>PVJD01001890.1:0-232564 GCA_004026545.1 Mormoops blainvillei | reverse complement strand
GTTTCTATTTTTTTCCAGATGATATATACTTGATCTAGGACAAATCTTTGAAAAAAAATCCATTTTCCACTATGTAGTTCTACAAAATTGGTTACAAATCTAAATATTAATCTGTTATATTATGGGAGAATTTCTGTATTTTAATATGTTCCATTTGTCTATTTGTCTATTCTGACAATGCTTATTTATTATAGCATGAAAATAATTCTTGTTATATGGTTGAATAAATCCTCCTAATTTACTTCTTTTCCTTCCATATATATTTATAATTATCTTGTCATTTTCCCCTAAACATCAGAGTTTGGACTCTAACTGTATTGAACTGATAGACAAATTTTGGGGGAAATGATATATCTATAATATTGAGCATTCTATTTCATAAACATTGTATATACTTTTATTAATTTAGATATTCTTCACTATTCTGAAAAATATTTTATAGTCGTCTATAAAGAATTTTTTCCAATATTTCTGAGAGCAATTTCCTCAGGATTCTGTTACTATTTTAAATTATTTTAAAAAATAAAATCAACTTTCTGATTATTTAATATTACTATGTAGAAATTAAGTATTTTATGCATCAACCTTATATACCCTTATTAATTTTCATAGTTTATGTGTAGAGCCATATGATGTTCTATACACAAAATTATGCAATGTTTGAATAATGGTTTTCGTGGGGTTTTTTTATGCTTTTTCTAGACATAATGCAGTGAATAAATGACAAAAATCATATGGTTAAATCAATAAATGAAAAAGTTATTTCAGTAAGTTTTAAGAGCCACTCATCATAAAACCTTTTGGGAACCTAGAGTTGAAGATAAATTAACCCCATAAAGGGGGATGACTAAAATTATGCAACAACTGTCATCATTTAATGACGAAATAATAAAAACAGTCCTTCTAAAATTGATAATGAGGAAAAGATTGTACTGACATTACTAGTAAACATTATTCCAATGATGAGGATTCCATTTTCTAGTATTTCATTACGTTTTTGCATTTATGGGTATAAGAGATATTGGGCTCTATATTTTAAAATAAATGTTGATTATGATATTACAGTTATCTCAGTGCTTCCCCACTTTACCCCATCCACCTGGTACCCCCATTCCTTCCAGCAACCCCCTCTCCTTAATTCATGTCCATGGGTCATACATATAAGTTATTTGGTTAATGCATCTCCTATAGTGTTCTTAACATCCCCTTGTCTATTCTGTACCTACCAATTCTTATTTCTTAATCCCTGCACCTTTTTCCCTCATTTTCTACCTTCCTCTTCCCAACAAATCCCTCCAAATGTACTCCATATCTATGATTCTGTTCCTGTTTTACTTGTTTACTTAGTTTGCTTATTTTAGATTCAGTTGTTGATTGTTGTGAATTTGTTGCTGTTTTAATATTCATATTTTGGTCTTCTTCTTAAATAAGTCCCTTTAACATTTCATATAATAATAGCTTATTGATGTTCAACTCATTTAGCTTTAACTTATCTGGGAAGTACTTTATCTGCCTTTCCATTCTAAATGATAACTTTCCTGGTTAGAGTAATCTAGGTTGCAGTTCCTTGCTTTTAGTCATTTTGAATACTTCTTGGCAGTCCCTTCTAGCCTGCAAAGTTTGTTTTCAGAAATCAGCTGACAGTCTTATGGGGAACTCCTTTGTAGGTAACTATCTGCTTTTCTCTTGATGCTTTCAAGATTCTATCTTAATCTTTGGCATTTTAATTATGATGTGTCTTGGTGCAGTCCTGTTTGTGTCCATCTTGTCTAGGACTCTCTGTGCTTCCTAGCTTAGATGTCTATTTCCCTCACCAAATTAAGGAATTTTTCTTTCATTATTTTTACAAATAAATTTTTGATATCCTACCCTTTCTCTTCTCCTCCTGGGACCCCCATGATTTGAATGTTGGTACATCTGAAGTTGTTCTAGAGGTTCCTTAGCCTATCCTTGGTTCTCTTGGATTATTTTTTCTTCTTGTTGTTCTGACTGAATGTTTTTTTCTTCCTTATGGTCCAAATGATTGATTTGATTCTCAGCATCCTCCACTCCACTGTTGATTCCCTGTCAATTTTTCTTTATTTTATTTAATGTAATCTTCATATCTTCCTGGGTCTTGTTTATGGTCTTGAAGTACCCAATGAGTTCTTTGAGCATCTTAATAACCACTGTTTTGGATTCTGCATTTCATAGATTGCTTATCTTCATTTTATTTAGTTCTTTTTCTGGAGTTTGTTCTATTCTTTCATCTGGGCCATACTTCTTTGTGTCCTCATTTTGGCAGTCTCCCTGTGTTTGTTTCTATGTAATAGGTAGAAGTGCTTCAACTCCATGTCTTAGTAGCATGACCTATTGTAGAAAAGTGCACTTGTAATTTGGGTGGCAGGGAGCCTTAAGTAATTGTCAGGGCAGACTACCCATGTGAACCAGGGTGATGGAGTCTCCAATATGGTGCCATCACCCTGTGGCTCTGTGTGGTGGATAGCTCAGAAAGTAGACAATGCTGCTTCTTGGCTTCTGGAATTTTGTTCAGGAAGAAGTTGTTCCCTGGCACTTGTCCTGATGTCGGACACTTCAGTTTCTCCCCATATGCCACAGGTGCCCTTCCAGCTGCTGCTTTGGTACTGAAGCCCAGAGGGAGTGTGTCTGTGTAAGTCCTAAGTCTGCTGTGGGCCCTTTAAGAGGGGAGGCCTAAGAACCCCACAGTTTCTATGGCTACCCCAACTCCTGCTGGTTTTTACAGCCAGAGTTTATGGAGACCTATTTTCCTGGTACTGGAAACCTGGGCTGTGTAATCTGGTGTGGGTTGGGGATCCCACGCTTGTGAGGTATCCCTCCTGATTTTTATTCACCACACGCAGGTGTGGGACTGCCTATTCTGTGTGTCCATGTCTCTCACTTCTCCACGCATCCTCACATCTCTACACTTCCTACACGTCTGGATGAATCTGACTTCTTTAATTCCTTGGTTGTGGGACTTCCACACAGTTTAATTTTCTGACAATTCTGGGTGATAGTTGTTTTGTAGTTTAGTTGTAATTTTTGCTATGGTTGTATGAGGTGATGAGCCATGTTTCACACCTCCATCTTGACCAGAAGTCTTGGACCATGTGTATTTAATGGCATTGAGTTTAAATTGGACTCAAATATGAACTGGGATGTGTTCCCTTTATCTTCTCTAGAAAAGTGAACATCACTAAAATTATTTGTCTTATTTTTTTATTTAAGAGGGAGGGTGTTTGTAATTATAAATTTAATACTTTATATATATGAGTGTTCAGATTTTATATTTGGACAATAGTCTTTTTCTTAGATTTTGTCCAATTTATTTATATTTTCAATTAATTTTTGGCAAAACACTTGAGATAACATCTTTCTAATTTATTAATTAAAAACTTATATTTGTTAGTTTTAAGTGTAATATTTTCTATTTTTCATTTGTTTATCATTATAAATGTATATATTTTATTTCTTTGATATTTATTGTTGTGTATTGATTCAGACATAGAAAACTCGAGTTAGTGTTTCCTACTCTGGTGATACATTTGCATATTTCTTCTCTTAATTCTGTTAACTACCTATTGCTTTATATATTATAAGGTAATTTTAGTAGTTATATATAATTTTAAAATTCCAAATTATTTATGAAGAACTGAGTATTTAACATACTGTGATTCTCCTTACAATCATCAGTAATTTTTCATACCTTTGTATTTACTTTATTTGATATTAGTGTACTTATGCAATGTTTTTAAAAATTGTTGTTTGTCTGTTATGTTTTTACTTCTTTATATTTCAATCTTTCCGTATTCTTATAATGAAAGCATCTCTTTAGTGATATTTGTGCATGTGTGTAAATTTCTGCTTTTATCCATTATAATATTTTTCTATAAATTGGAATATTTAGTAAATTAACAGTTACTGTTGTTTTTTATATATTTACACTTAACCTGTCATGTTACCCTTTGGTATACATCCCTCCTTTTCTTTCTATTTCCATATAGGTTCAGTTTTATGAATTGCAAAGGTATTATTATATTTCTTGAATTCTTTGTTTTTCACACTAGAGATTACACCATGATTTTGACATATCAGAGTTAATATAAGTTAACAGTTTTACTACTCCCTAGAAATGCAAATAACTTAAAATCTCTTATTATCTAGTATCTATAGTCAATTGCATTTTATACTTTCCTTTGTTATATAGTTTTGACTCCCTAAATGCATTAAAATTATTTACTATTTATTTAACCCAGTTATTTAGACTTTCTATTGCTCCTCATTTTTTCCTAAATATTTATATTTTCATTTGGAATCCTTTTTGTCTATAAAAATAACAATCTTTGTTGCTCTCTACAAATACTTCAAAGTTTTTTTATCTTTTGTTTATTTGCTTATTTCTTAAGAATGTATTAATTTCATTTCTGACATTTTAATAAATTTAAGGCATAGAATTCCAGATTGAAAGTGCTTTGAAACTATGGTCCTTTTATTTTCTGGCTTTCATTACTCATGATGATACAGTTGAAGATAATATGTCTTCTCTTTGGCTCTTATTAAGATCTCTTTTTTTCTTTTTCAGTTGTTCTCAGACATGTCTAGTGGTAGTTTACTTTGTATTGGTTTGGACAAAAAGTCCATTACATTTTTTCCACATGATGGTACTAGTAGTTGTCTTTAACTTCATTTGAAATGATTTTGTTAGATTATATTGTTACAACTGTCCTATCAGTATGCATTTAGAAAAGCTTTTCAGAATTCCTGACTTTTTGTGCAGCCATTTTAATATTGAAGGTGGAAGATATGCAACATTTTCAGTGTATTGTGTTTTATTTCAAAAAAAGGTGAACATGAAACAGAAATAAAAAAAAATTTTGTGCAGTCCACGGAGAAGTTGCTGTGATTGACGAAATGTATCAAAAGTGGTTTGCAAAGGTTCTTGGTATATTGACATTTTGGCTAAATAATTCTCTGCTGTGAAGCTGTCTTATGTATTGGAAGATGTTAAGCAGCACCTCTGGCCTCTACTCACTAGAATCCAATAGTGGGAGATAGCCCACATACCCAAAATATCCAAGTCAATAAAGTTATTGGTGAAAATGAAAAATGTATCTTATGGAAAAAACATAAGGGACTTTTTGGCCAACTCAATATTTATGCAGTTTATATTTTTGAAGACTCATAAATTATAAGCTCTAATTTTTTCCATCTCTTGATCCCTCATTTTTTCTTTCATTCTAAAGCTATAAAAGTATATGTATAATGTTTTCTATTATTTTCCATTGTCTTTTTATTTATTTTTCTCTGTTTTAGGCTTAATATATTATTTTTACCTATAGTCAATTCACATTCAACTCGTTTCGGCTGAGACAATGTTTCCCGAACTGAATTTTTGAGTTCTAAATTTCAGTTTTTGCATTACTCGGTTCTATAATTTAAAATGTGTTTTCTCCCAAAAATAATTATTTTATGTTTTTTGGTCATTCTTTATAATTATTAAAAAGGCATATGCTTGTTGACAACTTTAAATCACACATTAAGTTGAGAAATATTACATATGTAAAAAGCCAATGTTAACAGCATCAAAAGGTGGGCCAAAAGCAAGTAAATTAATTTTCTCATAAAATTAATATTGAATTATATGTACAAAATAAAAAGAGAGCTCCTTGTACTCCCAAGTAAGTTAATGTTACTAACATACCTCTGTTCCCAGGAGCTACTGGAGCATGCAGTGTTACAGGAACAGACTGTCAATTAAGTTCATGTTTTCCTAATAAGAAATGGAAGTTTATTTTTTTTATCAATTTACTATGTGATGAAATGAGTATACAGATGTTGAGAGGGAAAGAAATTTCCAAGATATAACCCTAGAATAAATGGCAATTTTGGAATTGGAAGCAACTGAGACCCTACGAAAGTTCTATGACTTAAATGTTTTGGAGAGTGAATAATGACTGTGAAATCTTAATAAGATTCTTTAAGAAACAAAGTTGACACTCCTAGGGAGGATGTCGTATAGTCCCCAACCTTAGGTAAAACTCTGGTACAAAAGTGGGTAAAGGTGTGAAATGGTTTTATAACTGGCACCTAAGTTCACTTCTGGAGTTGGAAAACGGGTGGTTGGGTGAAACTGCACATTCAGAAAGGAAATCAGAATTTTCTAGTGCTATTAAATATATAAATAATAATGATATAAAGCTTTCCTTTCATTTCTTTAGTTTATTCTGGCAACTCAGCATAGCATGACCTTTCAGAGATAATAGGATCCAAATTCAGAAAATTTACTTAATCACTATATTAGGATGTAAGTGGGATTGCGTGTTTGCTGTAGATTGACCCTCTAGACTAGGGGTCCATTTACTTGCTTTCTGAGGACCGATGGGGGATGCAGGTGCTAGGAGTAAGGTATTATTATAAATTGCCCAGAGATGATCCAAAGAATGAAAAATCTACAAAGAATACAAAATTAGCTGATTGCTAATTCTTTTCACATTAGAGTGACAACTTTTTGTGGGAAAATTAAGCAAAGATAAAGATATAAAAAACTTTTGAAGGTGGTATCAGGCAGAATTTCAGTCTAGCGAGCCCACAAAGACCACAGTGAGGGAAGGCGTAGGTCCTGGGCTTTTGAACAGGGAACATTAGGGAGAGAGAGTATGGGAAAACAAAATTAATTTCCTTATTTACCTCAAGTTTGTTGGTTAAACTTTTTGTAAGTCTGGGAAATAAACCTTTTCTGAAAAAGAATAGTTACAGCTTTGGAAAAAAGGTCTTCCTCTATTTCCAAGTTAGGAGAAGCATCACTTCCCTGGAGCCTTAAATGTCAAGCCTCTCTTTTGATTAATACCCAGATATCAGAGTTAGAGCAATAAGAGAAACAATCTATTTTTGTTTCAAGTCTTTACCTCATATTATGAAATCAGTATCAGCTGATAAATTTTACCCTGAGTACTAGTGTTTATAGGTATGTTTGTCTTGCTCCGCTTTAAATGGTGATAATTCTAAAAGCCTAAAGAAAAGTTGGGGTTATCCTGACATTCAGAGTAAATGTTTCTTGAAGTGAATCTGTTCTATGGTACAAGTACCGTCTGTGTATATCATATCTATATATACCTGAACCAAGTTGTGTGCAGAGGGGTGTATATAACTATATTTACAGACAACAATTTTTATAATTAAAATTCACATTTTAACCTAAAAAAGAAAAATAAATTGTAGATAAATCTTTTTTCTTTCCTTGTTTAAAGAAAATATATTTGTAAGCCACAATGGAATAACCATGTAAGAAATGATAAAACTTATTAGTACTGGCAGAAATTTAAATTAAAACTAGAGGGCACTAATCCCTTTTGTCAGAATGGAAAAAGGTAGAACTTAAATGTATTGGTACATTTTGGACAAAGAATTATCTTACACTGGCCATGGGTATGTAAATTTCTACAATAGTTTTAGAAACAATTTGATATTTTAGGGAAAATTCATAGATGTTCATACCCAATAATCTAGAAATTCCTTTTTTAAGTATAGACTCAAGAGAATTTGTTATGATTTATGCCCATGAAAAAAAGCACAGAATATATTTATTTTAGTAGTACTGTTTGGAAAAACATGGAACTAGTGTAAACAGCCATCAAGCCAGAAGGAATAAAAAACTGCGATACATTCTGGAGTACGTCAGTTTTTCTGTTATCAATTTTTAACCACAGGGAGATTAAATAAGGGTCCATCTAATCCTGTTGGAATACACCACCCTTTTTTCAAAAACCTTTGCGGCACTTTTACACGCTTTATACAAGACCAGTCCAAAGCAGGAGGCTGTGATTAGAAGTGACTATTTATTTTTCCTCATTTGCCTGCACATCACTGTAAACAGGAAAAAACATTACAGGTCACACTCTGCAATCAAATGCTATCTTCCATTCAGCTCTGGACATCCACTGACCCACTAAGATTGGTCAGTCATCTATATGTTTCTCTTAGTAAGGCTAAGTTTCAATATCATGTATTCCTCCACCACCAACCTACAATCACAATACAGTCTGAGAGCAATGACAAGTTATTAGTCACATTTTAAGTCTGGGGTATGCAGGAAGGGTTAGAGAAAACATTGAGTGGAGTTTACTCTCTCTTCTTCAGTGTTCTTTCCTACCTAGTTAATTCCTATCAGCTATATTCTTCTTTCCTTTTTCCTATGCATTGGTTCATTTTATTGGAGTTCAGAGTGTGAAGACAGCTAAAGCTAAAAAAGGAAGGGTGTGGAGTAACAGGAGGGTGTTTAATCTTTTCCTCCTTTTTATCTTATAACCCTCCTTTTGACAACACAGAAACAGACACCAGACCAGAAGATGAAAAAGAAGAAGAAGAAGAAGAAGAAGAAGAAGAAGAAGAAGAAGAAGAAGAAGAAGAAGAAGAAGAAGAAGAAGAAGAAGAAGAAGAAGAAGAAGGGGAAGAAGAAGAAGAAGAGGAAGAAGAGGAAGAAGAGGAAGAAGAGGAAGAAGAAGAGGAAGAAGAAGAGGAGGAGGAGGAGGAGGAGGAGGAGGAGAATGGAAGCATGTTCACAGTACAGAGCTTTATTTTGACACAGGGAAGGAACATGAGATGGAAGAAAGGTAGAAATTTACAAATGCAGAAGAAATGTGTTTTAATTGCCTCTGCTTGCTTTGATTCCAAGCTTGTGTATGTGTGTGTGTTTGTGCATTTCTCAAGCCACTTCTGTACTCACCACCTACTAAGTTTGATGAAACTTTTGCTAGAATCAATCTTTTCTGAATCACCTTTTGAAAACAGAGGTCCTCCTTTTCTACTCACATATTATAAAATATCTTCCAGATGGATATTTCCCAAAAGAAAAAGAAATGTATATAAAATAATTTAGTTTGAAAGAAGATTGTGGTGAGAGGGTGATTTGACTCCTGGCCCTGTTTGATTCTATGAATTAAATACTCCAACAATGATGTGTTTATACAGCATCTGTTGATCAGCCTTTGTGCCCATCTGGGTGACTTCCTGAATCAGAATGTTTTCTTGAAACCCTAAAGGAACACAGAATGCAGAGTTATATCTGGACTATACATCAGTTATACTGATTTGACAATGGTTGTTATTTTAGATATAATCCTCCATATTTCAATTTACCTAAGGGTTTAAAGTCAATGCATAGTAGAGTTCTGATTAAAAATTATGTTGGAAATATTTCAGAATATTGGTTCTAGTATTGGTGGTTCTGATAACCAGGTATATTAAAACAAGTTAGTTAACCTTTTTGTATTCCAGGGTCATTAATTCTAAAATAAAATTTTAGGTTTGACTATTATAAGTTTACTTCAAAACTATCTATACCTTTTCTTGTTTTATCTTACATGGTTTTATGTTCAAACCTATATTCATTTTAGATATTTGAGATTATATAAAATATAGTAGTTTTCTATATTTTAATTTAATGCTTAAGTTGAAAATTAATGGATGAAATGCAAAACATTTATTTAAAATATTGAAACATTCTTTTCTAAATTTCTCAGTTTTTACTTTTATAGACTGGTAGATCTGAAAATGATCCCATTTTTTTCATTGTATTCCATGATTTTCAAACTTTCAAGAAGTAAAACACTAATTTATCTTTAAAGATCCAAATATAGGCATAAAAGTAGTTTGAAAACAAAATTATTTTAATGTGCTGTACTACCAATTTGATCATCTATTAAGCAATTTATCTGTAACTAAATAGAGGAAATATTATCATTAAGATGACTAAAGTGTGATATTCAAAAACAGAAAAGAAGTTTCTATTGTCTAAATGATTTGGGCACAGACTTCTGGCTTAATAGCTTTGAATTTCTTCATTACAAAATTATATTGCATTTCTGTAATTTTCCTTTTTGGCACACAGGACAGGTTTTCTACAGATGGGGAGACAGTTGTGTTTTTATGGGATCTGCTCTCCCAAGCACATTAGTGTTTGTCATTCACAGGGGTCTTCTTTCTAAAGATGACAAATGCCCTCATGCCCACTTATTGTTTAAAAAAAAAGTCTTTAGCGTGTGGGAATAAGAAATGCCATGTTTCACCTTTATTGAGTATGGAAGAGGGGGTGAAGTGAGTTTCCTGGTGCAGTCTAAATACCGATTATATAAAAAAGTGGTTTCTCGATCATGTACACTAATGGAAAAGAGATTATTGTTGCAACATACACTGTTTTGCAAACCCAGCTTTGCCATCTTTCAGTCAATGAGGTCAATAGCACAGTTTATAAAAGCCCGTGGGCAGTAGCAGTAGGTGTAGAACAATTACTACAAAGCACTCCTCAGTGGTACAGCTGCTTGGCTTTGGCAGATGAATCTGGAGGTTTGATTAGTTCCTTTTTGTGTCCATAATCCCTGACCTTCTTTAGTTAATTGAAAAACTCAGTAAACCCATTTGATAATGTCTGTACTATCAGTCGTAAGAATATCAGGATAACAATGTTTCACTAGCAGTTTTAATTTAGATTTCACATTTTTCACTTCATTATGAATATAGCAATTTTGTTTTTGAATGGGAAACAAATTTGAAATATTAGATATTAATGCAATTTTTTGAAATGTGATGTGGTTATTAGTTACCCCAAACTCTGTTTATTCCACAGGAAAGTTGTGCTGAAGTAACCTGCTTTTGAGAAAATGGGTTTCTTGTCCAGGAAAAAAACTAATACTTTTGATTTAATGTTAAAAAATGCAACTCTGTTCTCCTGGCAATATCTTTTAACTTAAAAATATCAGGAAGCTTAGTGAATTGATGTTTTGCAGAGGAAATTTAATAAAGTGTGCTCATATTAGTGGTGACAATAATCAGTAGCAAATCTCAATATCTATTAGAAAAAGCAAACAAAGAGATGAACAAAAAAAACCAAAAAACAAAAGATCTTGGTTTTGTTTCTTCACAAAACACTCTTTCTTCTTGCTCAATAGTAAATAGTCATTAAGTATTTTTCTTGGTCACTGGAGAAATATCTGGGGCAACAGCATACTTATAATCTAATTAAAAGGGGACAATAAAATCTCACTAATAAGAAAAACAGTAATTTTTGGCAGTATCTGAAATATAATTAGTATAAAAATTAGGTACAATGAGATTATTAAAGAAAAACAACAGTGAAAGAAATAACCGTCTTTAAATTCAACTCAATTTTTCTAATAGTTTTTAAGCCATAGGACATACATAATTGCAAATTTCAGTTTAGAGTATTGTAAATTAAAAATGAAAAAAAATGCTTATATTTCAAGAATAAAATAATATTTAGGTAAATAAATGGTCTAAATCAAGTAATAAATAACTTTTCCACAGATATATTTCATGTGCTAGGGAGCACAGATATAAAACTACAGTCTTTAATGTAATTGGAACATTCATTGTAAGATTAAATAAAAATGTAGTTCTCAACATATGCTAGATTCAAATAAATAATTAGCATTGTAATCATATTTATAATCAAATATAAATAATTTCCCTTTTAATGAAATTATACATTTTCTTATGCCTGACCTCTCTTTGATTGTTCAGTATCTAATATGAAGTAATCACTGCCTCCAATATCCTTTAACTGGTCCTCTATTGTTCAGTATCTAATATCAAGAAATAATCTCTGACTCCAATCTTCAGGTTTTCCTTGCACTTTCACTGATTGGGAGCACGTGTTGATGTGATACTGTGTGCCTAATTAAAGACAGTACATCTAGTCAGAATTAATACAGAAAGGCATGGTTTTATCAATCTGCAGGTTAACCTCTCTGAATACTTTGGTAGCACGTGAAAGCATTGCACACCAGTCATGATTCAGAGTAGATAAGTCGTAAGCATTACCTTATTGGAATGTCTGTTTGATCTGAATTTTTATTTATAAGAAATTATATCAAAGGTCACACAATTTTGAAAACCAGTCTGTATGCACTTAAACATCTCGTTTAATTACTAATCTTTCAAATATTAAAAAAAAATTAGTGTATGACAGCTGCGATTGATGGCTAAAACAGCAGGTATTTATTATATGAATAATACCAGGTAGCCATCATGATTAACCAAATCCAAAATTATACATTAAAAAATAGAGCTAAAATAAGAAGTAAATTTAAAAAGGTGGATTTGCTATGACTATTAAATAGTACATTAAAAACATATCTCTCTGAAACCTAACTTTAATTTTTTTAGCTATTTCTAAATGCTCAAAATAAATCTAATGCACAGAACATTAGTCTGAAGTTTTAAAAATAGTTTAAGTTATTCTTTAATAAGTAAAAGCTATCTTAGAAATAGAAACCCAAAAACCAAAATCAAATATGCTCAGAAATCTTGACAATTAATGTATAAAACACACTTAAATGAAAATAACTTTCTAACCCCTCTGCCACATTAATTTAGGAAACTTTCCCTTGATCAGGGTCATTTCTAACATTAGCAATATGGGTGATTTTTTCTCTCTCTTTTTAAAGTTGTTCAATTACAATTGTTCCCTTTTCCCCCTTTACTCTCTTCCACCCTACCTCCTCCCACCACATTCAGTCTTCCCCCCACCTCCATTTTCTTTGTCCATGTGTTCTTGATACATGTTCCTTGGCAACGCTTACCCCTTCTTTCCCCCGTTTTCCCCTCCCCCCTCCCCTCTGGATGCTGTCAGGTTGTTCTTTATTTCAATGCCTCTGGCTATATTTTGCTCACTTGTTTGTTTTGTTGATTAGGTTCCACTTATAGGTGAGATGATGTGGTATTGTCTATCAGTACCTAGCTTATTTCATTTAGCACAATCTCTCCAGTTCCATCAATGATGTTGCAAAGGGTAGGAGCTCTTTCTTTCTTCCTGCTGTGTAGTAGTCCATTGTGTAAACATACCATAGTTTTTTGATCCACTCATTTACAGATGGGCACTTAGGCTGTTTCCAGCACTTGGCTATTGTAAATTGTGCTGCTATGAACATTGGGGTGCATAGGTTCTTCTGAATTGGTGTTTTAGGATTCTTAGGGTATACTCCTGGCAGTAGAATTGCTGGGTCAAAAGGCAGTTCCAGTTTTAGTTTTCTGAGGAAACTCCACTGTTTTCCACAGTGGCTGCACCAGCCTGCATTACCACCAATAGTGTACTAGGGTTCCCTTTTATCCACAGCCTTGTCGGCACTTGTTTGTTGAGTTGTTTATGATAGCCATTCTGACCAATGTGAAGTGGTATCTCATTGTGTTTTTTTTTTTTAAGATTTTATTTCCTTATTCTTAGAGAGAGGGAGGGAGAAAGAGAGGGAAACATCAATGTGCAAGAGACATTTCAATAGGTTGCCTCTTGCATGACCCCAAATGGGGACCTGACCCGAAACCCAGGCATGTGCCCTGACCGGGAATCAATCCATCAGTCCGGCAACATTTCTGTTCACAGACCAGCACTCAGTCCACTGAGCCACACCAACCAGAGCTCACTGTGGTTTTTAATTTGCATCTATCTGATGGCTAGTGATGCTGAACATCCCTTCATATGTCTCTGGGACCTGTGTATGTCCTCCTTGGAGAAGTGTCTGTTCAGGTCCTTTGTGCTTGTTTTAATTGGGTTGTTAGTCTACCTGGAGTGGAGTTGTGTGAGTTCTTTATATATTTTGGAGATCAAACCCTTGTCCTGAAGTACCATTGGCAAATATATTTTCCCATACAGCTGGTTCCCTTTTCATTTTGGTGACGTTTTCTTTAGCCATGCAGAAGCTTTTTAATTTAATGAATTCTTCATTAAATTCTTTATTCTTTCTTGTATGTCCCCTGTTCTAGGGGACATATCTGTGAAAATATTGCTGCGTGGAATATCTGCAATTTTCTTGCCTGTGTTTTCCTCTAGGACTTTTATGGCATTTGATTTATATTGTCTTTATGAGTGATTTTAAACAAATTCTGGAAAAAAATAACAAATAATGTTCAAGTAACCCTTACTTTACTTAATAATGACCCCAAAGTAGAAGAACAATGATACTGGCAATTCAGATATTCTAAAAAGAAACAGTAAAATGTTCCTTTCAATTTTAAAGCTGAATGCAATACAATAAGATGTATTCAGAGAGTCAGGTGACATTCACATAATTTTATTACAATATATTGTTATAATTGCTCTATTTTCTTATTTATGTTTGCTAATCCTTACTATGCCTAATTTATAAATTAAACATTATCACAGGTATGTATATATAAGAAAGAATATAGTATATGTAGAGTTCGGTGCTTTATCCACATTTTCAGGCATCCATTGGTGGTCTTAGAACACATCCCCCACAGATAAGGGGAGACTATTGCACTTTATTTTTTAAATTACAGAATAAAATTGCCTATTCATCAATGCTTCACAAATTAAAGAAGTTACAACTGGATGTATTATCATCATGATGCAAGTCTTTGCCCCCAGGTAGAGCATAAAAGCAGAAAGCATCAACGCTTTTTGCAATATAGTTTGGCTACTATTGAGAAAGTGAGGTTTCATAACTATTCATTCCCTTGAAAAGAAATTTAACTCATTGGTAGAAGAGTCTATCAGAGCTGAATATTGTTTAAAACATCATGGATACAGAAAAGTGTGAAAAATAGAGCATTCTTGGATTGGTTTCTGTGATTTGATATCCTCAGATTTTAATTAGCTATATTACACAAGCTAGAGAAGAAAACCACCCTCTTTTTGACAAGGTCCTACAACTGGCACAGTAAAACTGCTATTTCACTCAAACATCTTTTAGAGAAATTTTCTGGAAAGATACTTGAAAATAATTTATTCAAAAATGTAACTTTGTAGAACATGAACTTAGACTCTAATATATAGGTTCCTTATGTAAAGTGAGCTGTTATTCATTAAGTCAAGACAAATTCTAAATTCTATGTTTCTTATTTATTTCTTTTTAATTAGATCACTTTGCATTTGATTGATTTATTTGCATTTAAGTATCTTTGTACAATCATTACATCTAATGTGATTGTCACAATAACCTGTTACATGAGGAAAACAGTTTTTTGTACCTCTTCTAAGTCAATGTAAAAAATAAATCTCAAAAAGATTCTGTGTATTTGTCCCACCAAAGAAATTTAGGGTTTATTTTGAGAAATCTCCAAATGTAGTTAACACTTCATAAAGTTTCCCCAAATGTCCAATTCAGCTATACAATATGACTTAGAAACTAAACTGAATTCTGAGAAAAACTTAAGCTTTTTATTTGTAAAAAGCTTTAACCTTGCCAATAACAGTACAAAAAATGTCATTTTTCATCTGGCTACAGCCAGCTTCTTATGGATCTCCACAGAACTGTTCCAATTCTCTTTGTCATGGAACTGAGAAAATTGAAGCTATTCATCAATCCCAAAGGGTAGCATACTAGGGTGTGAGACTTTCAATGACTTTGTTTTGACCTTGTTTTCTTTAGTAATTCAATATAGGTGAAATAGCCCTATCAGGTAAAGGCTTAAAGATCACTCAAATTAAAAAAAATAAAATAAAGTGAGAACTTGTATTGATTGATTATCCCTATATAAATTTGAAAAATTATAAATCTAATGATAAATCATTTTTAGTGGCATAAGTTATCGTGAAAAACAATGTTTGTGGGGAAAATGATAATATTTAGATATTTAACTGTTTCCAATTGTTGACCTTTTTATTCTTTTATGTATTTGGTCAATGATAATGGTATATTCTGCCAAATGAATTGTGAGTATAAATATGTTTAACTGAATCCATTAATACTACTGGAAACTAATCTTATGGTGAAAATGGGTGAAATAAATCATTATTATTTATGGAATCAACATGCATCTCAGAATTCACCTCAGAATTTACCCACCATCATCATCTTTTGGCATAGTGATCTATCTGAACTCTACATCTTAAAGTCTGAGAACCTTAGAACCAATCTTTCTGTGACCAATTAGTGTGTACTTAGGTAGCAAATATTGAGTTCCTAACACTTAATTTTTATTCAAAACTATTGGGGCAGTGAAATTATTAAAGATAATAAGGGTACCATTTCAGTGACTTAACAAGTTATATTTGTTATGTGGAAATGTTAACCCAGCAAGTAGGTTATTATTTTTGGTTGTTGTTGCAAGAATAGTGATCAAACATTTGAATAGTTACAGAGAAAAATTGCCTAGTACTCTGTCACCTCCCATAAATATTCTTTGACCTTAGAATAACAGTACAAAATGTTGAAGTGCTTTAATAGCTGGTTAATGCCATATCTCCTCATATCTTTAGAGGTATTTTTCCTGTTGTTTCTTTCTGTTTGTACTTTATAAAAGAAAGCATTCACTGTATATAATATAAAAATCACTTAGCATTTTAAAGTGTTGTGATTATACCTCACTGAATATTCAGGACTATATTTCTGTTTTATGTAAATTTTAACCTGCAATGTATGACCCTTAGGTACATATAGTAAAGCTAAAGGAATATAAAAAAAGTACATTCTTTCCAGAGTAGAAATTGTAAATCACTTTTCATAAAATATAACGACTAATGATGCACTTTGAAAGTTTAATTTTGAGTCGTATGTGTTCTGAATAGGACTTATTTTATTTTCTCTGGTGTGACAGATGCATTAAACACATGATAACTGGGTAGACGGTTGGATGGAGTTACGGACAGCAATAGGTATGCAGATGGATGACAAAAGTATCATACTTTTATCTAATTTGTATGGCTCTTTACTTTCTTCCTAATTTATTTAAGACTGCCTAAGAGGAAGAAAGAATCAATATGTCAATTCAGTTTTTGAGTTAGCAAGGTAATTTATTTATTTTAATTTATTTTTAGAGATATTATTAATAACCTTAAAATAAATTATTTCCAAATGTTTACATGTTAATTTTCTTTACAGATATCTTTGATGAAAATAATCATTTTATTACAAATCAAATTTTCCAAATTAATGCAGTTAACAGGCAGGTAACAAATTTGAATTTATTTTTTTCATTTCCTCTAGACTGAAACATGTTGAAAGTGTAAGTACAAAAAGATATGACTGAAGTAATATGTTCAGTAAGATGTAACAAACCATTCCCTGTGGAATGTTACCATCAGTGTATTCAAGGGATTTCTCTGAAATACAAATCTTTGTTTTGAGTTTCAGTGACTCAAGCTGATAAGCTTCATGAATTTGTCAGCACATATTTTGCATTTTCCCCTTTAAACTGCCACATTTCAACTGTTTAAAGATTTTATCTGTAACTTCTGAGTATAAAGCAGAAACTGTATTTTTTCAGGCTTACAATAAAAACTTCAGTAAGAGTAACTTTGATACGCTTTTAATTTGGCATAAGGGTGTAATATGAAAATAATTTGCATTCTCAAGTGTGTACATATAACAATGTCATTCTTTAATACAACTCAATATATTACTCACAAATCATCACACTTTACCTATTTAAAATATATATTTGCCCTACATATTAGGATATGGGAAAAAAGTAATCTTTGTAGGCATTTATAAATATATGCCTACGTATGCTTAAAATAAATGTTTTGAATCTACAAGTTGTCACAATTGCTAAAATAGAAAAAGAGATCACCGAGGTGATAAAAAAAAACAATTTTTAAAAGTTAGTATTATTAACAAAACAGAAGAAAATCTGAACAGACTTTGCAGTCATGTCTGTAAATTACTTACCAAAATGGATAAGATGCATGTTCTAGTTGTTAAGGACTCTAATGCAGTCTTACAAATAAACCAGTTACAAAATATTCTGTGTAATACGGTTTTATCATCAACAAATACAAGATTTTGCTATCAGGAAAGTCTTACTGTCATTATTCTACTTCTGCAGCCCTTCACTCCTTTTTAATTTGTTGTTACTTTGAGGAAAATAAAGCTTCAAATCCAGCTGAAAACTGCTTGAAAATATAAAGTTCAAATGATAAAATGGAGGCATTGGCAAGTTAGTTAAGATGAATTCGGTTTGAAAGAGCACCATGTTTTGCCTGCCTTTGTTTTTCAACATTCTACAATGTATCTCCTGTAACAAATACAGCCTGTTTAAAGTAAATTGGCTACTGAGTGGCAGTGTCATTCTTAAAGTCCTTTCAGAGTTAGGAAAGATTTTAAGGGAGGCGATGGAACAGCAACAATAGCAAGAATGAGCTCTGGAGCAAGTAGAGTGCCCCGCTTGTTCTGAGAAGCAGTGTGCGGTTCCAATAAAGGTAGATCCACGGTGTGCTGTATTGACAGCAGACCAGGCTGTGAAAGGTATGGAGAAGCAAGCTGAGAAGTTTGGGGTTTATTCTGTTGGTGATTAGAAAGGAAATAATGGAGGTTTTTAAGCAGAGCAATGAATGAAAGAATGAGTCTGAGTCATAAAAGAATATCATGACAAGATAGTGGAAGAGAGAACACTGCACTGGTTGAGAAATAAGATGAACATTTCTGTTATTTAAAGTACTATTACAGATACTCGAGACAAATGGACAGACGATAAAAAATGTGTTATAAAGAGCTAAATAAGTGAAAAGTTCAAATCACCAAAGTCAATTATTTATTATAGTATGCAGTCTAAAAGAGGTGTGTACAATTTTTTATGACATTTTTGTAGTTTATAAAACATTCCTCTTAGTATTAGGGTGGAAAAAGAACCAATACAAATTTCCTAAAATACTGTTTTGCTTAAATGTTATATATACACACTGTTTTATATACCATATATAAATATTTATGTACAGATGTACATGCATAATGTTTGTGTGTATATATATACACGTATATATAATATGTCACTATGCACACAAACACTGTGAATAGAGTACCAAAATTGCAGAAATTTAAAAGAGTCATCTAAATTTTAAAAAATTCTATTTATGTTTAACTGGTTGAATTTTCTTAATTAGGAGATAAAACATATTTTTTCCATTATGGATACACATACACAAACACATGCACACACACAAGACGGGATCCAAAAAAATGGAATGTATTTATACAAAATTATGTATTTATTCTTACATGTTTAAACTTTAGTCACCTTCAAAGTACTCCCCATTTGATGCAATACACCTATTGAGACATTTCTTCCACAGCTCAAAACAATTTTTGAACTCATGGATTTTGATGCCTTTTAGTGCTTCTGATGTTTTTGCTTCACCTCTTCTACATTGGCAAAATGTTTCCCTCTGAGGACTTTTTTCATCTGGGGAAATAAAAAAATGGTGCTCTGGGTGAGATAGGGTGAACGGGAAGGGTGGGGCATAGGCATCATGTCGTTTTTTGGTCAAAAACTGCTGAACACTCTCAGCGTGGTGTGGGCAGGTGCACTCATACATTGCCCATTATAAAATGGGCAAATTCATTGAAAGAGTCTTAAAAAAAAATTAACTGAAGCCAAACACAACCTCTCACAAGAACATCAGCTAGTGCACTAATACAGACAGGTTCCTAGAAAACTCACCTAGCAGGAGAATGAACTACAAGGGGCCTGCCCTAAAGAAGAAAATGCTAGTTTTGGGGGGGACCTCACTCTATATGTACACACATACAGACACCACAATCGAATGTATGCCATATAATAATAATATGTATATATATATGTGTATATATGTATGTATATATGTATAATGATTTGTGATATATTTTATCATTGTTTTCTCTTTTCAGAGATGTGATTAGGCTTACTTAGAAAAATGAAGAAAATGAACATCTAAAATAGGGATATTTGCAAAAAATGTAAAGGGAGTAACAAATAAATAACTGGACAAATATAATTATATACATGTACTATGTATGGAATTTCAAAAATGATATATTTTTACTTAAAAATTAAGGGAAGTTGGCACCAATATTGATACAATCATCAAAGTATATACAATTAAGTTATCTGTGGCTGTTTTTATTTTATATCACTATATTAAGCTATATTGACTGATAATGAAAATAGAAAACAGCAAATGATTAAAAACTCAAATCATGATCTTCTAATTTCTTTATGTTTCATGTAAAGCATTAGATGGTAACAATGTTTGATGAAGTTTCGCTCTTCATTTTTCAAGAGACATTAAATAAGAGTAATTTAGAATATTAACTCTTTGTATGCATATTTTGGATTCAAGTGATTACATATAATATGGCCAGTTGATAAAATATTAAAATATTCCATAGCAGTTTTGGTAAACAGTTACTTCTTCAAATGCTCTGAGTGATCCGTCACTACTTTCTCATCACCGTGCACCTTCTGGAAAAGCTCTTGGTGAGAAGGATATAAAGCATGGACTCTATCTTCCTCATATTTTGAAAGAACCAATTATTGAAAGAGTGAATGAATAACAAGCAAGCGAAACCGGTTGTGGGAGCAAATTTACCATATGGAAAGAAGAGCAAAGCCTCTGTCGTTGAAGCTCAGTGGTCATGGCAAAGAGTAGCTCAACAAGATCAGAGAAGATTGGCCCAGCTCAGTTAGGATGCTTAGGACAAGATGAAGTGTTCAGATTTTATCATTGTTAAAAAGGAAAAAGACTCCATAACAGAGGAAAAGGACAAGATCATTTTAATGTTTAAAAATATTATAAAACTGCTCTGTAAAGAATGACCCAGAGTTTCTCATCAATTCTTTTCCAGACTACCATTTAACCACATAAGCTTTGTAACTATTTAACATCAATTGTATAAATAACTTCCATCTGAAATAGTAAGCTGTCCAAATAATCAGTTACCACACAATGAGTAGGGACACTGGCTATTGTAGGTCCAGTTTGGACAGCAAATATTCTCAGATTAAATTGATAATTTTTTAGATTTAGAAAAAGATTATATATGTTAATCATGATAAAATAGTACCATCCCTCACTAGAATCCTGTCCACTGATCATATTTGGTGACTTTTTTTTCCCTTTTTTGGCGAGTGAAGAGGTTTCTCTCTCTCTTTTTTTTATTCCCTTCATTTTAAGTAAGTATTTAAGTGCAGATTGCTATGCTGATGATCCTCCTTCTGTCAGCCTTGAACTTTTCCATGTGCTTCCCCGGTTCTGATGATACTCTTTTAGGGTTTTCATATTATTCATAACTAATTTGGGATATCTTCTTATTTTCAGGTATTAACATTGTTTTACAAATAGTCATTTGCTTCTACACATTTATTTAACAAAAGTAACAAGAATACCCTATCAGGCCTTGTTTTTGTTTGTTTGTTTCTTTGTTTTGTTTTGCTTTGTTTATTTTTCGCCTCTGTAATCAGAATATGGCTTCCAGTAATCCCCTACACTGAGGAGATAACTTTCTTTGTTCTTTGTAGAGGGAGATGCCATTATTTCCTAATGCCTAGTAATTTAAGTGTTCTGTGCTTAGGCCTACTGCCTTCGCGGCCTGCCTGTGGAAGAGCAGCTTTATTACTCTGCACTTGCCATAAAAAATGATAATTTGCACATTTAATATAAACTGAGAAAATATTCATTAATATAAATATTAGGACAATGGCACTCCCTTTATAAATATGTACTATAATGCCTTAATAAATAAGTTTTAGCATCGGCTATTCTCATAGTTTACTACTTTGCTTTTCAACATTACCAGCATATGGTTTATTTTGCTCTGACTCTAAGTGCTCTCTACTCTTAGAGTCTCACTTTATTTCTCTCTAAGTCTGCTTCTTCTTGAAGGTGTTTCCCCAGCCAGGTGAATAGTAGTTTCTGCTTCATGATCTCATAGGGCCCCAAAACTACCAAAGTAATTTAATTTAATAATAAAATTATACATTAGGCAGATTATTACAGATGGATATACCATCAGAGCAGTGTAAGAACTAGAAATGAACTCTTTATGTTTCAAAAAACATTGAGCTGATAATTTTATTAGAAATCATTCCAGATCTTTAGTGTCTTGATGAGTCTGACAAAGTACAGATTTTCTTAGGATGAAGTCTTATGAACTTTAAGCCTCGCAAAGTACCTGTAGATAAAGCTCTAGAGAAAATGAATCTCTCTCTTCTGTCTCTTCTGCCTGTCTCTCTATATTTTTCTCTCCTTCCCTCTCTCACACACACATGCACAAATACTACAACATACACATATAACTTACAAAATGCACGTTAAATAAAATAATTGAAATGCAAAATCCAATGTATTAGTTTAATCACAAATTGACATTTTAGGAAAGAATGGTAAACCAGAAGCTAAATCTACAGAAATTATCCAGCATGCATCAGAGAAATTTTTTAAAAAATGAAAAAATATGAATAAGCTTAAGAGACATCGAGGATGATCAGAGAAATGGAAATTGTAAAAGAACAAAAACAAAGTTCTTGTCACAGATATCACTACAACATATACAAGTCAAGAGTTTTCCAGAAGTGATGAAATAAAATAATTTATATATTCACAGAACCCAGTGAATCATAGTAATATTAATAAAAATAAATCCAGACTTAGACATATCAAGGGCATGACTCAAAATGATGAAAAGAATTATGCATCCTATTATGCTAGCTAATAATGTGAAATATAAAATGTTACCCATATCCTACAACAAATATATAAAAACTAAATATGAGTGAAAAGTTAACATTTATTTGACTATCAAATAGAACTATAAATAGCTTACATCTTCAGTTTTTCCAATCCTGCTGTTATTTTAATTTTTCCTTGCTATAAAGTAATATTTCTAAGCAATATATATAGAACAAGAAGGAAATTTACATCTATTGCATACCAGTTTTGCATTAGCTTTTCTTATTACAACAAACCTGTCAGTTTTCATTAACCCTTTCTTAAAAGGACAGAAACTATAATTTAGAGAAGTAATTGTTTTTCTCCTGGAGTACAAAATAATAAAGAGCAAAAACCAGGTGGCAACTCACATATTCTAATTTCCAGTTTACACTCCAAATTTTCATCCTTTGGAAAGTGCACTCATCCAAATTTGGTCATTTTAATATGAACTTATGAGAAAATCAGAATAAAAATGGAAATATCTAAAACTATAAAATATATGAAGCACTCACCACCTTCACTGTGTTTCTGATTGATAACACAGGAAAGACCCTTTAAATATGTTGTAGATTCATATATTGTTTCATTAGCTCCATTTTATAAATTGGTTGGGTTTTAATTTTTTCTGAAGTTATGTTTGATTTAAATCTTTTGTAAAATGCAAGGGATTTATATATGATTTGTTCAAATTCCAATTGTGACTACTTAGCAGCAGTAAAAAACAAAAGCATAACTAAAAAAAAACAAATTAATACTTATTTTAGTGATATAAAAATAGACATTTTACCAGCTTTATTTTTTAATTCCAAGTTTCTATGTATCTATTTTTATATTGGTATTTAAACATGCTATTTCTACAAAAGTAATTATTTTATGAATCTAACTGAACAGAAGCTACTTTATATGTGATCGAAAACTATATTGTATTTAAAAACAGACACCAACACCACTCATTGATCTCATCTTTGCTTCCTGCTGTGCTTCATAAACATTTTGAGTTGATTTGGTTTACTTCCAATTCTTTTTGTGTTTGTTTCATTACTGAGAGGAAATCACGTCATTTTCACAAGCTCCACAATAATAGCTTTTGTCCAAGTTTTCAGATGACAGCAAAGATGCATTACGTCCCAAGGCATTTCAGTGTCTACTGAACTTACACACTTTCCTTTCTACTTTTCAAAGTTTACCACAGAATTTAATTTTCCTTCAATTTCTTACCTTCTTTTTAAGTTTTTACCACCCAGCAAACTTAGAAACATTAATGCCAAACTCTAATTTGTGATGTCTTTACAACTGATACTTTGTTACTATTTAATGCAATATTATCTTTAGCACACTGACAAAACACTTAGTGGATAAGGCAAATTTGAGTGTCATGCATATAGGGGCAAATAGTATCATCCTTCTGTAAACCTTTAATTTTGTCTAGAGTTTAATGTAACATGAATGTCAGATTGTTGGCCTTGCAAAGGACATGCTGAGATTTTTGATTCACTTCTCTGGCTCTTGTCTATTAATAAATTTTTTGACAGCAACCTGCTGAGTAGCAAAATTCAGTGACAACTTTCAGAGAGTTGTTGCCAACAAAGATTTTTTTTGTGCATGTAGTTTACATCTGGTGCAATTTAGTATACAACCTTTGTCTTCTTTAGGTTGCCTGTTAATCCACAGCACTGTAAAAACTGACTCACAATGTTACATATGAGGGCATGATAGCAGGGGGACAAATCTGTATCTTATGGCAGTTTTTATAAAGATTTTGCTAAAGTCTTACATTGAAGTTGTCGAAGAGGAAGTATTGTCTGGAGATAAGAATCCTATCAAAGTCCAATTATTGGAATCTTTGCTTACTTTTGTTTTATGTTATATCATAGAAAAAACACAGGCACATTAGAACATCATCATCATAATCATTTTTTAAAATCCTCACCAAAAACAATGTCTTTAAAGATTCATAGTTTATTGAACTTTATTTAAAGTCCCTTTCCAGTTTTATTTAGATATAATTGATATACAACATTGTTTAGGTTTAAGGTACACGGTGTTAGGGAAAACACTATTAATGCTTTTCCCATCTGTGTTTATTTCTATGGAAGCACATTATTGGAATTTTGTGAGAAAAGAAAAATAGAGAGAATTTATATTTCCAAGAAAAATGACCATTTGCTTAAATTGAGTGTTTAATAATGGAAAATGTTGGTGTGGAAGATGCAGACAGGTACAAACAAAGGGTGGGCAGAAGGCAGGAAAGAGGGAAGGACAGTTAAGATCAACTGAGGAATTTTTAAGAGCCAGAAACAATGTGTTCCAAGCTTTATTACATGAACTGTTTTATAAACATTTATAATAACCTTGGGTTAGGAACTACTGTTATCATCATTTTCCATATGTAGAAACTAAGGCACAGCATGATTAAGTAACTTGTGAAGGCCATCCAGTGAATGAGACACAATGCTGGTATTTGAACGTAGTCAGTGCATTCTGAAGCAGAGTCAAATGATGCTGCTTCTCTGATTCCTATCAGAGCAGAAGTACTGAGATACTGTTTCTTATAAATATAAATAAATCCTTTAACTAATGTTGTTGGCTAACAGTTTAAGTTAATATTCAAGAGAGGTTTTATAGAATTATTATTTGATAGTCAATAAGAAATTATGACTATGAACTGTGGTTTACGAAATGATGGCTATCATCTTTGTACTAGTTTGCAGGGACTATCATAACAAAATACCACACACTGGTTGGCTTAAGCAACAGAAATTTATTTTTCACAGTTTTGGAGATTGGAAGTCCCAAGTTTAAGGTGTTGGCAGATATTATATCCCTTGGGACCTCTCTACCTGTCTTGCAGGTGGCTACCTTGTTGTTGTGCTCACATGGCCTTCTCTATATGCACACATCCCAGGTGTCTCATCTTCTTCTTAAAGGGACAACAGTCACATTGAATTGAGGTTACACACACGGTCTAATTTAGCCTTGATTGTCTCTTTAAAGTTCCTATCTCCAAAAGAGATCTCATCTAGGGCGAAGTCTTCAACATGCTGATTTTGGAGAGGCACAACCATAACAGTTGATATATAAATATTAAATTTATGCATACATAAATATTATGTATGTATTGTATGCATAAATGGTATATGTACATATATGGCATGTATGCATGCATATTTGCTAAGGGATATTATGAATACATGTTCATTATTTATTTTAGAATTTTTAATCTAGCTTTTCTTTTAAGTTAAAAACATTTCCATTCATATAGAATTATTTAGTGATTGTTCTCACTAAATAATCCCAAGAGACTTTATAGAATGATCATATAAAGAAATATTTATCCTTTTATGTGTCTCACAGAGATTAAATTTAATGCTTATTCATCAATATCCAAATTATTTGATACCTTTAAATCAATATAGCCAAAAAATATCATTACATGTTTGTGTAAAACTCAATTAATAAACTTAATGTGATTTTTAAGAATTTCACCTTGCAAATATGGGTAGCTACCAATTCACAATAATTTCAATAAAGGTATTCTGAGAGAAAAAGATAGTAAAAAAATGAAATCTGGACTTCACTTTATTCAAAAGAATTATCGATGTCAGGGAGGGAGACTTGCAATCAAGAGAGCCTTCTGACCACAGGATGGGCAAGATTTCCAAGGGCCAGGCAAAAGGAATTTTCTTTTACAGGGAAGTATAAATGATGCTAAAAGAACTGCGTATGAGAGAGGAGAATAAGCCAGTGGTATGACTGGAAATTTGAGGAGGAAAGTTTTTTGAGATTAGCCTATTCCCAATAGTGTCTGTTAAGGAAGGTTTGTTCCGTTTTCCACTGCTAACCCAGTTGAAGGGTAGGTCAAGGTTCAAGGACCTCAGGCAAAAGAAGAGAAGCTTAATTGAACTTTGGTCAAGTCAAATTTGTAGTTATTTTGTCAAGGTTGGTCAGTGAGTACCAACATTTCAACAAATCCCTTAAAGGCAAAACATTTGGATGGTCTTTGTCTGACCTTGTCAAAAGTAAATAGGGTTTATCTAAGTTTTTTGAAGTGAGCTTTTTCTCTGAACAAAAAAGGTCAGGGGTATCTGAACTTTTGCTGATTTTCCGGAACACAGACCTCAGGAGTTTAGCACTGTCACAATAAATGTGCATTGGTGGATATCATTGTGAGTTTTTCTTTCAACTTAGACATATTTTGGTATAAGCAACCTCATGCTGGTATGTAGGATACTTTATCAATATTACTGATTCTGACATAATTATCATCACAATTAACTAAAAAGTGCTTAGAAAACAAAGATCAATTCTTAGCCCCATTTATAAATAACACAGTGAGACAAGTTATATGACTATAGCAGAATAAAGGTGAATAAATAGTTTGTAGATTCATCTCATTTTGGGCATGGGACTGTAAGATACTGGGTGACCTTCGCTTAACAAGAAGTTATGCATGGAATCTTTAATAGGATTGATGAACACCCATGTCTGTCACTTATTTTTGAGTACATGCTTTAAGTCACAGGGATTGAATATCATGTGAACTTCTTGAGTAGGTTAACAAAATTGTTCATACAGGATTTTGTCTTCCATCTCTGATACCAGCTCTTTCAATGGTGATGCTATCTCCTTTTTATTTTTCTGTACTTCTAAGAGAGATAAGATCTAGATACTGTCATAGTCTTTTACAATGAACACTAAAAGGGATTGCTTTGACAGTTCTTTATGAAAATTGTTTACCTTTGCTTCTTGTGCTTATTTTCCATTCAAGAGTATAAATCCTAGCACAGCTGGGGCTTGAACCTCCTTCTGCTACTGTGCAACCGTCAGAAATACTTAGATCTATTTTACCTAAAAAATGTAGGGTTTTTTATACAACAAATTAAAATATACCTAGTAGCTGGGTAGTATTTACTTGATAAGTAAGCTGCAAGAATTATATTTATCTTATTATAATTAAGTAATTTAATCTACAGATCTTTAATTTCCATACACAGTAAGAAAACATAAACTCTCCCATTTACAAAAAGGGAATTTGTAGCCTGAAATGATGTGCATTTTAACTATTTCACATTAAAATCTTCTTTTATTTGGTCAAAAGCCAGACTCTCAGAAATAAATAGTAACTAAGCAAGTAATTTTTTAACTTTTGGAAAAATCACTAATTCCTTAAATTAGGCCTCAAGTAAGTTATTCTGTATTGTCAAAAAAAATTGATGTATTATTTGATTCAACATGTTTACTTAACAAATGAATTAAATCTGTATTTTATGTAGAAATTTTATAGTACATATATAAATTTTCATAAATATTACATATTTATGGTACATACATAAATTTTAACAGAATTTTATGTATATACTATATATTATAAAACTTATTCATAAAATGTAATTTTACTAAGGTCTATATATCTATTAAGCCCAACAAAGCCTAAGACAAATCCCTGACCCTGTGAACTTAATTTAGTAACCCCATAAACACACACACACACTGTCAAACTGCAGAAACAAATTAAGGCAATTGAGGCAATTGTACCTCACTGAGACCCAGATTCAATTATTTTAAGTGTCCATTATTAAATTATAAGCAAATACTTATGGACTTTGAGTAAGCGTATTCACTAACATAGATTTCTACCATAATGTTAAACATCTCATTCCTTTATTTCATTAAAAACATAAAAATTTGAAATGAGACTAGGGGTTCATGTATATCTTTAAGATCCTGATTTCAAATGTTTTATATTTGAAATATAGACATAGTCAGAAGTAGGATTGCAGGATCACGTGGTAGTTCTATTTTTAATTTTTTGAGGAGCCTCCACATTCTTTTCACAGTGGCTGCACCATTTTAAATTCCCCTCAACAGTGGGCAAGGATTCCAATTTCTCCACATCCTCACCAACAATTATCTTCTGCCTTTTGATAATAGCCATATGAACAAGTGTGAGGTGATCTCTCATTGTGATTTCATTTTACATTTCTTTGCTGATCACTGTTGTTGAGCAGTTTTTCATAGACCTGTTGGCCATAGCCCAAATACAGAAAAAAAAACTAAATGTCTATTGGAAGATGAATTTAAAAAAATGTTCTATGTATACATATAATGCAATATTCTTAAGCCTTTAAGAAAGGATGTAATATTGCTACGGAGACAACATGGGTGTTCCTGGGGGACATTATGTTTAGTAAAATAAGTCAGTCAGGGAAGAACAAATACTACACAGTTCCAATTATATGAGATTTCTAAAATAGTTAAACTCATAGAGGCAGAGAATAGAATGGTTTCCAGGGTATGAAGGAGAGGAAAAATAGGGAGTTGTTCTATGGATATAAATTTCAGTTACTTAAGATGAATATGTTCTAGAGATCTGCTTTAAAACATAGTGTCTAGCCCTGGTTGATGTGGCTCAGTGGACTGAGCACTGGCCTGTGGACCAAAAGATTGCCAGTTTGATTCCCAGTCAGGGCATACGCCTGAGTTGTGGGCCAGGTTCCCAGTTAGGGGTGTGAGAGAGGCAGCAGATCACTGTTTCTCTTGTACATCACATTTCTTTCCCTCTCTTTCTCCCTCCACTCCCCCTCTCTAAGAATACATAAAACTTTTCAAAAAAATCGTAGTGTCTATAGTTAAAATACTCTATCGTACGCTTAAAAATTTAAGAGAGTATACCTCATGTTTAGTGTTCTTACCACAGTAAAAAAGAAAAAGAACAGGTTAAGAATAATAATTTATTTGGGGTTGATAACAACCTCCCCATTTTAGAAATTTGAAATATGATCACATATTAATATGTTTTGTTTTCACACATGAACATAAGTAAATTTATACATAGCATCACACATGCATTTCTACTAACGTGTTTTCTATAAATGATTACTCCATTTCACAGCAGGCTTATATAACATCATAAAGGGAAAAGTGACAGTAACCTATTTGTTTTCTTGTATGGATGCACCAAATTAATAGTTCT
Organism: Mormoops blainvillei; assembly: GCA_004026545.1. Classification (NCBI taxonomy): domain Eukaryota; kingdom Metazoa; phylum Chordata; class Mammalia; order Chiroptera; family Mormoopidae; genus Mormoops; species Mormoops blainvillei. The sequence continues at coordinate 203,153 of PVJD01001890.1, read as the reverse complement.
TTTTTCCCCTAGCAATGTGTGCATAATGGTGAGAACATGAGGAAATGGATAACAATGACAGGAAAACAAAGAGAAGTGACTCTGTTCATCTCTGTGCTGTATTGTGTGGGAAAATAAGTCATCCTAACCAGTGAGCTTCGTTTACACTCTTTTTTACTTAGAGAGATGGTAGTCTATACTCTACATATGTGTGTGAAACACTTTTCTAGAATAGTTCAATTTTTCCCTTCAATACTCCTTTTTATTCACTCAAGTTCACAGCTACACCTATGAGAACTAGCTATCTCCCAAAGAACACCGCATCCCAGAGAGAGGGCTGCTGTTCATCAGCTTGGCAAATGCTCACATAGGGCACATCTGTTTTCTGACAGTTTGATTTATGAAGGAATACATATTCGTTGGTCTTATGCTAACTATAGCTATAAATAAATAAAAGCAATAACTTGATTGTTAACAGTAAACATAATCACAGCTGAGAAATATAAGGGAGCAAGCAACATCTGTTTAGAAGAGACTGATCTTTAATTTTTTTACCTTAAAAAGGGAGAAATTATTATATATCTCTGTTTTATCACTCATAATTTTCTGAACAAAATATTTTTTGGGATTGATAGTCTTAAATGAATAGAATGGAAATTAAAGTATTAATATAATTGATTTAATGAACAAATTATCCAAAATAAAAATAAAAATGGTGCTGCCCTAGTACACAGTTTAACACAGAGATAGTAATCCAGGTATAATATGACTGTGTTGGAAATATTCTAAGCACTCCCTTGGTGAGGTCATTACAGACTGGGATGCTGCTTCATATAATTTCTGTGATAAGCTACTAAAATTTTAATTGTCTTTAGCTCTAAAATATTTCTTCATAGAATAAGTACAACAGATGAATAAACCTCTTTGACTCATTTATTTATAGCAACTTAAGGAAGCTCATTAACACATTTTCTCTGCAGATATTTGTATTAAATAGGCATGTTCAATGAAATATTGCAAGAATCTTTAAGAACCGATATTCCCTTCAGTAAAAGCATGTTTGCGGATGAAAAATTTGATTAAGTGAATTAAGTATCCACTTAATTTGCTGCCAGAAATAGGTACTATTTTTGTCTCTCATTGAGATATAATAGCTGTTATAGAAATTTATATTTTTCTTAGATATTACCTTCTTTAAAATCTTAATAAATGTTACCAACTTATTCCTTATATGGTATTGAGAGTTCCTTTATAATACTTTTAAGAGTTGGCCACATGCCTATATATTAAATGTTGGAATATTTACTGTTTCCCTTCAATTAGTTTCCTTGTCTATTTTAACTTTTTTACATGTCTCATGACTTTTAAGTGAAAGAAAACTCTAGTGAGAGATGCTGTCAAATTTATGTTAAAATTCAAACTCAGGTCTTATTAAATCTATAGATCGTATTAAATAGAATTTTTACTTTACCTTAACTATAGACATGTCAAATTTTCTATGTCACTATATCCATGATTCATTTTGACATTTTTCCTCTCAAATCTGTTCCTTAACCTACGTTCCACATTAGTGCTCTGGAGCTATCATGTATTTATTTAGCTTCATGCCCATATTCCCTCTGATATTTTCTTACTCTTGATTCTTCTTATAATTAGATGTGAACTCAGATGAACTCAAATATGTTTTCTCAGTTATGACTCAGTTATGACGTTTTAAAACAAAATTCTGTAATATTTTTCCACACAGTATTTTCACTGTCTCAAGACATGTCGTAAAATAAAATAATAATTGTACATACATCTAACTTACATGCTGAGGATAAATATTAGAGTCCCAGGGTGTATGTGTCTCCACCAGGACCAGCAATGAACATTTTCTTAGTATGGTATAGAGCCCAAGCTTCTTTGCCTACATTGAAAAATCCTTCATGAAGTCTTTTCATCTAAGGTTTGGCTAAAAAGACACTTTTGTTTTGTTTTGTTTTGGTTTGGTTTTTTTTTTCTTTTCTGTAAGATGGCTCTAGTAGTGCTTAGTTGGCTTAAACTTCATTCAAAACTATTTTGTTAGACTGTATTGTAACAACTGTTATGTCAGCAGGTGTATTAAAAAAACTTATCTAAATTGGTGAATGTTTGTGTAGTTATTTTAATATTGAAGATGGAAGAATACACATTTTCTGCATATTATACTTTATTATTTCAAGAAAGGTAAAAACACAACTGAAATGCGGAAAAAGATGTGTGCAGTGTATGGAGAAGGTGTCGTGACTGATCTAACAAAACAAAATTGGTTTGCAAAGTTTCATGCTGGTGATTTCTCACTGGACACTCCAAGGTTGTGTAGACCAGTTGAAGTTGATAGCGATCAAATAGAGACATTAATTGAGAACAATCAACCTTCTACCATGCAGGAGATAGCCAATGTGCTCAAAATATCCAAATCAATAAAGTTATTGATGAAAATGAAAAAAAAAATGTCTCTTATTTTACAAAAAAACTAAATGGGCTTTTTGGCCAGCCCAATATCTTTTCCACTTTTTCCCTAAATACTAGTGCATCTCATTTAATCTTCAAGTCTCCTTCAAATTATTTGCTCATGCTGTACTGTTCTGGCTCTGATTCCATTATTAAAATATATATAAAAGTAATAAAACTCTTGAAAAATTACTTATGAATCAAATGTAGGTAGATATTAAAATACATAAAATTATATATAATAAATTCCTGATTATGAGTACATGTGTATATGTATGCATGTTTACTATTTTTTCCTTTTTTTCTTATAAGTAGGAAGCAGAGTATTGTTAAATATATTTTCTAAATTATGGAATCTCAAATGACTTTGTCTCAAAACAAAAATTTATGGATGCCATTGATACTGCTATATACATTTTAGTTTCCATAGTCATCATATGGATGTTGTTCTCTTTAAAGTCCTCCAGGACAATGTCATTGTTATGATTCTAATATTACTTGTAGATATAAACTTTTTGGAAACTCTTGCTAGAATTTCTTAATAACAGGAAAATCTCTCTCTCTCTCTCTCTCTCTCTCTCTCTCTCTCTCTCCTCTCCCCCCCCCCCCCCCCACCTCTCTCTCCACACATAGACATACAAGGTGGGGACTCAAAAGAAAACAGAAATTATCTTCTGGAGGGCAGGTTTCCAGAAGATAGTACAGGCTTGTAGTACAGGCTTCTCTCACTAGGTGGCTGTTCCAGGAACCCATCTGTATCAGTGTACCAACTGGTGATGTTGTGAGAGGCTGCAATTGGCTTCAATCAATTTTTTTTTTTAACTCTCAATACGTTTGCCCATTTTATGATGGGTGATTTATGAGCATATCTGCCCACACTGCGCTGAGTGTTCAACAGCTTTAGACCTGAAACAGTATGACCCCCATGTTCTACCCTCCCTCTTCAACCTATCATGCCCTGAATGACTTCTTTTTTTTGTTTCCCTAGATGAAAAACATCCTCAAAGGGAGACATTTTGCTGATGTGGAGAAGGTGAAACAAAAAATGGAGAAACATTAAAATACATCAAAATTGACGAGTTCAAAAACTTTTAAACAGAGCAAAAACACACCTCAATAAGAGTATTGCATCAAATGAAGTGTACTTTGAAAGTGACAGAATTTTAAACATGTAAGGATAAATATACAATTTTTTAATTAATAAATTTCATTTTGGGGCCCTCCTTGTGTATATATGAATATCTATATATACTTTCATATGTATATATAATATATATACAACATTTTTATTCTTTTTTTGCTTTATATTTCTCTCACCTATTCCTTTTGCTATTTTCATTATTTTTTTCTATGTATATTGAAACCTGTCCAAATTGTTCTCCATATCATTAATTATATTTTATATACCACCTGTTTGGCTCTTGTATGCATCTCTAACATGGAAGGTTTCCCATTTTTCTCCTTTTTCTTAAAACAACATATTTTGACATTTCAGAATAAAAATAAATTTCTATAATGAAATGTTACCATAACCAACACCCAGCTTAAGAAATTAAATATTACAATGTCAGTTTTATTTTATTGTGTATCATTTTTTAATGACATTCCCTCTTCTCCTCTTATGCAAAAGTAAGCATCATCCTGAATTTATAGTTCATAACATCTGTTTATGCTATAATAGTTTAATTATTTATGTTTTTATTGTAAATGATACATTTTTAATTGGCAATATTTTAAAATGGCAAATCAATGGTATCATACTGTATTACCTATTTTCCTATTACATTATTTTCTAAACATTATCTTTATAATATTTACCTAAGTATGTATGGATTATTAAATGGATTGTTAATTCACTTTCACTTCTTAGCATTTCTTTATTCAGATTTATTAATATTTTTAAATCCATTCTCCAAATGGTAACTATTTGGGTCTTTCAACATCTGCAAGTACAAAATATATTATATATATGTTTGTGCATATGTATGTCCATCTCTAAAATATGTAAATAAGAAAAATTTCTGTATCAAAAAATATAAACCTCTTAATTTTACTGAGTATTTCTAAATTTGTCTTGAAGTAGTTATAGAAATTGTCCCACCAACACTGTGTAAAAAGTTTAATTGTTCTATATACACATTAGTTCTTACTCTGTTAACTTAGCTATAATCTGAAAAGTATAAATTACATATTTTCAAACTTTATTATAATTATTATGCAATATCATATGTTAACATATGAAGGTCCCAAATACTAATTCATAAATTCAAATTAGGAAATAAAATCATATGAACTGGTTTTTGTCTAGTGGTCTAGATACCAAAGAATTGATATCCAAGTTTTTTTTATCCATAATAATTCTGAAGCTGGCATATAATATTTTTTCAAATCTTTCTATTAATAATAAATTTATATTAATAAACCCTTGTCTTCTGAGATATATACTAATGAAACCCAGAGTTTCTTTTGCAAATGGAAAGGACAACATTCATATTACAGAAACGTTTGAACAATGTCCCTTTGCTATAATAGAAACTCTAGCCACTGTGGTGTGATTTTACACATATTTTACTGTAATCAATTTGTTTAGGATATTTTTCTCTCAGTGAAGTTAATGAAGCAAGAATTTTATTATCTATCTCTCATCTCATAGACAGAACATTTCTTCTCCCTAAATCCTTTGTTTTCCTTCACTGTTTTCCAGTCCCCAATCTTATACTCCCAGACACAATATTTTATTTATTGTCTTTCTGGAAATCTAGTTTAGTATCACAATGAATACAAAAAGACAAGGTTTGCTAGCCTTCATTGCACACTCCAAGTACATGATACTGAGCCTGTTCTTTTGCAGTCTTTATTGAAACAGTGCTAAACTTTACTCTTTTAGTTCAGCCAAGTATGTATCCAAATGTCTACCACATATAATATCAAAAATTGATAATGCTTAGCACAAAATTTTAGGCAAGATCTTACTCTTTGTCCAGGTTTCTTTTCTATTTATTATAATTTCTTCAGGACCGCATGCACACACACACACACACACACACACACACACACCCAAAGAGGTTCAGAGGCCACACTCACCAAGGTACATGACCATCACAAGGTTTCATCTCACTGATGGCCTGGTTTCACTTCTGAATGAACTGTACACAAACAACAAGAGGAGCCTCTAGCAACTGCACAGTGCGCCCTTCACCTCTATATCCTTTCGGCATCTCCCAGTTATATATTTATATATACATTTAATCTAATATTTTACTCACCTCATTACTCAGCCTTTTACTTATCCCTGTTTATTATTTTTGGCCCAACAATGTTAAGATAAAATTTACTGTAAAATACACTATTACATGAAGTTTGACTACCAGAGACATTTTTATGATGCTTATGTTAACATCATTTTTCAGACACATATCTTTTTTTAATCCTCACCTGAGAATATGTTTATTGATTTTTATTTAGAGAGAGGAAGAGAGAGAAAGAAACAGAAAGAGAGAGGGAAAGACACCAACATCAGAGAGAAACATCAATTGATTACCTCCTGTATGCCCTGACTGGGCATCAAACCCACAGCCTAGGTATGTGCCCTAATGAGGAATTGAACCTGCAAGTTTTCAGTGCATGGAATGAGACTCCAACCAACTAAGCAATCCAGCTAGGGCTCAGATTTATACCTTAAATAACCTAAACATTTATTTTAACAGTGAGAATTAAGGCTTTTAAAATATGTAATATACTTAAAAAGGGGGGGAAATACTGAAGCCAAATCAGTAACCTAGTCAGTGACAAGAGATCTGCTTTAAGTTTAGAATTTACCCAAGGAAAAGGTGTCAATAAGCAGTGATGAGTTCCACAAAACAGTGCGTGACAGTAAATAGAACAATCACTCAAAATGACACATTTCAGACGTAAAGAAATGAAGGATCAGTGTCAATTGACTTGATCTAACAATGTGAAGAAAATGAACATGAAAACTTTTGGTAACTTTGTCTACAGGCATGGCATTTTAACACAATACTGGAGCATTATGGATAATGCAAAATTTGAGAAACGTGTAGGATAGCCAAGTCAGAGACTTCATATCAAGTAGTAATTAAGCTATACTATTAATTATGCTAGATTAATGTTACAATCCTAAAAAGTCCATAATTTGTAATATGAAAGAAGGTATCCAAAAAGTAAAATGTGTTGATTCCAAAAGAAATGCAATGCTAAAAGAAGATGCTGTCATACTTTAAATGAATTGTCAATGTCAATCAAAGTGACTCACATTTTAATAATAGTTTAGATTTAAAATATTTATTAAACAAAATCTGGGCACTATAAATTATTCAATAAATTATACAATAAAGTACCTGAAAGCACAAACACCAAAGGTCAGGTAATTTCTAAGGGGTTGAGATTGGAAAAAATAAAATAATAGAATGCAACATGTCAGTTTTGGACATATTATGTTAGTGGTAGTATATTTAAATACATTTCAATGAGAGTGTGGAAAGTAATAATGGTCAAATCTTAAAATTTATTTACAGATCATTTATAAATATTTCATGTAGTCATAATGATGTTAAATAACAATGTGAGAGTATGTAAAATATTGAAAAGCAGCTTTCTATTTGTGTTTCTAGGAAAGGTGACAAATTTGTTAAGCAATAAAAGTATTTATTGGAAAGTGGTGTTGAGGGAGTTTGGATAAAGGTGGTCACCAAATACAAAAGGTACAAACTTCCACTTCTAAGATAAATAAGTACTAGGGATATAATGGACAACATGACAAACATGATAATTATAGTTAACATTGCTGTACAGTATATTTGTTTCTTTTTTCCCCCACATACCATCTGCTTTTATTTATTTTTAACATTTAAAAAAATTATTTTCTATTGATTATCTATTACAGGTGTCCCAATTTTCCCTCCCCAGACTCCCTCCACTCCATTGCTCATGCTAGGAGTCATGCATATATGTTCTTGGGCTACCTCATTTCCTATGCTTTTCCCCATGACTATTCTGTAACTATCAATTTGTACTTATGAAACTCTTCATCTTTTTCACCCATTTCCCCATATGATTCCATCTGAAAACCAACAAAATGCTCTCTGTAACTATGATTCTGTTTCTGTTCTGCTTGTTTACTTTGGTTTTTAGATTTAATTGTTCATAGATATGTATTTCTTGCCATTTTATTATTGATTATTTTTTCATATGGTTTCCTATTTCTTGCTTTCTCTCTTCTCCTTCCAGCACTGCCATGATGTGAATGTGGCTACATTTGAAGTTATCCCAGAGGCTTCTTACACTAACCTCATTTTTTTTGGATTCTTTTTCCTTCATGTTGTTATGATTGGTTGTTTTTACTTCCTTATGATCCATACCACTGATTTGATTCTCAGCTTTAATTTGATTTCTCCACTCTAGTGTTGATTCCTTGTAAACAGTTCTTTATTTCAATTAATGCATCCTTCATTTCTGACTTGTTCTTTTTTATGCTGTTGTGCTTCTCACTAAGTTCATTAAGCATCCTTATAACCAGTGTTTTGAACTCTGCATCTGATAGACTGCTTATCTCCATTTTATTTAGTTCTTTGTTTTTAGAGTTTGTTCTGCACTTTCACTTGGGCCATGTTTCTTTGTCTCCTCATTTTGGCAGCCTCCCTGTGTTTGTGTCTAAGTAAACATTAGATAGTGCTACTAGATCTCCCACACTTGGTAAGTGGCCTAATGTAGTAGGTGTCCTGTAGGGTCTAGTGGCACAGCCTCCTCTATTACCCAAGGTGGGTACTTGTATGTGCACTATGTGGGCTATGTACACCCTACTTGTAGTTGAGCTCTGATTGCTGTTGGCACATCCAAGGTCATCCTCTGCCTATATTCTCTCCAGGGTCACACATCATAAGCTACACAGAAATCTGCAGATGACTGCTACTTTTCCTGGTATTGGTGGTTTCCAGATGAGGCCAAGCTGTGAAATAAAGGCAGCTGCTGGCAATGCTGGACCTGGGACAGTTTAGAGAGAGGTATGGGCTCGCTGAAGGCAGATGCTGCTTATTTGAGAGAATTTAGGGAAATCTGAAGCAGGGCCAAGACAAACCTATCATGTGGAAAATCCAATGGAAACAGTTGGGTGAGCCAGAAAATTGGGTGGGGCAGGGCCTCAGAGAATCACTGGGGCAGGGTAAACGGTGTGACCCAGGTTGACGAAGTCTCAGATGTGGTACCTGACTGTCTGCTCTGTGGCTCTGTGGGGGAAGGCTCATAAAAGGAACAGTGGCATTGCCACCACTTCTGTCTGGGAAAAGGGTGTCTCCCAGCTCTGACTTTGATGCTGGAAAATTCAGTTCTTCTTACTGGAATGAGTAAGTCTGTATATGGGCCCTTTAAGAGGAACTTCCAGGGATTCCAGAAGTTTCTGTCTTATACAACCTCGATCCCCACTGATTTCTACAACCAGAACTTATGAGGACTTCTCTTCCTAGCACTGCAAGTCTCAGCTAGGGGCCTGTTTTGGGTCTGGGACCCTTTGTTCCTGAGATATCCCTCCTGATTTTTATCCACCACATGTGGACGTGGGACCAACCTGTGCCACATCTCCACCCATCCTACTGGGCTCAGTGTAGTTTCTTCTTTAATTCTGTAGCTGTAGGACTTCCATGTAGCTCAATTTCTTATGATTCTAAATGATGATTGTTCTGCAGTTTACTTATAATTTTGATGTAGTTGTGAGAGAAGGCGAGCCATGTTTACATATGCTGCCATCTTGACTGGAAGTTGACAAATGTTTAATAAAGGCAAACTGTCTCATTCTTGGTTTTGGAAAATAACATTGCTTTTACTCCTCCATTTTCCACAGGTTCCCCTGTTTTCTATAATATGCCTGTTCAGATACTGAGTGGTGAGTAGCTGCCAGCTTAAATATAATTCATTTTGGACTAAAACCATGAAAATATACAATACTGTCTCCACCTTTTTTTTCATTTTTACCTTATTTAATTTTTAAGAATAATTTGAACTCTAGTAGATTCACTTCAAAACACATATGTGAAGCGAATGGTAATTTTATGCTCAATGTATTTTATGCAATTAGATCTTTCTGGGAAGGTGATAATTTCAGTTGTTAATTTACTTGGTTGGTAAAGTCAGGAGAAACTTGTTTTACCAAAAGATACAAAATAAAGCATTTTTAAAAAACAATCAAGACCATTTTAGAGTTTTGCATTTTACATAGTTTTACATAGTTTTACATTTACTATGAAATAGAGGTTAAGGTTTACTATAAAATTTATATTTACTATAAAATATAAAAGAGGTTTCTCGTACACCCACTGATCCTACACATGAATAGCCTCTCCCACTATCAACATCTCTCACCAACATGGTGCTTTTTCTTTTAACTGAGGATAGACCTACACTGACACATTATAATCAGCCAAAATCCACTGTTTAAATCAGGGCTTCCTCTTGATGTTGTACATTCTATGGGTTTGGACAATTCATCATTATAATATCATACAGAATATTTTTACTGCACTAAAATTCTCTGTACTTTACCTGTTTACCTGTGTACCCTCCTGCAACCACTGGTCTATTTATTTTTCCACAGTCTTGCCTTTTCCAGAATGCCATGTAGTTGGAATCATAACAGTTTTTAGCCTTCTCAGGTTGGCTTATTTCACTTTGTAATAAGCATTTAAATATTCTATCTTTTCATGGCTCAAGAACTCATTTCTTTCCAGTGCTATATAATATTCCATTGTTTGAATATATGATAGTTTACTTATCCATTACTGAAGAATATGTTGATTGATTCCAAGTTTGGCAATTAAATAAAGTTACTATCAATATCTGTGTGCAGATTTTTGTGTAAATATAAAGTTTTCCATAACTTTGGGTAAATACCAAGGAGCAGGATTGCTGGATTATATGGTAAGACTATGTCTAGTTTTGTAAGAAACTACCAAACTGTCTTCTGAAGGGGATATGCAATTTTGGATTTCTGCCAGCAATGAGCGAGCGTTCCTGTTGCTCCACACCCTCTCTAGTATTTGTGTTCTGGAATTTGGCTCTTCTAGTAGTTGTGTAATAAAATCTTATTGTTTTAATTTATATTTCCCTAATGATATACGATTTGGAGCATCTTATTTTATACTTATTTGCTACCTGTATATTTACTTATATTTCTTCTTTAAGTATTTACTTAAAATCATTTTAGGGTACTTATGTTTATACATTAAGTAATATTTAACTCTGCAGAAGTCACAGCCAAAAAAATTACAGTGTAGGTTTCATGTATCTGAGAGATACATTCATTATTAGTTTGTCATGAAATGTAAAAAAAAAAAAAATTAAAAACACTGCAAATTTACATTTATTATATTTATATTATAAAATACATGATGTTTATATATTTTCATTTACAATCCAGAAATTACTTATCAGGGAAATATAAAAATATAAAGAATAAAAATTTTTCTTTTCAAATAATGGAAACATGGATATTGCTAAAAATTACAACGAAAAGTCTCTTTTATGTTAATCAATCAGAATCTTCAGCTGTTGGTTTTGCAATCATTTGTAACAGTCATCACAAACAATATTGCTATGCTCAAGGAATATATACTTTTCAAAACACTTGCAGGAATATTTTAATAACTGACTTGTTTTGGATGTATACCACCTAACACATGTTTTTCTTTTTCTGCTTGTCGAGGGAGCCGTACCTATGTCTTTGTCAGAATTTCCTTCTATTTATGTTTGAAATTGATGAAGTTTCATGTATAAAGACTTCTGCACACCTGTAGAGATTTTTTCATGCCTTTTTATTTGTTCTGTCACTAACTTCGTTATGAGAGTTCTAATAAATATTCTGTGCTTTATTTTCACATTGCTGTTCTGCATAGGAATAGTCTGAGCATTTTTCCTGCAATGTTCAAAATTGTGTAGAATATAACCATAGACCATCTTCTCGTGCTCCTGCCCACATTATATGCACCCATCATTTAGCCCACAGTGTCAGCCCCTGACTTTGGTTGTAATATTTTATTATGTTAGGTTTCTGTGAATCTAAGTTTACAGTGTTATCGAAATGCACACTGGAAACTAAAATTATGTGGGTTTTTTTTCCCCTTTTAGGGTATATGGGATACAACTGTGCAACCTGCATCAGAAACAAATAAGTTAGATTCTGGGGTCTGTTTTTAGAAGACAAAAATTCAGGGGGTAGTTGCAGTTTATTCGTAAAAATGGTACCTAGTGATGAAAGTCACTTCTTTTTCAAATTGGAGATAAGATTTATATCAGTGAACCAGTTATCTGTTGTAATACTACATTCTGGTGAATAAATAAATGGCTTTTACAAGTCTCTTGATTACATGTGCTATTTTATTATTAATCAAGTAAGGACCAAATACTTTTAAATTGGCCATAGCAAGAAAATTTTATACCGTATTTAGTGGGTTTAGATGGAATATATTGTCTAAATCTGTATTTACCCCTAAATCCAGGTAACATTTCATCTATTGTTACATTCTGTCTTATTGAGTAACATAATTTACAACTTTCTATAAATACTGGGAAAATGCTTCTCATTGCCAATAATTTGTCCACTTTCAGGCATTCTAAGAGGATAAGTTTGTCATCAAACCTGGTACCAATTATGAAAAAATTTAAATCTCTGTAAAGGTATTGTAAGTCTAAAAAGTTCAATCCCACTACCATCTGTAGCCCATAATCCTGTAAATTTAACTAATTGCCGCAATGTGAAGAAACTACATATGAGGCCTAAATATGCTTTCAATTCTTTTTTTCTATTAATTTAACATTTCTTTCTTATGAAAACCAGCTTGAGGTAGAATCATTGTATTTGTATATAATAAGATCTAAAATATCATTTGTGATAAAGTAGTTCCAAGTTTCAAGTTCTGCCTTGGCTTTTTTTTTTTTTTTTTTGGAGGGGGCGCATTTGGCTGAACTAACAGAAGTTGACACAAAATATTTTGCTGGTGTTTTCTAATTTGTCTTCTTATTGGATTTTTCCTCCATTTTTATTTTTTATCCTTTCCAAAAAAAACCCCCTAAAACAAAAACCTCTTCATTCATATCTAATTCATCTTCACTTTCTTCACTAGAAGTATCTTACTCAGTATCTGAATCTTCTGAATGAATTCAACATCCACATAATCTTCATCTTCCAAATCAATTTTATTTCTACATTTGACTCTATTATTCTTATCATCAGACTCAAGTAGAATTTGCTGAAGTTCTTCAACATCTCTTGGAATATTGAAAGATATATTTTTTCTAGCCATTTTCAATGGTAAATTAAATACACACACAACTGACTCTAAAGTTAAAAACAAACAAAGAAACAAACAAACAAAAACCCTACACCAATGCTGACTTTGGAGTTTGCAGTATCTCTCAAATACAATTTACTACTGAATATCACACACTCTTATGAAACACATTATAACCAAACTGATGGTTTAAACATTATGGCTTAACATTCATGTTCCAATGTGCAGCCAGTCTTGACCTTGAACCTGTACACCCAATATGTGTAATAATGTTTAAGAAAAATGTTTGTATCTCTCAGATCAGCTGTGACCTCCATAAGGTTAAAATAGTTACTATGGCTAAAATTGCATTTTACCATTCTATGAGTCTGTCTCTATTTTGCTTTTTAGTTCAGTTAATTCATTATATTCCACATATGAGTGAAACTATATGCTTTTGTCTTTCACTGACTAGCTTATTTCACTTAGCATACTGTTCTCCAGGCCCATCCATGTTGTCGCAAAGGGTAAAACTTTCTTTTTCTTATGGTCAAGAAGTACTCCATTGTGTAAGTGTCCCATAGTTGTTTTACCCACTCATCTACTAATAGACATTTGGGCTGCTCCCATATCTTGGCAATGATACATAACACTGCAGTGAACATAAGGGTAATTATGTTCTTTCAAATTTGTATTTTGGATTCCTTCATTCAGATATAGTCCCAGAAGTGGGACTGTTGGGTCAAAAGGAAGATCCATTTTTAATTATTTGAAGTATCTCCATACTGGTTTTCACAGTGGCTGTACCTGTCTGCATCCCCACCAACAGTGCAGAACGTTCCCCTCTCTCCATATTTTTGCCAGTACTTGTTATTTGTTGATTTATTGATGATAACCACTCTGACAAGTGTGAGATGAAATCTCATTATGGTTTTAATTTGCATTTCTCTGATGATTAATGGCGTTCAATATTTTTTCATGTTATTGGCCATTAGCACGTCCTTCCTAGAGAAGTATCTATTCAGGTCCTTTGCCCATTTTAAATTAAGTATAATATTCTTTTTTTCCCCTAATTTTTATAGCATTTTATCTTGTCCAGCATTCCACCCCCAACCTTAGTTCATGTCCATGGGTTGTACATAAAAGTTCTTTGACCTCTCTATTTTCTATACTATTCTTAACCTCCCCTGCCTATTTTATGCCTACCAATTATGCTTCTTATTCCCTGCACTTTACCCCAAATCCCCTCCTCCCGCTCCCCACTGATAACCCTCCACGTGATCTCCATTTCTGTGATTCTGTTCCTGTTCTAGTTATTTGCTTAGATTTTGTTTTTGCTTTTTAGGTTCAGGTGTTGACAGTTATCTGTTTGTTGTCATTTTATTTTTCATAACTTTTGATCTTCTATTTCTTAGATTAGTCCCTTTAACATTTCTTTTAATAAGGGCCTAGTGATGATGAACTCCTTTAGTTTTAGCTTGTCTGGGAAGCACTTTATCTGCCCTTTCATGCTAAATGATAGCTTTGTTGGATACAGTAATCTTGGATGTAGGTCCTTGCCTTTCATGACTTCAAATACTTCTTTAGGACCCCTTCTTACCTGTAAAGTTTCTTTTGAGAAATCAACTGATAGTCTTTGATATTCCTTTGTAGGTAACTCTCTTCTTCTTGCTGCTTTTAAGATTCTCTCCTTACCTTTAATCTTGGGTAATGTAATTATGATGTACCTTGGTGTGTGCCTCCTTGGGTCCAATTTCTTTGGGACTCTCTGGGCTTCCTGGACTTCCTGGAAGTCTATTTCCTTCACCAGATGGAGAAGTTTTCCTTCATCATTTGTTTAAAAAAATTTGTTGTTGTTTTTTATTTCTTGCTCTTCCTTTTCTTCATCTGGGACCCCTATGATTCAGATGTTGGAATGCTGAAAGTTGTCCCAGGGGTCCCTAAGCTTCTCCTCATTCTTTTGAATTCTCATTTCTTCATTCTGTTCCAGTTGGATGTTTATTTCTTCCTTTTGTTCAAAATCATTGATTTGAGTCCCTGTTTCCTTCCCTTCACTGTTGGTTCCCTGTATATTTTGCTTTATTTCACTTTGTGTAGCCTTCATTTCTTCCTTCATTTTGTGACCAAGCTCAATCAATTTTGTGAGCGTCCTGATTACCAGTGTTTTGTAGTGCACATCAGATAGGTTATCTATCTATTCACCAATTAGCACTTTTTCTGGAGTTTTAATCTGTTTTTTCTTTTGGGCCATATTTCTTTGTCTCAGAGCACCTGTTATGTTGTAAGGGGGTGGAGCCGTAGGTATTCCCCAGGGCAGGGTAACCCTATTTGCTGTGTTGTGGCACTGTCTGTGGGGGAGAAGTCAGAGAGGGAACAATGCCTCTGCTTGCTCTGCTCTGCCCCACTTTCCAATGAACTCTCCTGTGAGACTGGGAGTTTCTTCCACTGTGGAACCCCCCACAGTATTTTACAGCTAGAGATTTTGAGTCTTTATTTTCCCGGTCAGCCAGCCCCTCCTCACCTGCCTAGTCAGCCACCTTGCCATGGGTCCTCTCTGCCTGCCAGGCTGCCCATCTCTGTCCCTCTTACCCGTCTGGATGAATGTTTCTTTAACTCCCTGGTTGTTGGAGTTCCATGCAGTTTGCTATTCTGGCTGTTTATTGTTTTTAAATTGGTTGTTATCCTTCTTTTGTTTGTGCGAGGGAGTGAAGCATTTCTACCTAGATCTCCATGTTGGTCAGAACTCTGGATATAATATTCTTAATACTATTTCACATACAATAATTTGTCTTTAAGGAGTAAAGTACTTTCTTGTTTTAAATTACATTTTCTTCTAATTTTCTCAGAATAAATTTGTTTAAATTTCCTTTGAATAATGAAATAATCTGAAGTTTGATTTTGGTAAAAATCAAAATGTTAAAAGATTTAAATGGCAAAAAAAAAATCTAACCTAGAAAATTCAAGGATTAGTTCCCTTTCCTGTCTTCTGAGATCACCATGGTTTCACCACCAGTCTGTTTTGTAGCATTGCTATAAGTATTAGTGAGATATGCTAAAATACCCGGCCTGGCACATGGTGGCTGATCAATCAGTGTTGACTCCATTTGAATTCTAGGCTTGCTCTTACATAGACTTTCAAGAAATTGATTGATCCACACACACTGAATGATCAATAATTTTGAAAGATAAAATAAAAATGAGTCTAAACTATGAAGGACTCCAGTGACATACTAAGTTTTTCAATTATTCAACAAAGATCTTCCAAATATTATGATCAGGGAATTAAAATATGACAATTTTGTTTTAACAAAACCAGTCTGACTAGATTGGCAAAGAACTGTGTGTATGTATGTGTGCATTCAGGTAAGCGTAAGAATAAAAATGATTAAAAAGAGTCCTTCAAATTTCAGCTGGTCGAAATAGAAGGCACACATCTTGATTCCTTTCTTTTTTTGGTATATGAGTCTGAACACTTTCCTGTATTGAAATTCATGATTTGTATGTGATAATAAGTCTCTCAGTATGCTCAACTGGATAATTCTCTTTTTTTCCTGACAGTTCACACAAATAGCAATAAGCTTATCTGACACCTGCTGCTTTCTTTATGTTATTTGGAAATGAGTTACTGTTATAGGTTTAGGATAAATTAAACTCTATTCTTTTAAGCATAGATTTGAGTGGTCTGGTAGTTTAGATTTTTGTCTGTTATGTTACAGAATATGATTAAGTCCAAAGTGATACACTGTAGGAATAGCACCATATAAATCCTGTTGCTATTGTGGAATCTGCGATTTGTCTCCATGGACACTGAGCCAAGCTAACATTCAAGGATTCATAGCCTAACACTGACAACGATGACTGGGAATTTAAGCAGTCTTTATTTAAAATGAAGTGACTACAAGTTAAGCAAATCTTGTATATATTACATAATGAAGGAACTTGTCAAATTTCTCTTCAGCAGCACATTTAAGATTATTAGTACTTCTAGAATTTTTAAGCAGTAAATATAAATTTTTCCAATCTTAATGTTTATAGGTTAATTATTTTGATGCTTATATGAAGACACACAAATAATAATCAATTAGAATGTGAACAATAAGATGCAATTAATGTTGACATATTTATTAATCTAGAGTAAAATTAGGAGTCAACATAGTAAGCGTCGCTATTGACTTGGAATAGTAAACATTCTCCAATTGTGCTGTTTCTATCCAAATTAAAAAATAAAATAACAAAATGCTGAATTGAAGTGAAAATATTGAATTGACCTGTTAAGTTATACAAAAAGTGCTTTATAAGAAGACTTTAATTTTTGTCTTGATTCTATTTAAGTAGCAGAAATATAGCTTTCAAATGTAGGTTGCTGTGAGAGTCTTATTTGCAGATTCTTGTGTTCTTGAAAGAAAGGTATCTTTACTAAAATGAGTCTGCTGCCCTATTTACTATTTTGGAAACACTTTGACTTATTTAAAGAGAGCAGCATGTAGGCTCAGGTTTATATGACATAAATAAAGTTCATTTCATCAATGGTTAATTCACCTTTACTTATTATTTCCATCATAATTGCAATAAAGTAAATCTTAATTTACAAATGACATAACATAATTATTACCCAATTGCTATTTAAATATATGTATGTTACTAAAGAAACCATGCTTAAGTTCAAATAAATGAAGATAATATTGTTTATAAAGAACCTTGTGTAATATTCAACATATTGTAAATTTCCTATATTTTAAATTTTATGAAACATGGCAATTGTAATTCTTTAAAAATAATTCTAATTAAGGCTTATAAAGGCTTACAAATCTAAGATGTCTGTATTTTACGTATACTAGTAGTTGTAGCTCTCATTCTTAGGTTTTCCCAATATATCAATTTGATTGTTTCTGATTTGGCCTTGGTTTGTCCACATAATTAATACAAGGCAAAAATTCTAAATCACTGTACACGTTTTTACAGATACTGGGTAAACTTTCTCATTAGGCTATTTTAGCAAACCCTTGTGCTTCTATCCTGGGTATTGTTTTCAGTCTCTTGTCAGTTTAAAAAAAAAATGTGCACACAAACACTGCCTACAAAAGCACTAAAACTTTTTAATAAAAAAAAATCAAAACCCCTTGATGTCTGCTTACTTTTAAATAAGACAAATAATAATTATTGATGTGTGTGTCAAAGTTTCAGTCAAGACTTGAAATAGAAGTAATCAAATGTGTCAATATAAAATGAAAATCTGTTGTCTTACTATATTCATCTTTAGCAGTTAAAGAACATTTTGGAAAATTGTATGTTGTAGAAGCTGAGGACACATGTAGAGACAAACTTCCAACTAAACCATCAAAAATTATCTATTGCTTTCTTTAAAGTTCTATTTCAAAAACTGGCAGCCTTAACAGAATGAACACATTTTATAAGGTAAAATTAATTGATAATATTTACAAAATAACTGTGTTAGATTAATCTATGGAGCTATAGTGGCATTAATTACATTACTGAACATTCTAAAGGTTCAAACAATAAAAATTTGTTACTAAATTATTTATTCAACTTTACATATTGATGATATAAAGATTGCTTTCTAACATCTTATACTGAAGCTACTTGAATTTCTTCCAAAATGTAAAGCCATTGAACTATTCTCCATGATCTACTTCTTACAATTATGGAAACACAGCACAAAATTTACTCTCATTTTTGTGACAAATCCTTCTATTATTGAATGAATAGTTATATCAACTTCTTTCTTTGAATAATAATTTCAATAATTATAAAATCAGCCCCAGGAATAATTTCTGACAGTTTGTGTGTGAGTGTGTCTTTCCAATCTATTTGTCTAAGGGTCACAACTGTCAGTCAGAATGATCAATCACATGTGTTCCCTTATTCCACAGGATTAGATACCTTTCAGGCAGATTCTCCTTGGTTCTAATTCGTTATCTATTTTACTATTCTCCTTATATCACAAACTTGTGAGGAAATAACATTTAAGAGAAAGAGATGATAATCTCGACACTAGTATGTTACAGGTAAAAACAAAACAAAACAAAATGAACAACAACAAAAAAAACCTTCAATAAGAGAGCCAAAAAATAGGAGAATTCCTTTCTTTCTCTGAGATAGTATTAAGGACATAAACATGGGTTAATAAATATTACATCTGGTGTGTAAGAGCCAAAAGTACTATGTCTACCTTGTTGATTTTTTTATCAAAGTATCAAAACAGATATAATCAACTGCCTTCTGCAATAATAAAAATGGATATGCTACAGTTAAAGATATGTTTAAACATATATTTAAAAGAAGTCCTGGAATAGCATTTAATTTTTTTAATATGAGAGAAAAATGAGGCTTAGACCCTAATATTATTCCAAAACTCACATATTTAATAAGAGTAAAACTTATAAAATTCAAAACCCATTCAACTTCCAGTATATTGTGGAGTAGGAAGATACTCCAGCAATGAGAGTTCAGCCATAGAATAAAATTATATATTAAAAATTTTACCAATGGAACAGATTAAGATCCTAGCAGTTTCTTAGTGATGATATTGTCAAGTAGAGTAGAGAGGAGTAAAACATTAGATCATTGGAATAAGGGTTATTTTAAAATGTAGGACAAATAAAAATGAATATAGCTCTAACTTAAAATAAATTCAGTGTCGTCCAGGATACCTTAGAGACAAGCAGAACTGCATAAGAAAGGTGAGGATACAGAGAAAAGGGACCCTAGTGTGTTGATGGGAATGCAGACTAGTGCAGCCACTGTGGAAATCAGTGTGGTTTCCTCAAAAAAATTAAAAATGGATCTGCCTTTTAACCCAGGATTCAAATCTGGGAAGATATCCTAAGAATCTCAAAACATCAATTCAAAAGAATGTATGCACACCATGTTCATAGCAGTGTTATTTTCAATAGCCAAGGTCTGGAAGTAGACTAAGTGCCTGTCGGTTTATAAGTGGATTAAAAAGTTGTGGTATAATGGGACACTATGTGGCCATAGAAAAGAACTATTTTACCTTTTGTGACAACATGGATTAACCTGGAGATTATTATGCTAAATGAAATAATTGAGTCAGAGAAAGATAAATAGCAAATGATATCACTTAGATGTGGAATATAATGAACAAAATACACCGATGAACAAAATAAAACCAGGGGCATGGGTACATGAAACAGACTAACAACTGTCAGAGGGGAGAAGGGAGGATGTTACTGGTTGATAGAAGGTGAAAGGATTGACCAAAGAACATATTTTCATAACCCATAGACACAGACAACAGTGTGGAGATGACCAGAGGGACGGGGGGCAGGGATGTGTGGAGGTGGGCAAAGTGGGGAAAAAAGGAACATATGTAACAGTGTCAAAAATAAAAACAAAGTTTAAAAAAAAGAAAGTCTCCAAGTTGCTGTTGTAGGTCAGGTTATAGCTGGTTACTCGATAATGGTTGGATAAATATGACTGATTTTAAGAAAAAGTCTTTCCCTGGGAGATAAGTATGGGCAGATAATAATACTGGAAAACAATGCTGGTAAAAAAAAATAAAATGTATGTGCCTACATGTACTTGAGACAGGGTAAATGTGGGAGCTTGAGAAGTATCAACCTTAAGGAAAGTTATAAAGAATATGGAACAAAAACAGAAAGTAAAGTAATAAATGGATAGTAGGTACTTTGTAATGTTATGATTCCAGATTTAAAAGTACGGACTCTTTATCAAAAAAGAAACTGAATATTACTTTTTTTATTGTGTTCAATGTATAGTCCATTTTTAGGCATAAATTAATTTAATCCCAGAAGATATGTTAGGTATAATATCAAAAAGAAGGAATTTTCTTCCTATAAAGTAATACTTCATTAACTAGACCTATAATTGTTTTAAATTTGTCACTAAGGGAAGTATATTCTTTCATAACAAGTACTTTGAAAATATATTAAATGATAAGAAACTGTTAGAATAAAAAAGTATCACTTTTTAAAAAAATTCAATTTTAATAATCTTTGAGCTTATCACCAGAAATATGTAGACTTAAGAAATTTGTCAGGAAAATGGATGAAAATGTTTAAGTATCTTATAAGCTAAACAAGATATTAAAAATGATTCTTATATTTTAAAATGTCCACATAATTCAAGTAGCATTGCTTTAGTTATGATTCCAGTACATATTGTTATAAAACAAAATTTAAACACAAATGTTAAGAAATTAAATATGATGGAATTTAAATAGTTAGGTTCATAGGGATTTCATAGTATTCTAGGCTGTAGGTAAGTGCATAGACCTAATACCTTCCCTATGAGATTTATGCTGCTTTGCTTAATTTGCTTGGACTTCAGGTCAATTAGAGATACAGTTTTTTTCTGCTTTAGTATTATTTTAATTACATTTTCTCTAAGTATAATATGTTTATGGTAAGAAATAAAAATGGCAACAGATTACAATGAAAAGTTAGAAATCCAATCTGGCTTTTTGATTTCCAATCTGTCTGACTCTTCAGAACCTACTTCTTCAATTCTTAGTTTTATTTCTTCTGTTGTTTCTGTCAATAACCATATAAAATACTCATACCTATTTCTTGCTTGAATATCTGTGACACTGTGATTTATAAAAAATATATATATTTGATCTCCCCATTCCTGACACAGAGCTCTTAAAACCCTTGGGTTTTCCTAAATGATGACAGCCATTAAGTGTCTTTTGTTATGTTAATAAGGTGATTTTTGGCCAACACCTAAGGATTGGGCTTGGTTGCAAGGGATCGAACCACAAAAATCAGAGGGTTGAAACTTCAGTTTCAACCCCTTGATTCCCATAACGGTGTAGGGGCTGCAAGTGGAATCAATAACTAGTAGTCAGTTATTTAATCAATCATGAGTACATAACTAAGCCTCCATAAAAATCAAAATAAACAGAATTTTGAGCGATTCCAGGTAGATAAATAAGTGGAGATTTGAGGAGAGGGTGCCATGTACTTAGGGGGCATGGACGCACTTCACCCTCTCCTCATACCTTGCCCTTTGCATCTCTTTCATTTGACTGCTCCTCAGTTATATAATTTTATAATCAACCAGTAAGTAAAATGTTTCTCTTGGTGCTGTAAACATTAATAAAATCCAAAGAAGAGGTCATTAGAACCTCCTATCTTCAGCCAGTGGGTCAGATGCACGGGTGACAATCTGGATTTGAAATTGGCATCTGAGGTGGAGGAGGGTAGTCTCTTAAGGACTGAGCCATTAACCTGTGGGACCCAGTGCTATCTCCAGGTGGTTAGTGTCAAAATTGAGTTGAACTGTGGAACCCCCAACTAGTGCCTGAGACTTAGTTGGTGGTATGGAAAACCACTCCTGCCCCTAACATATACACTGAAATTAAATATAGAATCTTTTTTTTTTTTAATTGATTTGAGAGACAGAGGAGTGGGAGTTGAGAGAGAGGAACAGGCAGAAATAGAGACATAGATTTGTTGTTCCACTTATTTAGGCATTTATTGGTTGACTCCTGTATAGAAAAGACTGGGAATTGAATCCACAACTTTGGCGTATCAGAGGAACACTATAACCAACTGGGCTATTCAGTCAGGGCAGGGGCAGAATCTTAACAACTGTAAACAATGCCCAATGGATGTCATATAAATACTGAAGATTTAAATGTTTTATACTACTCCATCAACCTAATGTTTGATAAATAAATTATTACTGTCACTGTCTTCAGTTTTACTTTTGGTAAGAGTTGAATGTTGTATATTTAAATATTACACTAAACATATATTTCTTTAGAAATAAATATTCAACATGTCTCATATTCCTCCAGATATTAAGATAAATATATGTTTCCCTTTGTTATTCTATATTTTCTTCTCTAATATTAAAATTACCTGACATTTTTATATTTTTTTTACATTTTACATGTTTAGGTCAAAAATAATTTTACACTTAGGTCACTAATATGTATATTTTTTCCCTAAAATTATAGTAAAGTAAAATTCTAAACTTTGTTTCTCTAAGTTATATTTAATTGATTATTCTATTACAGTTGTTCTGATTTCCCCCTTTACCTCCCTCCACTCCACACGCCCCACTCCTTCAGGCAATACCCTCGTAATTGTTCATGCTCATGGGTCACCTCTATAAGTTCTTTGGCTACTCCACTTCCTATACTGTATTTTACATCCCCATGGCTATTCTGTAACTACCTATTTGTACTTCTTAATCCTCTCACCTCTTTGCCCATTTCTCCACACTTCCCTCAATTCCGGCAATCATCAAAACGTTCTCTGTATCCATGATTATGTCTCTGTTCTTCTTGTTTGCTTAGTTTGTTTTTTAGATTCAATTGTTGAGAATATATATTTTTTGTCATTTTATTGCTCATATATTGATCTTCTTTTTCTTAAATAAGTCCCTTTAACATTTCATATAATAATGGTTTGGTGGTGATGAACTCCTTTAGTTTTTTCTTGTCTGTGAAGCTCTTTATCTGCCCTTCAATTCTAAATGGTGTCTCCACTGGGTGGAACTACCTTGGTTGCAGATCCCTGCTTTTCATGACTTCAAATATTTCTTGTCAATCTTTCTAACCTGCAAAGTTTCTTTTGAGAAATCAGCTGACTGTCTTATGGGAACTCCCCTGTAGGTAACTAATTTCTTTTTTCTTGCTGCTTTTAAGTTTATTGCCTTAGCTTTAAACTTTGGCATTTAATTATGATGTCTTGGAGTAGGCTTCTTTGCATCCATTTTGTTTGGGACACTCTATACTTCCTGGACTTGCAGGCCTATTTCCTTCACCAAATTAGGGAAATTTTCTTTCATTATTTTTTTTCAAGTAGATTTCCAATTTCTTGCTCTTCCCCTTCTCCTTCTGCCACCACGATAATGCAAATGTTTGACTTCTTGAAGTTGTCCTATAGACTGCTCATACTATCCTCTTTTTTTTTGGATCTATTTTTCTTCTTCTTGTTTTGATTGGCTGTCTTTTGCTTCCTTGTGTTCCAAATCACTACTCTACTATTGTACTCCTGTATATTATTCCTTATTTCAATTAGTGTATCCTTGGTTTTTGACTAGATCTTTTTTATGTTGTTGAGGTCCTCACTAAGCTCCTTAAGCATGCTTATGACCAGTGTTTTGAACATCTGATAGATTGCTTACCTCCATTTCACTTAGCTTTTTCTGGAGTTTTAATCTGTTCTTTCACTTGGAGCATGTTTCCTTGTCTCCTCGTTTTGGCAGCCTTCCTGTGTTTGTTTCTATGTATTAGGAAGAGCTGCTTTGATCTGTGTCCTGGTAGTGTGACCTACTAGAGTAGGCATTCTATAGGACCCAGTGGCATAGCCTCCCCTGATATCCAAACTGGGTACTTGAGGTGCATGTATTATGTGGGCTGTGTACACCCTACTTGTAGTTGAGCTTTGATTGCTATTGGAAGATCAGTGGTAGGGATTTACCCAGCCCAGTGCAAAGACTGGCTGTGTCCACTGACCACTAACCTCTGCCCTCCATGGAGGATCAGTTGTGCAGGGGAAGGGTGGTGGTGCTCTGTTGTGGTCTATAGCTACCCACTGGGTGTGCAGGCTCTGGGATTTCCTTGGTGGTACAGGGTGAGGTCAGCTCTCACCTTTACTTTTCCCCAGGGCCACCCTGCCTGAGCTATATAGCAATCTGAGATGGCTGCTACTTGTGCTGGGCTTGGAGATTCCCAGGCAAAGGCAACTGATGAATCTTGGCTGGCTGCTGCTGATGCCTGGCCTAGGGTTCACTGAAGCCATCTGTTGCTGGTTTGAGATTGTTTAGGAGTTCAGAGGGAATGAGTCTGAGTAGGTGAGTCTGTGTGTGGGCTCTTTAAGAGGAACTGCTTGGGCCTCCAGGAGTTTCTTCCACCAACTTAATCCTTTCTGCTTTTTGCAACCAGAAGTTGTAAGGACTTATCTCCCTGGATCTGGAACACTGGGCTGGTGAGCTTGGTATAGGGCTGAGAACTCCTTGCTCCCAAGACATCCCTCCCAAATTTTTATCCACTACTCATGGGTGTGGGACCTGTATATTTTGCATCTGTGCCCCTCCTGCCAGTCTGAGTGGATGTGGTTTCTTTCATTCTGTAGTTGTCAGACTTCCATTCAACTTAATTTCTGATGGTTCTGAGTGATGGTTGTTCTATATTTTAGTTGTAAATATGATGTGATTGTGTGAGGGGGCAAGCTATGTCTGCCTACATTGCCACCTTGATGGGAAGTCCCTAAAATTCTGAACTTCGAAATTACTGTTCCATTTTCTACTGCCATCCAATGTTGTTATTGGAAAGTGTCCGAAAGTTTAGTGTGCACTGATTACCAGTCCTAGGTGCAAACTTGAAACACTTCTGCCCATTGCAACATGGTATCAGTGTCACCAACAAGGACAAAATTCAGTCAAACACTGATAGAACAGTGCTTACTCACACAGAGAAGAGACCAAGCAAGATCAGCTTCAGTAATGGGTATTAGTACCCCATGGTCAGCAGGTAACTCTAGGGGGCCAGTACAGAGCGATTTTCCTACATACACCCTGAAAAACACTGTGCCCTCTCCCCAGAGGACAGATATAGTAGTAGAGTAGGCCAGGTTCCATATAATGCATATATTTCAAGCAAATATAAAACAGCATTCATTGACTAAAATGGAAAATAATATTTCCACAGAAGATGAAAATTTGGGCACAGACTGTGCGGTCCTTTTTCTCCTGGTAAGGAAATTTTCCAAACCCAGGCCCACTGGTATGCAGCCAAGTCAGGGCTAAAAAACTGCATGTCTATGGATACTGTTTTTCCCCCCCAAAAAAAAATCTGATTTATTTTTTAAAGATTTTATTTATTTATTTGTAGGCAGAGGGGAAGGGAGGGAGAAAGAGAGGGAGAGAAACATCAATGTGTGGTTGCCTCACACACACCCCCTACTGGGGACTTGGCCTGCAACCCAGGCATGTGCCCTGACTGAGAATCAAACCAGTGACCCTTTGGTTCTCAGGCCAGTTCTCTATCCACTGAGCCACACCAGCCAGGGCAGAAAGTCTGATTTAAATCCACTGATTTTCTTTTGTAAATAACTTTTAATAACAGTTATTTGGTTTTTAGGATTGTTTTATTCATTAGAATTTTCTGGTTATTTTGTATTTTTCATTATGGTCATTCAGTATAAATTTTTAATATCAATATATGTCCTTCAACATTGAACCTTTATTTTCTATAAATTGTTTAACTTTTTTTTTCCTCTCAGTATTTTCTGTTCTTGCTTCTAGAACCTCCTATTAATTATACTTTGAAACTTTGGATCACATTTTTTTGCATTTCTCATTTTTATCATTTTATTCAGCTTTTCAACAAATTTCCTCAATTTTATTTTAGCAACTGTTTTGATTTCTAACTATGTATAATATATAGATATTTACTATATGTATGCATCTATGCATACATGTGTATATATTTGTTGTCAGTGTTTATGTGTATATATGCATTATATAGGCATATATACACATATGCGTAATAAATTTTTCAAGGGTGAAAATCAGCTCTGGTGCCTATCACTTGAAAAGTGTAGATAAATTATATTGCACACATCCCCTATACACATAGCAACATATATCAAGTTTAAGAAAACTAATGCTGAGTAAAAAATAAAGCAAAATGAGATCAAATATTCAAATCATGCATTATCTAAAACATATAAACAAAATAATCATGTTACCAAAAGTGAAAGAATGCAATGGTTTATGTGAATAAAAGGGAAAGTTTCAAACAATTTTAAAAAGTCCTTTCATGATCCAATGATGCAACTCTTTCTCTCTCCATGGTCTAAATAACAAAATGAACTTAACTAACATGTCATTTTGCATTTAGTAAATTTATCACTGTTGGACTGAAATTAACACTATCAGAGTTGTTAAGAAATTTCTCAGCAATTTTTAAGTAATTGTGATCATTTTGGTTCATTTTTCTTGGAAATTTGAAAAGCATAGTTTAGTTTACCTATAATATTTTTCTACCAATTTAGTTTTTATATTTTGAGACATTGCATACAATGCAATCCATGTGTTTCAAATTTACTTATTTAACATGAAACTACTGCATATTAGAATCAAAAAATCAACCATAGGAGTGGTTGGGCGATGCATTTTTTTATTAGAAATATAGAGATTAAATTGAATTGTCATTCGTCATTAACTATATGTTTGCATTTACATTTGTTATTATCATTATATCTGTTTTTTATTTTAAAACAAAAAACTTATTATTTTTCTGAAGTTCCCTCATAGACATTCTCAGATCCCTACTTTATCAGCAATTTCACATGAGTTGAAGTAAAAGAAGACCCCTCTAAAGTGAATATATTCTATTTTCTCTTTAATTAGGGTGAATAATAATAATAATAATAATAAAGACACAAACACATATTCACAACAACAATGACATTGACCAAAGCACCAAACCCCATGTGACTGAGAAATTATAATTCTGCTGTACTGGTGCCTTACATCACTTTCAGTTCTCAGGTTTGTGCTGCCCAATCCAAGAGATATAAAGATAGGTGAAGAATTTTACCAATTCAAAATTCAGTGAGAAACAGATGGGGGGACAAGGGCTCAAACACTACC
This sequence comes from Mormoops blainvillei, assembly GCA_004026545.1. NCBI lineage: Eukaryota > Metazoa > Chordata > Mammalia > Chiroptera > Mormoopidae > Mormoops > Mormoops blainvillei. The sequence continues at coordinate 175,809 of PVJD01001890.1, read as the reverse complement.
TATATTTTTCTTATTATTTATCTTGTTTTTTGCCATGTATAATGTGCACCTATGTTGTTGGCCCAAACTTTCACGAAGGAAAAAAATCTTTAAAAAAAAATTCAATTATTTATTTATTTATATTTAGATCATTGTTTTTTGTATTATAAAGGAATTTTAGGATTTATTTTTTAACATATTATGATACAAGAAATTTTCTGTAACAAATAATTACAAAATACAATAACAGATACAAGGTACAAGAAATTTTTTAAATAATTAAAAATATGTATATAGATATGGAACTGGTACTACCCATATATGATATGCATACTTATTTTTCCCCTAAAAAATCTTGGCAAAAAAATGTGTGCATTATACACAGAAAAATACAGTATCACTAGAATATCATCATTCCATTGGTAGATTTCCTAAAGCTCTACATGGAAATTATTTTGAGAAAAGCCACTTGTGCTTGTTTTAGCAGTGCGCACACTAAAACTAGAATGATACAGAGAAGATTAACATGGTCCCTGTGCAAGAAAAACATGGAATTTTATTGTACCATGTTTTGAATTGTTTTTTATTTAGTCCAAAGTTTTGGTAAGGTAATAAAAATTTTTGAAAATAGTGCTGATTGTTGCACAACATTGTGAAGATAATTAATGACATAGAATTTACACTTGAAAATTGTTAAAATAGCAAGTTTTATAACATGTATAATAAATATTTTTTAAATATCATGCAAATAACCCTGGCCTGGGGACTCGGTTGGAGCACCATCCCATACACCAAAAGGTTGCCCGTTTTATCCCTGGTCAGGGCACATGCCTAGGTTGTGTGTGTGGGAGGCAAGTAATCAATGTTGCTTCTCTCTTTCTCTCTCTCTCCCTTCCTTTCAAAAATCAATGAAAGTGTACTCAGGTGAAGATTAAGAAACTAATAACAAAATAAATTAAAAACCATGCAAATAAGCTTATGAAAACAAAATACAGTTAATTTTACAGGGTTCATTTTACTGATTCTCCTTAATCTTAGAAAGGAAAATTGGAAATTAATTAGAAGGGCAAGAATATAAAATTGTAATTATTCTTCCCTATTTTAAGGCTGAACAACAAATACAGCAGTTTTTTAATGAAATACATTAAAAAGTAAATTATTCATATATAATGAGAGCCATGGCAAGATATGAGGGTATTAATAAAAAAAGAAAGATCTTGACCTGAGTATATAAGTGTATGATTTTGGAGGAAAGATAAGAGGGAGAAATAAGTTCCTTTGCTGGATTTGATTCTGCCCATAATTAGGTTCTGAACATCCTTGACACCTTGCCACCAGTCATCACAGATGCTTGTCACTTTTCAGTGAAGGAAGAATCTGATTAGTTCTCTTATCGGAACTTTTATTCTTCCTGCACTGTTTCTCCTCTTTTGTTATTTAGTGTTTCTCTTTTCTTCTGCCAATGTGATTTTTTTATCCCCTTCCTTTCCCCCAAATCAATTTCTTGTTTATACAAAAACTGGTTTCCAGTTTCACCTGCTCGTATGTTTAAAATGTGTATGAATCTCTTGCCATTTTGCTAAAACCATCCCCTCACCAATTTCATTTTTCTTACTCATTCTACTATAGAGCCTAAATATCTTTTACTTCTATATTTACAAAAATGAAATTTGACATGTTACCATCTCTTCATTTTTGCCTCAAGAATAATAATTACAGAATTGCTAAATTCTAAGAGAATATAAACATAAAAATATGTTTCTTAAACATTCATGATTATGTTTTTGAACTGCTTTACAGAACATTGTTAAAACCATCAGAAAATTCCAGATTTAGCGTAAGTCACTTACAGCTCTCTGACCTAAAAATGCAAACCTAAATAAAGTTAATTTCGTGTCTGCTGAGTTGGCTAAACTGCTACCAATTCTATGATGATATCATAGCACATGTAGTCATTGCAGGCACACAGCATTTGCAGAGCTTAGCTTTTGTTCACACTTTCCTGTTTTTAGATCTTTCAAACTTATTTTTTTTTCCATTTTATTGGATTTATTGTAGTGACACCAGTTAACAAAATGGTACAGGTTCCAAGCGCACAAGCCCACAACACATCATCTGTGCGCTCTATTGTTAGTTCACAACCCCAAGTCAGGTCTCAGGCCATCACATTTATCCCCCTTAACCATCCTCCACCTCATGCCCTGCCTCAGCAACCCCCACTCTGTTGTCTGTACCCATGAATTTTTTTCTTTTTTCTTTTTTTCCATCCTTCCCTCTCTCCTCCCAGCCCTCCATCACAGCCACAACAGCTGTCTGTGGGCTTCCTGTCTATGGGTCTGTCTCTGTTTAGCTTGGTAGTTCATTTTGTTCATTAGATTCCATGTATGAGTGAAATTTAACTTTTTAAAGTACAATGTAGGCTTACTAATAATACCACATGCCTCACCTAACTACTTCAGTTAGCCTGAGAAATAGCAAATATCTTTAAAATCATTGTATAAATTAGAGAAAATAATTATTATAAGTATTATTTTTGGAATTTGGTAGTTTATAGTAAGTGGACAGAATTTTGAGAGATTAAACATCTCACTGAGAAAACATGAAATATTCATTGAAATAAAATGGAATTCCTAACAAGAAACTGTCTGCAGAGCAGTATGTTTTTCTATACTACCTAAGTTTCACTTGTCTTTTGTCATTTTCATTTTCTACTCTAACCCCTCAAGAAGAAAAAAAAAAAGAGATTTCAATTCATCTACTGATGATGGGGGCTAGTTGTGTCTAGTGAAATTCATTATTGCTTTGCTTTTGACATAGTTCCATCCTACTCTGTTTGAGTTGCTATCCTCTTGTCATGCCCACTTTTTCCTGTAGTCTAGGTCACTCTGATCTGTGTTTTGATTCCATATTCATTTCTTTGCTGCCTCGTAGACACTACATAATGACATGAAAGTCTATCGTGTTGAAGAAATAATATTTTTTGTTGCTTTAATGTAAGTGAATATATGTTTTCAATACTGCATATACAGAAATGATGTACTGTAAAGTATAAAATTAGTTTTGATTAAGTAGAATATTTAAATGAGAACCAAGAAAATAAAAAAGTACCATCACTAATAGATGTAAATCTGTGTTTTACTTGGTGTTCATTTTTCTTCAGTGTTATAGAAAATACTACATACATACTCTTTTTGCATTGTAAAGTTGCCCCAAATTGTTCATAAAAATTAATGTATGTATAACCTTTTATGTGTGTGAGGTATGTACGTGTTTCAGGAATTCAAAGATATTTGCATGCCTTATTACCCTTAATGAGCAAGATAAGATAAATGTTGTGTCAATGTTCAAGTGAATGTGTTTTCTTATGATGTGATTTTTCTTAAGCTTGATTATCTAAGTTAGTTTGTAAACACAATGTAATGAACATTTATTTTCTGCTAAGCATAAAACATTGGATTTCTGGGAGAGTTTCAAATATATTTTTATGGCAAAGGGGTTCTTATAATTTCACATAACTCCATGAACGCTTAGAATTGTGAAGTATGAGAGTTGACCTAAAAAACAGAACATTTTTTTTTAAGTATATTTATTCTTACATGTTTAAAATTCAGTCCTCTTCAAACTAGTCTCCATTTGACGGAAAACACCTATTGGAACATTTTTTCCACTGTTCAAAATGGTTTTGAACTGGTTGATTTTGTTGCCTTTTAGTGCTTCTGCCTTTTTTTTTTTTTCTCATCTTTTCCACATTTACAAAACATTTCCTGTTGAGGACTCTTTTCCTCTGAGGAAACGAACAAAAAAAAGTTGCTCAGGGTGAGATCAGATGAATAGGGTGGCTGGGGCAGAGGCAAATTAAGGTCAGTTGAGGCCCCAGGCACAGAAGAAAATATTGGGCCCATTAAAAAAAAGAGAGAGACAGGGAAAATAAAAATACATGTTTAAAACTACATATTTTTAAAACTGTAAATGAAACAAGTACATATCCACAAACTAATTTACATCCCTGTGTATTTGCATGTATCGTAAGTCTGCACTGCAGGAGAACCTTTGTGAGCACAAAATAGCAAATACGATTCTATTGCTCCCATGAGTGGTAGTGCAGCCTCCCAGGGCCTATGCAGCACAGTATGTGTATAGTATGCAGCGTAGTGATGAAATAGTGAAAATAAGCAAATATAAACATACTATCAGGTTTTACTGCAGATTGTAAACTTGTACGTACTTAAAATTGCACATATGAAACCAAACTTGGTGCCATTAGAAAGAAGTGTAAAGTTGGGGTTTTGTGGGGCCCTTCAGAAGTCAGGGCCCAGGGCCCGTGCCCTGTCCCGTGTGCCTGCTGTTAAATACGCCTCTGGGCCGGGTCACTCAAATTATACTGTTTTTGGTCAAAAACTGCTGAACACTCAGCATGGCATGGGCCAGTGTGTTCAAAAATCACCCATCATAAAATGGGCAAATGTGTTGAGTCTTAAAATAAATTCACTGAAGCTAAACACAGCTTCTCATAACACCACCAGCTGATACACTGATACAGGTGGACTAGAACACTCGTCTAGCAGGGGAAACCTGTACTACAAGAGGCCCGCTTTCCAAAAGATACTTCCATCTCTGGGGGGTTCCCCTGATTCTAATTTGAGAACAATTGTTGTATAAAATAATATCCTAGCGTTGCTTTAATGTGTGTTTTAAATGCCAGTGATTTTGAGCATTCCTTCAGATGCTTATTGACTCTAGGTTTCCTGTTCCGTGCATGGCCTATATGCATATGCTTTACTCACATTCTCTTAGAGTTCTGGAAACTTTGTTGTTAATTTGAAGATGTGATTTGTATATTCTAGATAATCAATTTTTGCTATTAAAAATAATAAAATCTTCCCATTATATTTACATATATATAAATTCCATGCAATCCTAATTTCGGGGGGGGTTATTTTTCAATAAACTTGAAAAATACTCTGATATGTATAAAGAAACGTAAATGTGCACCCATAAAAAGCCTGATCACTTTTTTTAAAAGTGAAGGCAATAGGAAGGCAAACTAGAGTATAAGTCATGTGTTTTTAAATTTGACATGACTAAGAACACACACACACTCCAATTGAAAGAATAGAAAGCTAGAAACAGACCATTTATATATGGTCATTTCCTACACAATAAAGTGTTACCATAAATTATGGGGGAAAGATGGAGACTTTAAGTAATTGCATCAGGAAACCTCTGTCTTCTTATAGAGAAAAAGAACTTAATCAAACGTGACATACAAAAGCAGAACCTAGATGGATTTAATACGTAATTTCGAAGGTTAAATTATAAAGTTAATAAAGGAAAATTAAGAAAAACTTTATTGTGTGCTAGGGGCAAAACCCCCCAGAAAACTTCTTGGATAAAACTTTCACAGGGTAAATGACAAGGCAAGAATTGATAAATTTACTTACATTAAAATCAAAGATTTCTCTTTATAGAGGACACATTGTCAATTACATTTTTTTTCACTACTGATACAGAATGGGAAATATGCATTTAAAATGTGATACCACTTATAAAAACAAAAGCATACAGTGGATAGAAAGAAATTAAATATGTGCAAGGAGTTTATGTAAGGAAAAACCTAGTATTTAAAATATTATTCCTTTTCATCTGATCTCTAAGTTCACTTTAATCATTCACAAGTTTATAAGGAGGGGTCAAAAATCCCTTTCCAAAGAACTTGTACTCAAGAATATATAAATTTGTTAAGAAGAAAAATAAAGAAGGGGGACTTGTCCTAATAATTTTTCATAATTGTAATAAAGCTAAAATTATTAAGATGCCACATATTGAGACAGATATAAAATTGACTACTTCAATATAGTGGAGGTCTTAGAATTTACCAATATACATACAGAAACTTGATTAATGAGAGAACTGAAGTGATCAGAACTGGAACAGAAAAAAAACTTGTTACAATTTTAAAAACATATGCTATTTTTTATAGTACACATCCACTTATGAAACCACTTTGTTTGATAATTGCTAGATATAGCTATGCAAAAATTCAGTAATGAATGCAACTTGTGGTTCATCATTATTGTATAATTATTAAGTTGCTCTTTTATCTCAGCAAACTGATACTACAAAATCTGTTTGAGGCTCATTCTTTTAAATAGCCTTGATAATTTGAGGAGAAGATCAAGGGAATTGTACTGTTTGGTTCTTTATTCAGATATAAAATGAAGTATTATCTTCATTTTTAATATGGGCCATACATGTCAAGAGAACTTACAAATTTCCCGACTGCTCTTTTCTTTGTGCTTGTTGCTAAATAAATCGTTTTTGGAAAGTTCTCATGTGATCAGACAAGTGACACTCATACTAGATAAGTTTAAAATATTAAGAATATAAATTCTATTTCCTTATCAGGATACCAAATTATGGACACCTTAAAATTACATACTAATATTCACTCTAGTGCCATTCTGAATTCTAAACATTATGGTAAAACAGTGAAAAACAAAACAAATCACTGCCTCTGTTGGTTAACATTCTAGTTAGTGAAATGATAATCAAGCTAAATATGTAACAGTTACCTAGTATCATAATCAATTATGCCAAAAGTAACTTAAAATATTTGTTATCTCAGTTTCTGTGGTTTACAAATCCAGATGCAGCTATTCAAGGTGTTTCTAACTCAGGGTCTCTCATAAGGCTGCTACAAATCTTTCATTCAGAGCTGCCACTGTCAAAGATCTGGAAGTTCCACTAACAAGTTCCCTCACATGACCATTGGCTATTGGTCTTCCTTTCCATAGAGTTACTCACAAAACAGCAATTTGCTTCCCTCAGAGCGAGAGGTGAAAACCACCCTTATTTTGAAATCTAATCTCAGAAGCAGCGTCCCATAGCTTGGGTCACACTATAGTCAGTAGGAGTGAATCAATAAGTGCTGCTCACATTTAAAGCAGAGGGGGTTACACAAGGCCGTGAAGGGAGAATCACTGGGGGGCATTTTAGAGGCTGGTTCCTGCAGTAAGTAAATAAATAGTGATAAGGGCTAAGAAGAAAAGTAATTCACGGGAGATAAGTTTCAGGAGAAAAAGTTGAAATTTTAGATAGGATGAAAAAGCTGTACTGAAAAATTGGCACGTGGGAAAATTAAAGGGAATGTGACAAATGTGAATATGTGAGGCAACCACTCCATAATGAGAAAACACCAAATAAAGAGATCCTGATATGTATCAAATCAGTAACAAAATAAAAATAAAAATTAGCACATAGCAAATTAAAATTGGCCCCGTTATTCATTACGTTGAGATATCAGACAAGGCCAGCTCAATGTTAACATGAAACATTATGTCACCAAGGATATGCTGGGGCTTTAAAGTGTCAAAACAACTCCCATCTTAATCACTGAAAACCTTTGTTACCTGAAAGTCGTACTATCAGAAACACTGTGGCTTGCAAGCATATCGCTAAGAATGAAACATGCCACAGTTACACGGGCATGTGAATCATTATTTACAGAGCAGCAGCATCAATTGTCAATTCAGGTGCAAAGATGCAGATAATGGTTTTCTGTAAACAGCATTCCACACTTAAATTAACTTTGTAGTTTCTGTAAAAACAGGAGCTGTGGGTCCACTTTTCAATTCAGACCTCCTAGTGACAACCCCTTTACCCAAAGCCCAGCTTTGTTTTCAGTCTCTCAAAACCCTGCTTCATGTAGATTTCACCTAAATACCACTTGTCCCAAATCCTATTAGTACCTCTTTCTTTTTCTTTGTGGAGGCTTCTCATAGCTCCTGCGGTGTACAGTCTTTTTCACTGAGATAGGTCCATGAACCTGGTTTTGTGGGACTACAGGCTTGTTCCTTTCGGCTTTACATTGATTGGGCTGGAAAAGTAAGACATGTCCAGAAAATGAAGAGGAGACTCTTGTGAAGTAGGACAGTGATATACATTTCCCCTCTCTCAGAGTAATAAAGGAGTTAATCAAATGAGGTATAGTTTTACATTGCAGGCATTACATAGCTAACATTACTTAACCTCATTGGAGACAATTGGTCAAAGTTAATGAAGAGCATGGTTGGAGATTTTTTGGATGGATAACAGCCAGGAAGTAGATCTTCTGCTTTGGATATAAAGTGGGATTGAGATTAATTTGATGTGCTCTTTGCTTTCTAAGGGAATATTCTACATTAATGACAGAGTATTTGTGATTTGAAAGCATCTGATGGAACTAAGAATAATATAACCACGATAGACTTCTGTCCTTTTCTCCTAAAAGACATAACTAAACCCTAGATGACCAAAATTTATAACCAGCAGGTAAAAGAATTCTGTGCTGAGTATGGACAAGGGCATAAATCATTAAACTGGGTCATACTTCTGGGAGCTGGTCTTTGCTCTAGTTTCCTGATTGGGTGGAACTAATCTATTACTGACTGAGTATTCAGACTATCCTACCCACCCCCTACTAGGATCAAGCAATAGTTTGGATAGGGGTGCCTGTAGAAGAAACAAAATTTTCCCTCAGGGACTCTGTTTCAAAGTTTAATCTTTTTCAAGTGAGGTGGAGCAGAGCATGTTATCAAGTTCATTTAGAAGCACACTGTCGACATAGTGTCCAGCCTAAAAGCTATACCTTGTTTCATAATTATTATTCCAGTTCTTTGGTTCCTGTATCTATGTCTAAATTAATTCAAGTTTGTGCTGGAAGTGTGTTATGGATTGACACTAGAAGCTCTGACAGTATACTCTAGCTACTAATTTTTCTGTTCCTTATCTTATCTAAACATCTGGAAAATTTTACTTACATTTGCCACTTCCACTTTCTCACTTCTCTAGCAATATATTTCGATCTAGCTTTTATTACCAAAACTCTACCGAACTTTCTTTAAAGTTTAGATTATCTTCATGCTGCTAAACTTTCTTACCCAAGCTGTTAGCATTTGAACACTTTGGCCATTGCTTTCTTTGTGATATGCTTTCTCTTCTTAGCTTCTATATACTTCATCAACATATCTCAGTTTATTTTATTGATATTTTCTCCTTTACCTAGCCTTTAAAATCTAAAATTTGAGCACCTGAGATTTGGTTCTCAGCTTCTGTTTTATTTTGTTGTCCCAGACAGTCTTATCTCGTCTTCTGATCTTAATCTCTAAAGCAGTTTACACACACACACACACACACACAGTCCCTAATTTTTTTTATCTAGTCCTTTGTTTCATAAGCTCCATCAGACTTAAAATCCATTAAGCATCTACTTGACACTTTTGTCTAGACAACTAACAAGCTGTCTAGACAAAACCTCAGGCTTATGATTTTCAAAGTGCACTATCATCATTTTCCCCCAAGCTATTCACATTTCATCTTTCTCCTTCATGTTACATAGTATCCTGGTCCATTCAGATCTTCCATTCCAAACTAATGCCATTTTTTCTGTTTCCTGCCCTAATGACTGACCACCCTCACCTACACCTAATCCATGTACAGAGATTCTATAAATTTATTTCAAACTGCCATCATTTCTGTTGTGAAAAACATAATAAACACCCATCAGATCTCTTTCAAATGATTATTTCCCTCCAGACAATCTTATTCATTAAGCTAAAAATGTTCTGATCTAATATGATTATATTTCAATTCATATGATAACCCTGTAAGATCTATTCTTTTTATGTTATAATCCATTTTCCATAAATCAGAGTGATCTTTTCATAAAAGAGAAGTCTTGCTGTTCTCTTCTTAAAAATCATCCCGTAACTTATCATTATTAATGGACATTTTATGATAACTTAGCATTAAATTTACAGATCTCCAAAACAGGACTCAAGTTCTTTCATCCTCAGTTTCATCAATCCTCAGTCTCTATCCTCTGTGCCAACAACTGCTTACGATTGCTACCAATAAGTTGAATATTTTCTAATATCTTTTCTTAGAATCTCTGTCTTCTTAATGACAAAAAAATATAAACCAGGGACCTCAAGACCTAACTCAAAAGATAACTCTTCAATAAAGCCTTCCTCTTCTTTTCTTTTTCAGTATAAAATTTTATATTTAGAATTAGACAGGGGGACTAAGTTTAGATGATCCCAATTTTGTTGGTAACATATGAAGCATCATAATTGGGAGCCAGTCCACCGTATGCCATCTCTCCATCAGGTGTAATTGGGGTGTTGACCTTGGCCACATCAATGTCATATAGCTTCTTCACAGCCTGTCAAATCTTCTGCTTGTGGGCCTTGATATCCACAATGAACACAAGTGTATTGCTGTCTCCTATGTTCTTCATGGCTGGTTAGGTAGACAGGGAGAACTTAATGATGGTGCAGTGGTCAAGCTTGTTTCTCCTGGGGGTGCTTTTCTGGGGCTATTTAGGCTGCCCTCGGAATCTCTGTCTTTAGCATGCGAAGGTACCCACCTTCTCGAGGTTGAATACCTCTAGTTGCCTTTCAGCACCGCTTTCTTTGCCTTCAAATCCTTTGTTTTGGTTTCAGCTTTGGGGGAATCAGAGCCTTCCTTCTTCACTTTTGGAATCAACTTGGTGAGAAAAACAGAAAAAAGCAAGCCTTTCTCTTTTATAATCTCTTTTTGGTTGATACCTTTCATAGCTCATACAATTTATAAACAGATGAGTTTGTATCTACCATTTCTACATTTCTATGTATTTTGGCTCCCTCTCATTATAGTACTTAACAATTTACATACCCTCAATTCCCAGCAAAGTGCCTGGTCAAAGGTAAATATTTTAGAACTGTTGATTGAATCGCAGTGAGATAATACTGACTACCAACTAATCAGTGATTGATAAAGTTAGGAATTTTATTTTTGAGATTTAGCACTCATTAAATGCTATTGTCAACTCTATTCTCTTTTTTACTTTTGAGTGCTTATGCATCCCAAATGCTACAGTGGTAAATAAGTAACAAAAATATATATTCCAACACAGGTTAGACAACAACTATGAAATCATTTTCACAATAATTTTTTAATGTATTTGATAGTGTAACTATCACTAGTATAAAGGATATTTGGAATAGTGCTATTTATTTATTTTGTATGCCAAACATGCTGAGATTTGGGAATTAGTCTCTGCTACTTAGTACCATGATAAACATTACCAGTGAAGTCAAGCTGTATATGAATAAGGCATAGATTACTCAGAATTCATGAAGTAAGCACATGCTATTGTTAATATTGTTATAATTATATCAATAGAATTTCGAAACATGTCACTTAGCCTGCAGCATATAGTGGAATAAACAGGCCTAACATATATTCCTTCCACTGACCACGAGTTCTCATTCTGTACAGCATATTCAGAAACTGCACATCTCTAACTCATTACCTAAACTTACTGGCTCTACTTAGGAAACTGGAAGGAATATCTCTATAACACATGGGCTGGTTAGCATTCATAAGCTGCACAGTCATGACTATGGTAATGAAATGAAACAAAATAAGAAAAACAAATAAATTATGCATTTACACCTTTTAAAAGTTTAATAATGGAAATTTAATGCTCTAGGGTGAGCCAAAAGAAAAGAGAAAATCTGTATAGTTAGAAAGATAAGATTGCCCCATGCATTAAATGGCCTGAGGGCTGTACTTACAGTATGTCACTGAACCCGTCACCAGTCGCCCCTGAAGCGCCTCACTGTTTAATCATGCAGTGGTCTCAGTCCATGTGGCACACAACCTATTGCCAAACAAACCCAAGTCCTTTACTTTTACTTTCTCCCTCTCATTGTTTTCATTTTTTTCATACTCTCTCATCCTAACATGAGTCAGGCACCCCCCCATGCCTGGCAAATACTCACACAATTCCTCTGAAGTGATTCTCTATAAGGCTTGGTCAAATATTGTTTATGAGAGAGGTTTTGAATATATTTTAGAACATCTAGCTGAATTCTGAGGGAAAAAAAAGTAAAAAAATCTCTCCTCCACAAGGATTTCATTCAGCCCACTTTTAAACTTGATCCATAATTTGATCGAATGCTCTTGGGCACTATTAAATAGTAATAATGAACTTCACCTAAAGCCCTTAGTAATTTTGTTCCACATTTCCTTCTCTAATTATCCACTATTCCCTATTTATTATTACTTCATTCTCTGCCTTGAGGCCACCTAAAAATACTAAGAATGATAAATTAAACAATACATTTGGCACCAACTTAACCTGTGGGGAGGGTTATAATTTAATGGATTGTCTTCTGAATTAATTATTTCTGAATTATTTAATTGCAGTTTCTAAACAAATTTCTTAGCATATGTGACATTAGAACTTTTAGAATATTTCTAAAAATTATTATGAAAATCAAAGGTCTATCACTATTTTAGCAAAATTATACATTAATTTTATTTTACCTGCATAGAGGTTCACTGATTATAATTTTACTAATAAGCATTGTCTTTTACAGAAATTTAAGAATATTTTCTTTATTATCTCACCAGTGCAGGCATTAAATCATTGTCATTTTGAAGCCAGTGCCTTTTTCCCCTTAAGTAATGATAGTCATGGACTTCAAAGTCTTATGAGTCTCACTATATATACATAGTGTTTAGATCAATTACTACTTTAGGGACAGGGATGGTACTTCATCCACTGTATACCTACTCCTTCAGTCTCATTAAAGTTCTATGACAACCAATTTCTGATTCTCTGAGCTAAAAATTTCCTCAGTTTATATGGAAAATTAGTCATTTAGAAGAATTCACATTGTAAAATGGAAACCATGCTATTTGTGGTGTGAAATGTAACCCATATTGCACAACGCTTTTTGGTTTTTCTATTGAAGCAGCAGAACTCTTAGAGAAGTTTCATACAATGCTGATAAACAAAAACTTCTCAACCATTTATCTGCAGCGGCAGAACCAGAAAACTGGAACAGCTCATCTGGTCTTAACCTCTGGAATTTTCCCAAATTAATTACCTACTATATCCAGTGCACGAAAGCCTTCTCAGACTTCATGTATGAATGGCTTCAGTGGCGATCCAAAGCTCTTTACAGCCTCCTTTAATACTGTGAACTGCTGGACAGCTGCTTTTTAATGCTTTAGAAAGCTCAGTGGTAGAAAGTTTTCACCAACTGTTAGGATATTATTCAACTGTAAAGTCTTTTTTCAAAAGCACATTGAGTCTTGTTATATATAATATTCTTTTATTTTACATATTGTTTAATCTTAACTATGGAAGTAGATTAAGTTCATTATGTGGGGTGAGGCATGGAATGGTTTTATTGTTACACCTAGAAAAATATATAGTTCCCAAAAGTCTCAAAAATACTGAGAAGTACCTCAGAAAGAAGGAAAAGGAAATCTTCATGCAGAGCAGATAGCGAGTGTGAACTGCAACAAGGACTTTGGAGTACTATTTGACATTTTGTATTGAATGTAAACATGCATACTCTGAAATGACCTAACAATTTCATAAATGCATATGACTGTTACTCAAATGTGTTTACTCTGCTCATTCAGTTGTGCACTTTTGATTAGTGCACTTTTTTGTATGTCCGTAGTGCCTCAGTTAAAACAGTAAACAGATTTCTTAGCTGCACAGTCATGTAAAACATTTTAAGCTGGCATATTGTAAATGTATACATGAAGTATTAATATCTATTTTACTTGACCACTGTCATGATCATTCCCTCAGTTATGTACCTTTTAGACTTCAATTTGATTCATTCTTTTTCCTCATTTGCTTATCCAAGCTGCTATGTTTCATTTAACTTTTGGTTTTAAAGTATGTTTTACAACTTCATTAATAATCCAATTTGATCTTCATCATCATTACTATTCTCCTAATGAAGATTCTCCCCAACTCAAGCTTAAACAATTGAACTCTTTCAGATTGATCCTACTGACTTAAGCCTGTAATGTCTGTCTTACATAGTTATCCCGAGTCACTACTTTTAAGGACTTGACACTTATGATCAAGTAGTTTCTTTAATGAATTTAATCCTTTATGAGAATATGATTAAAGTATTTTAATTTTGAAGGCTATGCATTTTCTGACCCTTATAATTTTATCTTTATTTACTCAGGTTTTCTGTACAATGTGTTTTCTTAAGAAAGACTTCCATCTTTTATTTACACTTAATAGAAAATATGTTCTTATGCAGTTTCTTTCATATTCTACATGTTCTTTTCATACTTTCCCTTTTCTTTTTCTGTTCTTTTCTGTATTTATCTAAAGTTCAACTGTTGTCTAAAAGTATCTTCATTTCAGTTACTTTACAAAGTCACATTTGATTACATAGGATCAAATGATGCCCCCTTCTTTTGTACTATTTTTACAGAATGCTGAGTATATGATTAATGACATGCTCATTTATTTATAATGTTTCTAATAATATTATGTGCCACGTTATGCACATAATAGTGTACACGTAGAGAATAAAATGAAAGCAAATCTCAAAAAAATAATTCACATGTGGAGATGTATAGAAAAGTTCTATGCCCTGTTCTCCAGAATATAGATAAAAACATATACATAAATATAATAAAACATACCTAGAATACAAAATGGGACCCCAAAAAACCCACAATTATCTCTGGAGGGCAGGTTTTACCTGCTAAGTGAGTGTTGCAGGAATCCATCCGTATCAGTGTACCAGCTGGCATTGTTGTGAGAGGCTGTGCACGGCTTCAGTGAATTTTTTTTAAGACTCTTTCAGTGAGTTTGCCCATTTGATCATGAGTGATTTGCAAGCACACCTGCCCACACTGCACTGAGTATTTAGCAGTTTTTGACCTCCTTGGCACACCCTCCCTATTCACCAGATCTTGCCTCAAGTGTCTTTTGCTTTGTTTCTCCAGTTTAAAAAAAGGCCTTACAGGGACATATTTTGCCAATGTGTAAGAGGTGAAATAAAAAAGGGCAGAAGCACTGAAAGGCATTAAAATGGACAGAGTTAAACTGTTTTGAGCAGTGGGGAAAATAACATTTAATAGGTGTATTGCATCAAATGGAGAGTACTTTGAAGGTGACTGAAGTTTAACTGTGTATGAGTAAAAACACAATTTTTTATTAAAAAATTCCATTTTTGCCCCCCCCTTGTATACAGGTGTGCTAAATCTTGCAGTATTTTAATATTATAAAGTAATAATTAAAATTAATATAATCATTTGATGTTAGCAATATGAAATTTCTTAGGACATTGTGAGCTTCAGAGTGGACTTTGAACTGAGTCTAGCTCTTCAGTTCAGAGTTCCCTAAGCAGGGGTAAGTTTTACATTTGTTTCAGTGAGGGGTGGACTTTGAAACCACTGGGGTTTGTATGTGGTGATATTTTCAACTCTACTTGGTAAAATTTTGATGATTATATATTTATTTCATCATTTTTGAATATATTTGTTCAAAATATATTTAGACATTTTTAGGCATCTTTGGTACACAACAGACTTTTTTAAGGATTATGGTGAGATTCTAGTGATAAGAGTGAATCGCAGTGCTAGTGACTGTAAACCTGGGTGTCAGGCAGCTTCTATCGCTTTCTTTTAGCTTCATGCATTGAAATTCCCTTAAATGGAGATAATAACGCTACTATATGTCCACAATATATATGCAAATGCAGGTGTGTTTTTAGCAGTAGCATTGATATGCTATTTTGCATTCAATGATATATATAAATATAAGTAAATATATGATATTGCAGCAATATAATTGCCCTTAATTTGATCCATTTAAATGAGAAACTCTATGTCAGGAAATTAGCACTGTGCCTAAGAACTATCAAGTTCCCCCAAAATTATCATTGTTGATATTTTTATGGTTGATTTGGCCAATACATTTACTCTATGCTTTATTTAGATTAGTAGTAAACTCTAATTTTAGGTAACAGTGCAAATACAGAGAGTGAGATCAGAGGTTCATGGCTTTTCATTGTTTTCTATTTTTATTAGAGATTCATAGCTTTTAATTCATTGTTTTTTAATTTTATTGACCTGACTAAACTTTTCTTTTTAAAGATTTTATTTATTTATTTTTAGAGAAGGGAAGGAGAGGAGAATAAGAGGAGAGAAACATTGATCTGTGAGAGAAGCATTGATTGGTTGCACCCAAGCAGGAACCTGACCTGCAACTGAAGCATGTGCCCTGTTGGGGAATTGAACTAACAATCTTTTGATTTGCAGGACTACACTTAACCCACTGAAACACACCTATCAGGGTTAACTTTTTTTTTTTAACTAGAGCAAAGGTTTTCTAACTCTTAAGCCTTAGCATAATTAATGGGGCTAAACAATCACAATGAGTGGTTAATACCAGAATAAGCAGCATATGCTTGTATATGATTTGTGTGTAAGGCAAGTAGATAAACCCGTAAAGTAGATGCATTTTTTTTATTTTGATTGCATTTTTATCCATTACCACTTATCTCCGCTATATCCTCTTCCATCTCCATTCACCTTCTCAACCCCAAAATCAGCACACTGTTGTACATATCCGTCAGTTCTTTTTCTTTTTTTAAGTATATTTTATTGAATATGCTATTATAGTTGTTCCATTTTCCCCCCTTTCCCCTCCTCCACCTGGTATCACCTTTCCCTCCAGCAATTTCCTCCTCCCTTAGTTCATGTCCATGGGTCATGCATATAAGTTCTTTAGCTTCTCCATTTCCTACATTATTCTTAACATCCCCTGTCTATTGTGTACCTACCAATCATGCTTAATCCCTGTACTTTTTCCCCCATTCCCCCACTTCCCCTTCCCCACTGATAACCCTCCAAATGATCTCCATGTCTATAATACTGTCCTTGTTCTACTTGTTTGCTTAGTTTGTTTTTGTTTTTTTTAGATTCAGTTGTTGATAGCTGTGAATTTGTTGCCATCTTAATGTTCATAGTTGTGATCTTCTTCATTTTCTTAAGTAAGTCCCTTTAACATTTCATATAATAAGGGTTTGATTGACAATAAACTCTTTTAATTGTCTGGGAAGCACTTTGTCTGGGAAGTACTTTATCTGCCCTTCTATTCTAAATGATAGCTTTCCTGGATAGAGTAATCTTGGTTGTAGGACTTTGCTTTTCATCACGTTGAATACTTCTTGCCAGTCCCTTCTTGCCTGCAAACTTTCTTTTGGTAAATCTGCTGACAGTCTAAAGGGAACTCCTTTGTATGTAACCCTCTGCTTTTCTCTTTCTGTTTTAAAGATTCTCTCTTTATCTTTAACATTTAGCACTTTAATTATGATGTGTCTTAGTGTAGTCCTCTTTAGGTCCAACAAGATAGGGACTCTGTGATTCCTGGACTTGTATGTCTATTTCCTTCACCAAATTAGGGATTTTTTCTTTCATTATTTTTCAACTGATTTTTCAAAGTCTTGCTCCTCCTCTTCTTCTTCTGGCACCCCTATGATTTGGATGTTGGCACTTTTGGAGATGTCCGAGAGTTTTCTTTATCTATCTATCTATCTATCTATCATCTATCTATCTATCTATCTATCTATCATCTATCTATCTATCTATCTATCTATCTATCTATCATCTATCTATCTATCTATCTATCATCTATCTATTTATTTTTTAGTTCTTGTTTTTCTATTCTGTTCTGGCTGACTGTTTATTTCTTCCTTATGTTCCAAATTTTTAATTTGAACCCTGTCTTTCTTCCCTTCACTATAGGTTCCTTGTGGATTTTTCTTTATTTCATTTAGTGTAGCTTTTGTTTCCTCCCTTATGCTTTTGCTGTACTCAGTGAGTTCTCTGAGCATCCTTATAACTAGTATTTTGAACACTTCATCTGATAGGTTTGCTATCTCTGTTTCTTTGTTTCTTTTAGTTCTTTTTCTGAGGTTTTGTTCTATTCTTTCATTTGAGTCACATTTCTTTGTCTCCTGAGTTTGGTAGCCTCCCTGTGTTTGTTTCTGTGTATTAGGTAGAACCACTTTGACTCCCAGTCTTAGCACACCTGTTAAGTTGCATGGGGCAGAACCTCAGGTATTTGCCAGGGCAGGATAACCCACTTCACTTTTTTGTGGCTCTGTATGTGGGAGAGGGGGTCACAGAGGGAACAATGTCACTGCCTGGCTGCTGGAGGTTTGCTGGGCACTCACCCCACTTCCAGTCACTTCACCCACTTCCTGTATGTGAATGGCACCCCTCTACCCATTTCCCTGGTGGTGAATCCCAGAGTGGGTGGGTTTGTATACATCCTTGAGCCATGTGGGACCCTTAAAGGCCTTATTTCCTGGCACGAGAATACTGGTTCGTGTGGTCTCACCTGGGGCTGGGACCAGTCATTCTCCTTGTATCCTTTCTGATTTTTATTGACCAAACATGAATGTGGGATACGAGTTCTACCAGCTGCCACTGCTGACTCACCCTCTGCCTCGTCACAGGATTCTCCATCTTCACCCCACCTGCCCATCTGGATGAATATGGCTTCCTTAAGTCCTTGTTTGTTGGACTTCCATACAGTTCAATTTTCTGGCAGTTCTGGGTGATTTTTTGTTTCAGTATTAGTTGTAACCCTTCCTATGGTTGTGCAAGGAGGTGAAGCATGTCTGCCTACACCTCCATCTTAACCAGAAGTCCTATTGTTCTTTTTTTTTTAATGAATTTCTGAAAGAGGTGGGCTTTAAACCGCCTTTAAATATAGAAATAAATTTAATAATGGAGAAAAGTAAGAGATAGATGTGAGATAGATATTATATTTTTAGCTAAAAGATTTAAATTCATATTCCTCTGAGAGGAAAAGATTAATTATTCAAATAAGTTCTTACATGTGGTCTATGATATAAATATACACACCTACATACATACCTAAAGTAGTAATGTTCTATGTTTTAAACATGAAATATTTTTGTGCTTATTGAAGTTATCTGTGCTGAACATCATTTAAAACCCATAAAGTATTTTATAAAACACATATATCATAAAAATATATTAGGTTAATTTTAAAAATTGAAAAATTTACTTTTTGCAGATCATAACTAAGGATTTTATAGACTGCATGTGTTTTAATTTCTTTAAATGACTGTGGTATTGGGATTCTTAAGATAAATTTGTAAGCAAATAAAAATATATAAAAAATAAAAATGCTTATTTAAAAATCAGTTTCAAACTATGCATTTGTTCTTACTAAAATATAATATACAAAGTATTTCTATACAAAAAATGATTTTCCATTTAAGTAAATGTATATAAACATCCTTTAGGTGATAGAAATTTCCAAATGTCCATGTAATTTTGTATAGCATAATTTAATTTGGTTTTAATAAGTAAGTAAATAAATAAATAAGAAAATAGCAGTGTGGCATTTGCAGATAACTATGCCTGAGTTGTTGCACTAATTTTGGAAAGATATTCACACTTGTTTTATGTTAATTATGTTTGAAGTACCATTCATAAAAATTATAGTTTTATATTTATTGTATAATAATCTAAAATTATTTACAGTCAAAGCCACCTAGAATGTAAATAATGCCCTAAAATTGAAATCTATAGAAACAAATCATATTCCTACCTCTTTATTCATTTCCAAGTGGCATCAAATTTGCATGAATAATAAAAGTTGTTGCTTATTCCTCAAAGTTAAATCAATTAACTATATTAATTTAGGATTTTAGCAGTTGATGTATTATTTTGTATTTTATTTTACAAGAACACAAATAGTGTTCTATTAAATAGCTTAATTCATATCCCTAAGTAGCAATTTATAATATTTTGTAAATATAAAATGTACTATTAGTACAAAATCATCAGGAAGGAATACAGTTTATAAGTGGAATGTGTTGATAGCAAAGTAGAAAACTAATAAAACACAACTTTCTTATACAGTTAGTTCATTACATTAGTATTTGCTTTTTTAAAACAAATAATAAAATTTCATTTTCATTTAGAGATCGGGAAATAAAGCCTACTATATTTTCTTATTCAATTTCTGTGTTTTGTTTTCATTATCATGTGTCAGTTACCTGACATATGTACACAAATAAAATGAATGATCCATTCTATTGATTTTTTTTTCTGAACATGAATTATATTCTTTTAAATGGGAAACTCAAAGCCAAAAGTTATATTGTATTAATGACATATTTTACAATTGATATATCATGAGCATATAATTCTATAGTAATCCATATTACATGTGATCTTATTTTAAACATAAACATATAATTTTTCCCTCCCTAACTACTGTCTGTATGAGACATGACAATCCACATGACATAAATAATTATGCTTCATGTGAGTATAATGTAAAGTCAGATATCCCTGGCCAGTGTGGCTTAGTGGGTTGCAGCATCATCCCATAACAGAAAGCTCGTGTGCTTGAGTCCCAGTCAGCACATGCCTAGGTTACAGGTACTATCCCTGATCCAGATACGTAAGACACCTGGTCTGGGCACATGCAGTAGGCAAACCATCGATATCTCTCTTTCACATTGATATTTCTCTCTCTCTGTTCCTCTCCTTTCTTTCCCTCTTAAAAACAATAACACAATGTCCTGGGGTGAGGATAAATAAATAAATAAATAAATACATTTCAAAAGTCTGATAAAACAATGATGGTAATTATATTCTCATTGAGTTAAATTGTGTATGTGTGTGTAAAAATGTTTCACCAACTTAACCACTATGCATACCTGTATTTGCACCCAGGTAAACTTTGACATTTGTTGGTCAGTTCAACAAAGAAATATTCTGTAAATTCCCTTATTCTCAGTTGCTTAATCTAAAAAGTGAAATCAACATTGTCATGAGGATAAATGTAATCAAATACAAAAGGTGCTATACATATACATATATGTGGTTGTGTATGTCATTACTACTCAAGAAGTACCATACATATGTTAAATGTTAAAATCAATATCTGGATGTGACATAGAATGTTTCAAATTAATATATTAATATCCTAAATATTTAATATTTAGGCATTACACAGTAAATACAATCAATTGAAATATCATTCACTGTATTTCCATTAGATAATTATTAATAGAGATACCATAAATAAAATATTAAAATTAAGGTGTTTCAATTATAAGGCTAAAAATAGAAACAATATTTTATTGGTAAAATTGTTTAATGTACATTGTGCTTTTTATATTATAAACCAATTAATCTCCTTTTCTTTTGTTTTATAATGTACAGAAATTTCTACTTGTCTTTCTTAGGTAATTGTAGCACCTTAGAGCCAATCAATGTGATGAATTTTGAAGATCACAAGCACACCTATTTTGTGACTCATGGTAATTTGTCTACCATTGATACCACTTCCTGTGACATTGTCATAACACTTGACTTTTAGAACATTAATGCAAATTATATTTGTGTGGATGAAGAATGTAGAGCAAAACAAGGAAAGAGTATATATAATGATCTAAATTATTTTATACCTTGAATATTTATAATTTCACCATGCATATTACCACCACCATGTAGTTCCAGTACCTATTATCTAAATGAAGGTAGTAATTAGATTAATAAGACAAATGAGTAGTTACCAATGTTCCTACCTGAAAATCAAAGTCAGGTTTCTCTCCATTCTCCATTCTGAAGGATTTGCAATCTAATGAAAAAAATATTGATACATAAAAATGCATAATGCAAGTCTGAATATGATAAATTTCAAATAGGAATGCAAAAAGTATTAAAAGATTTGAGAGGGAGAAATGCCATATAGAATGAGGAAAAATCATTACTAACAAGTTATTTTAGTAATAAACCTGAATGATTCAAATAAGTTTTATTTTCATTGTCAACCTAAACTATTTCAAATGCTTTAAAAATATTTCTTCAACATCCTTATGGGTCAACTGCACATCTAAAATTTAGCACAACTATTGGTTTCAACCATACACAGTCAGCTACTCACAGAATCTCCATTTCAGATAATACATTTTCATTATGACATAACAAAGCCATGATCATTGCAGGGTTATAAGGAAATGCATATAAGAATAAATAGAAAAAAATAATCTCACCCAAAAGTCTATCATAATAAAATAAAATTCTAATATTTAATTCTAATATTTAGCAGTTTGGGATAATTCTATGCTTTATAAAATTTGGATCTTAGTTTTAAAGTTTGACAATTGTATTGTCTATAAATTTTTATATATACTTCTTCCACATGAAGAGGGGGATTCCAAAAATGGAATTATCTTCTGGAGGGTGAACCCCTTATAGTACAGGCTTCCCTCACTCAGTGTGTTCTAGGAACCTATCTGTATCAGTGTACCAGCTTTTGTTATTGTGAGAGGTTGTGTTTGGCTTCAGGGAATTTTTTTAAGACCCTTTCAAAATTCCTGCCCACATCTCTGTGAGTGTTCAGCAGTGTTTCACCAAAAATGGCTGACCCCTTTGCTCTACCCTCCCTATTCATCACATCTTGTCCTGCACAATTTTTTGTTTTGTTTTGTTTTGTTTCCCGAGATGAAAAAAATCATCAAAGGGAAACATTTTGCTGATGTGGAAGAGGTGAATGAAAAAGGGCATCAAAAATCAACAAAAATAATATTTTTTTTTGGAGTACTAAAAACTAAAAATAAAAGCATCAAAATCAACAAGCTCAGAAACTGTTTTGAGCAGTAAAAAAAAAATCTCAATAGGTGTATTGCATCAAATGGAGAGTACTTTGAAGGTGACTAAAGTTTAAACATGTAGGAATAAATATACAATTTTTTATGAATAAATTGATTTTGGGAGGTCTCTATTTGTATATACTATGTTTGATTTCTCCACTTCTCTATTGGTGAATATCACATAATTGACAATACTTTGAGATATTAAGGTAGTTAGAGCTCTTTCTCACTATATGGAGGTAGGAAACAGTAATTCAAAGCTACTTTAGTCTCTAAAGTAAGTAGTCTCCCTTATACACAGTTCTGTTTTCTGTGGTTTCAATTATTCACATTCAACCATGGTCAAAAAATATTAAATGTCCCCAACCACTGTGATCACCTGCTCCTGATATCCAACCTTGCCATCATCATGGCTCATTGACCCAGGATTACCAGAAGCAGATGATCATCCTCTGATGCTTTGTCAGAAGGTCAATAGTAGCCTAACTATATCACATTGCCTGGGACATTCACTTCACTTTATCTCATCATGCAGGCCTTTTATTATCTTACATCATCACAAAAAAAGAGAGAGTGTAGTATAATATTTTGAGGGAGAATACATTTCCATAATTTCAGGGTATATTGTTATAATTGTTTTATTTTATGATTAGTTATTGTTGCTAATCTCTTACTGTGAGAAATTTATACATTAAACTCTATCCTGGATATGTATACATAGGAGAAAAAATACAGTAGATATTTATAGTAGCATTCCCTGGATATCTTGGAAATTTCCTCCATGGGATCTTTTACAAAAAATTATAACAAAGAGGATAATTTGCATCTCCATTCATTTTTAATATTATCCTCTCAATTGTGATATTCTGATGGTAAAAATAATTATGAAGCTTCAGTGAAAGATAAGCCTCTAAAGTGGTTGACTACTTGACAATGGTGAATTTGATCTGTGCCTTATGATCCTGGAAAACGTTAAAGGCTGAGAAATCTGTCTACCCTTTGTGTTCTGAAAAAGAACTTAGAGCAAAGAATTATCTTTCCTTATATGACTTACAAAGACTCAGGGATGCCCCTTCTTGTTTATCTATGACAAAGACAGACTTAGACCTTAAAAAGTCCCTTTCTTTATTTTGTACAGGATTAGCTGAATTGCTTGCCCCTACAGATCAATTAGAATGAAATGCTTGTTCACCAAACCATGGCTGCGTTCCTCTGCTTCCTCCAGGCCCTTGAGTTTAGATCTGCCCTTAGCATGCAGCACCCCCTGAAAATAGCCTTACATCAGGTTAAAGCTCTCTCTGCAAGCATCAGATTACACTGCCCTTTAACCCAGCCCACTTCCCTGCACCTGGTTCTTTCTAGCCTTGTTTACTCTTAACTATAAAAGATAAACCCTTTTTGTCTAACTCTGGAGAGCCTTACATGTCTGATGGCTTACACAGTCCTTTCCCTACTGCAGTAATCTCTTTCCTGTCCCTTGCAATTTGTTTTGAATAGTCTCTCCTTACCAAGTCCAGATTTGTTTTTATTGTACACCACATTTGAATGAGATCAATATTGTTTACCAGTAAAATGTTCATATAAAAAGAGCTGTCAACACTTTGTTACATTTTTGTTTCCTGTGTATAATTAATTTAAAGGGTTAAAACAAAATATTTAGATCAATGTATTGAATAAATAAAAATGTATATTATAGATAAAATAGTGTAGAAAATAATTTATTAAAATAAAATCATGACAAATTTGAAACATAAATTCTTTCCTTACATTTAAATGAAAATACTAATTATTATTTCATGAGAAGCACAAACATGATACTAACACATGAGCACGTGTTGGCTCTCTCTATATTCCAGTGTGACAGTTCAAGGAATTTTGGAATATAAAACATGTTTCCAGTGTAGATTTATTACCCTATAAAAGTCCATTTAAAATGCATTTGCATAAAGATCAAGTATAAACTCAGGCATATCCTAAAAGGTTGTGGCTAAGTGAGGTAGTAAATATAATGGGTTCATAGATTATAACTGAAAAATTAAACTATATAAGTGATCTAAAGTAAAAGTTAGATAATTTTGCTTAGTAATTTTTCTGTACTTTAAAATGCAACTATGTTATTGCATCCAAATTTTTCTTGGCCATTATTCCTACTTCAAAACTAAGGTTAATCATTTTTATTTTAAAACATTTTTAAAAATCTAAAAATATGTAGTTTATTTTATGGCTCAGTTTTCTTTAAACAATCTTCTGAATATGTTTTAATATATATTTCAAGGAATCACACTTTTGTTCTTTGTTGTATGTCCTCTATAAAAAATTAGTTTTGTTCTCAAGAGACTCGGATTAATTTATGCATTGATTTAGCAAAAGAGAATGAATTAATTTCTACAAATGGCAATATTTGTGTTTATATTATTCAGTTTTGCTTAGTTTAACCAGGCAATCAGTCAGTATAGTACAGGCAATTGCTTTAGCATGCAGAGAGTCTTAATCATAGCACTGTAATGTAATAGGTACAACTTAAAGGAAGAAGAAGAAAAGCGGAGGATCTTCATTGGATAGTAATGTTACTGTGGATAAGTCTTAGAATAAAGACTATTGCATTTCATGTCACGGTAAATTTACTACTGCATGTTCTATGCAACATACTCACACTGAGGTTATACATCTGTGGTTTGGTAAGGGTACATTAAAGTTTATATTATGATTTATAGATAATTGGCTATACTCTAGTCCATAAATTACTCTAATATTTTTTCTTTATCCACAGGTTATATGATTTTGATTGTGTATTTTTTTGTGTGTTTTTATCCTCACCCAAGGACATGCTATTGATTTAAGAGGGAGGGGAATAGAGGAAAAGAGAAGGAAAGAAACATTGATGAGTTGCCTCTCCTACCCACCATGACTGGGAATTGAACCGGCAACTTAGTCATGTGCCCTGACTGGGAATGGGATCCATGACCTTCCAGCTTGCGGAATGACACTCCAACCAACTGAGCCACACAGGCCAGGGCTGATCATGTATTATTTTTATATCTGAGTTCTAAATTATTACATTCTATAGTTATCAACATTTTAAAGTAATCTTATATGCATAAATATTACATAATTATTCATCTGCATATGCTGAAAATATGTCACTTGGTATAATGATTTTGCAAAAATATGTGAAATGAATTTCCTTTAAGTATAACGTAAGTGCAGGTGAAGAACAGATGATGAAATGTTTCCCACAAAAATTTAATACTAAGTTATTTCTCAGAAAAATCTCACTGGCCCATCAGCTGATGCTAAGGCGTGTGCTAAAACCCACATACAAAGTCCATTTCTGCCATTACTTCCTCTTCCCTCTTTTGTTGTTTCCAAGCTAGCAGAGCATGATTTCATTTCCCAGAGAACAAGAATCTCTTTCTAGGGAGCACTCTAAACTCCAGCAAGCCTCATCAGAAAACTGATCATTGATGAGCTGTGTACACATAAAAATCTCTAAAGAATTCTGATAAACTAGTGCATTTTACAGCTTCCCAAATGAAGCCAATTGCTTTCTCCACTGGGAGTTCTAGATGATAGAGATCAAAGAAGAGGCTAATATTTACCATTTCACAAATTAAAGGCTACATGGTAAGTTTAGTATCAGACAGCTTTAATTATTTTTCCCTGCTTTGTAGTTTGGATAGTTTAATCTGGGTTTCCTTGTAGCTGACAACTTGGAGTGAAAAACCAAGCAGAATGACAGCACTTACTGAAGCAGATAATGTAGTTCAAAAATGCAGAGACTATTTTCTGGGATGCAAGACAATGTTTTGCATCCCTTTAGTCATCCAACGGAGTGAAAATTCCAATATTCATCTAATGCATTGAACATAGGTAATGATATGGTTTTCTGCACATTTGATTGAGCTGGGAAAGATGTAAAAATATCTTGACATAAAATATACAATATTGGTTAAAATTATATTATTTATAATAAAGTTACAATATACACACAGAACCAGTGTATATTTTGAATACAAAACACAGAAAACATTACAGTTTGTATATTACATATAATTTATGGATATTTTCATGAATTTCTATTATTTTTATCTTTTCACCAATAATATTGTTGACAGTTTAGGAAAGTGTAAAAAAAGAAAATCAGGATGGTATTCTTCCGATGTTCAGAAACAGATTTTTAAAAGCCCGCAAGTCTGATTTGATGTTGCACTTCCAGTTTAAAGGTCTAATTGTTCAGAAATCTGAGAGCAGCCTCATTAGGGACACACAATTTCTGCAGCACAGGGAAATTGTGAGCAGGTGCTGGTTTGGAAAATTCTTTTTTCTATTCTTTTCAAACAGACCCATCATAAGCCGTGAGTTAAAATATTGATTTAATTTCATCTTTGTAATTTTTCAGCATATTTTTCCTAACTCACAAAATTTTCCCTGAGCCACTTATGATCCTTTAAAGGTGTTCACATCTTATTGAGTCTCCTGTACCTAATACAATGTACTTATTTCTGGATATGACATTTATTTAATCATTCACTTGTTCATTCACTCATCAATCCATGAGGCAGAGACTAATCAACTATTACCAATTATGTTTCATGCTGTGTAGGAGATCTGTTGGAAAAAGTCCAACCATTGTTAATATAACAAGAATGGTTTGCGATACATCAGTGTAACCTGGCAGCTGAGGAAAGTGGGCTAGAATGCAAGTGAGTAAATATCGATGACTTCACTGTACTAGTAAGTGGGGGCGGTAGACACCATTGAGTGAGTATGTGTACTGTGTGGTCGTTACATTCAAAATGACTGCGTAGAGCTAGGAATCTGTATCACATTTTGCATTAAACTTGAACATTCTTCTGCGGAAATGATTCTGATGATTCAGAAGGCTTTTGGGGATGATGCAGTGAATGCAACACAAATACATGTGTGGCACAAATGCTTCAAAGATGGTCAAGAATCTGTTGAATGTGATCCATGTCCTGGAAGGCCTGCAACAAGCAGAACACCTGAGAACGTTGTACGTGTACAGGCTGCAATCAAAGACTGGCGACTGATGGTGCACAAACTAGAAGCTGATCTGGGGATTCCAAAAAGTACTGTGTCCGAGATTTTGACATAGGATCTTGGCATGAAATGTGTAGTGGTAAAATTTGTTCCTCCACTTTGGTTACCAGAGCAGAAGGAACATCATGCTGCAGTCACTAATGACTTGATTCAAATCATTACCAACGAATCAAATTTCCTCAATAAGGTCATAAATGACAATGAATCATGAGTCTAAGCCTATGATGTAGAAACAAAGGCCCAGTTCTCCCAACGGAGGTCACCTGGTTCTCCATGCCTGAAGAAGACACAGGAAAGTTTCAGTAAGATCAAGACACATTAACTATGTTTTTTTTTATGAAATTGTCCATCATGAGTATGCCCCTCCAGGCTAATTAATAAGAAGTGCTACTTCAGTGTTCTTCATTGAGAGATGCAACATGATGAAAATGGCTGTAGCTGTGGCCAACTGGTGATTGGCAGCCTCATCATAACAATGCACCTTCTCATGCATCATGTCTTGTGCAGAGTTTTTTGGTGAAACATTGAATCATCCAGGTGACCAAGCCCCCACAGCCCAGATTTCGTGCCCTACAACTTCTGGTCTTTGCCAAAATGAAAATCACCTTTGAATAGGAAGAGATTTCAGACTGTCAACTAGATTCAGGAAAATACAATGGGGCAGCTGATGGCAATTCCTACAAAGAAGTTTTCAGAGTTTTGAACAAATGGAAGAGGTGCTGGGAGAACTGTGTGAGGTCCCAAGGTGCCTACTTTGAAGGGGACTGAGGTGTGATTGTCCTATGCACAATGTTTCTTGTATCTTTTATCTTCCTCAATAAATTTCTCTATTTTTCATATTATATGACTGGAACTTTCTGGACATACCTCATATTAGACCTTGAAAATTCAATATAGATTAAATTTAGACATTGTCTTAGAGAAGCTTATTGTAAAACAATTGCTATCCTCTGAAAGCCCTTATTGATTTACTTTTGGAACATAATGATAGAGTCTTTAACAAAACTTACTACATTAGTCGGCTTTGCTGTAGTAAATGTCAGTGTCTTATGAAACAATGAAGTTAGAGGCTGTGCTCCTGTTCTATGCTCTGTCCTCATTTTGGAATTCAGACCGAAGGAGAAGCCTCCAGGGCAATGACATCCATGTGATATAGGGAATTACACCAGACCTGGCAGAAACACACATGGCTTGGTAGCTTCTTCTTAGAATTGGCATATATTTCCCCTCCTATGTTATTGGCCAAAGAAAGTCATATGAAAAAGTTTGACAATAGGAGGATAAACTCTGTGGTTCATTAGGGAATATGCATTAAGGAGGGATGAACTAATCCCTTCGTAAAAGAGAGTAAAGTACTGGAAGTAACTAGACAATCTATCAGTTTATCTAAGGGCTTCCTCTTATGAGGGGAGTGATTTTGATATTATAATGGTATTTCTAATTAGACAGTGATCAACAGTTATTTTAAATATTTGAATTTATGACATTTTATTCCTTCAATAACTTTTAACCAAAGCTGTCCAACCAAGTCCTCATAGTTTGCATTATAAACATTAAATTTTCAGAAGATGAAAGAACTGCATTATACCTTGCATTTGAAATAACACAAAAAATTAGCAGAAAGTAAGTTTTGATGTTTTGCCTGGGAATCAGGCCTGACAATACTACACATAATTCTCTCTATATTAAATGGATCATTACATATACTAAAATGTGTGTAGCATGCTGTTATGTAAAGTATTTTTAAGATGCATAACTTTTCAAAAAGTAAAATATTAATTTATATATACCTTTATGCACCTATGTGTGTGTGTGTGTATACGCACACACACATATATATGCATACTTTTATTAAGTGAAAATTAGAGTTTGTGTCTCAGAGAAGCTTATCTGCTATATCCCTCTCAGCTAGTTAGAAGCGTAAGGAAGAGAAAAATCATATGAACAGACTGTTTTAGGTGAAATACAGCTGCAGGGCTGAAATTTCATTATGATTCTATTCTATTTCTATCCCCCCACAGGAACACATATACTTAATTCATCAGAGCCCCCTTATCATTTCTGCAACACCCCCAACAGCCACATCCACCCAAAACCCACTGATAGGGCCAGTTACAGCATTTACAAAGTGAGTCAGGCTTTGAAATAGAACAGTGCTGGCAGTGTGCCCCATAAGCTTCTGAAATATATACAGAAAAGCTGCACAGCAAGATTTTTCTCAAAAGAATAACAATAGTCTCTTTATATGCCTAAAAGAAGAAACCTATGTTCATGCTGACACAGTTAGGTGGGTTCAATTCCCATTTATAAGGTGGTGTATTGATTTAAAGATGAAATATATAACAAGTTTTTCATTTGAAAAAGTCATCTTCACTTGCTATTTTTAAAATACTATACCTTGTATAGCTAGAACCCAGCCACTCAAAAAAAGAAAAAAAAATCCCAAATTAGTTTAGGAAAAAAATTGCAATGTAGATAAAATGTTATGCTTCATTGTATTCTTTCTTGACACTTACCTACATAAACACACACACACACACACACACACACACACACACACAATTTCTCTTCTTTTTCTATTTTCAGAGATTAACAAAGTAACATGTTCATCCCTCTAGAGAATGAGTGTTAGGTAATAATACTTTCATTTTACAAGCCCATTTATGACTTCAGATTGTTCCTGTGTTATTCCCTCAGTCTTGAATTACCTGCTCCATTTTCTTTCATGATACAATTTATTAAATTCATTTTTTTTTTCATTTTTCTTTCTCGTCCCAGGAATTTTCCCTTGCTGTTAGTGTTCTTTATGTCTTTTACTAAGCTGGTTCTTAAATGATAGTACATAACAAAGCATTACTTTAAAAACATTTTTATCCACAATAGTAATACTAATAGCAATAGTAAAAACTAATGTTCATGGAACACTCGCTTTGAACTTGGAAAATTACAATGCCCTTTATATGTAGTGATTCTCTGACTATCCACAATAACTACAAAAGTTGGAAACTATTATTATCTGCCATTTTACATATCAGTGAGAGAAAACGATGCTAAATAACTTGCCCAAGAACATTCATCTAGGATGAAGTGGGCCTGGCATCAGTCCAGGAAGCCTGACTCCAAGGATAAGCTATTAAGCACTATATGCTTCTCACACCACCCACTCCCAGTTATGAACATATCCTGAGGCAGCTGACTCCCGTATCTATATTCCTTACTCAGCTGAGCCCCATATGCATACATTTAACTCCTTATAAAAAATGCCTACTTATAAAAATAGCTAAAATTCAGCAGTTTTAATACTAAATTGATTTATTTATTTCTACAATAGGTGTTCTATGGTGTACTCCACCTCAGACAGACACACCACTAAAGTTTCACTTGCTCTAGTCATAGATGTGACTTTGCTTCATTCATTTCCAATTCAGACAAAAAATCCTACCAATGCGATTTCCCAAGTATAACTTAAATTATCCATGTCTTTGTATCTGACCCCTGCCACTCTCTTGTAGAAATCTAAAATATCATCATTTATCTATCTTAAGTTTATTCCATTTTGCAAAATTCAACAAAAGCAATTTTTCAAAAATTCAAAACTGTGTCATTCCTATGCTAAGTCTTTCAATGGCCCCTCACTGTCTATGTAAGGTCCAAAATTGTTAATGCAATGTACAATTTCTTCTCAGAATTTTCTCTTGTCATGTCCCAGTTCTTCAAAGTCACACCACCCTGAACTTCACTCTTGGGTTTCTTCATCTACATATCTTTTTTCCTCCACTTTCCTTGCTTCCCCTGATCATCATCTAGCTTGATAGTTCTTGTAAATTTAAACTACACCTACTTTTTTTGTCATTCCACTTCTAGTTATGTATTTAAGATAACTGAATTATATTTTAAAAAAAGATATAAAGTAACCTTCCTAGCAGCTTTAGCAATAAAAAAAACTAAAACTGGATATTACCCAATGTTCATCAATGGTATAGTGATGTGGTGGTTAGTTTGTCTCCAAACATAACTACCCAATTAACTATACCTTTTCTATTCATTCCCTATGTTTTCTTCACCTTGAATTTGAGTTACTCTTGTAATTTACTTTTGATCGATCAAATATGCCAGTTGGGAAGCTTCATGATTTCCTATACTATTTCATAAGAATCTATGCAGCTTCCTTTCAGTCTCTTGGAAGATTCATTCTTGATATGCTCTCTTACCAAACCTACCATGATGATATGAGAAGCCCAAGCCACACAGAAAAGAAATTTGTTGGAACTCCAGTTGACAGTCTCAGCTAATAACCCAGACAACATCAATCATCAACTGCCAGCAATAAAACTGAGTCAACTGGGACATCCAGCACCAGTTTTAATCTGACTGTGATTGCAGGTCAAACCCTGAGTGATTACTGACCAGCTGAGCCCAGTCAATTCTCAAACAGTTAGAGGTAATAAATATTGTTTTACCAGAACAAAATAATAAAAGATTGTATATTCATATAATGTTATGCTACACAGAAATAAAAATGAAAAATCTTGTGTGCAAAGATTATAACACAAAATAGTGCATAGTAAGTGACTCAATATAAAATTTAAGTTAACATCATCAAAATGCCCATACTACCCAAAGCGATTTATAGGTTTAACACAATCCCTATTAAAGAACCAATGATATATTTCACAGATAGAGAACAAACATTTCAAAAATTTATATGGAACCATAAATTACCCTGAATAACCACAAAATTTTAAGAAAGAACCAAGTAGGGGGGAATCACAGTACCAGACATCAAACTGCATTATAAGGCCACTGTAATCAAAACAGTCTGGTACTGGCATAAGAACAGACACATCGATCAATGGAACAGAATAGAGAGCCCAGAAATAAACCCACATGTCTATGATCAATTGATATTTGACAAAGCGGGCAGAAGCATTAAATGGAGTAAAAATAGCCTCTTTAACAAATGGTGTTCGGAGATCTGGGCACCTACAAGCAAAAAAATGAAACTTGACCACCAACTTATACCATACACAAAAATAAAGTCAAGATGGATAAAAGATTTAAATATAAAATAAGATAAAATAAAATAAAATAAAAAATAAAATAAAGTAAAATTTAAGTTAAAAAAATACCAGCTCATAGATGGTCACAGAAATCAGTAAAGTGGTTGTTATGGAAGATACAGATTAACTAAAAGTGATCAAGAGGTAATTTTCTGGTATGATGAAAATATATCTTGATAAATGTGCTTGTATATAAGAGGTTATATTTGACAAAATTCAACAAATTATACACTTAAGATATGTGTATTTCAAACTATGCAGTTATACCTAAAAAACTTGTCAATGAGCCACAAAACATCTTTTCATAACAATAGCCCCTAGCTGGTCTTGGATAAATTATTAAAAACTACACTTCTTTTCCTATGTCAATAGAACTGCTATTTAATACTTAAGATTATACTTTCACATGCTCTGGGCTCCTATAACATCAAGTACATATCTGTGTACTTGAAGTTATCAAGTTGTTATAAATTGGTTCAGCAAAGGAGTAGTGTACTCAACAGATTATCTCTAGCATTCAGTATCATATTAAAATTCCCTTATAACAAAATTGTTATTGTTATTGTAATTTTTAGATATTAATCTATAAATTATAATGAACAAAATGATGTCAGCAGGCATATTGATATATTCTGGTCAGTAGGTCAATATTAGAGAAATTAAATAATATAAGCACTAACCATAAGCTGTGGAACATGTCAAATTTTAACTTTTATAAATGTGTGATCTAAAAATACATGAAACATATAAACATTGGGATATGGTAATAATAAACACATCATAATAACATGATTTAATTTCTCCTCGTTTCTCAAGGGGATTTATTGACATTATCTTCAAAAAAGCCATCCTATAACCATGAAGCCTAAAAAGACTTGTATTAAAAATACTGAAATAAATGCTTCCAGGAATTAAAACACCTTTATCGGATATAACTATCACCTATTTACATTTCTATATAATGTAGTTTCATGGTAAATGACATTTTACTGGTAAATGTTCTCCATATCTGATATAAATCTAGCAATATTTGTTTCATAGCAGAATGTTTGAGTCACCATCCCTATGTCTGTAATCATTATTGCTTTCTCTTTGTCTTAAGAGGGGTTATTCATTCAGTGTCTTTATGTCAGTATCCATGACTTACCGCCAAATACATCACTGAAAGGATTAAGAGAAACATGATTGAAATGTTTAGGTAAAATATATTTGAAATTATAAAATAATTCTTTACCTAAGAAAGGCACTACTATAATGATCTCTCGAGATACCAGTTGAGAGTACACCATTAACTTAACAATAACATATAATTAAATAAAATCAATCTGAAAAGTGAAAGAAATATGTAATATTAAAAACTATAGTATTGGAAGATTATAACTATTACAATAAATGTGTATGTTGTACACATCCAATATAACAGTTTAAACTACAAAAGACTTCCAAAACAAAAAAATGCTCTGAGGTAATCATTTATTTTGGAATTGTTGTTGTTGTTCATGAAGCCTCCTCAAAGCATCATGGGCCCACACGTGAAACACACTTAAAATGTATGAACCTGCAGTTCTCCAGGATCATGGGTCTCCATAACATAATTCTTCTTTGGGTGTCTTAATTCCGATGACATATATAAAAAGATGGGAAAAAAGATAAAGTGGATGAAAAGAGGGAAGAGATAAAGGTAAAAAGCAAATAAAAAGGAACCAAACTTGATGTCTCTCTACCCTGATATTTATTAATCTCTGCATAGGTACATCAAAATAATAATTTTATAAACTGGGCTGGTCTGGGATTGGGGTGATTACTTCTCTTGCCAACTTATGAGTCTTTCTTATAATCTTCTATTAACTTTCATCTGAGACCAATTACAATTTCTCTCAAATTATTTAATCAAATGATTCAAAATAAGGATTTTCTTAGATCAAGATTAACATAGGCTTAATAGTTCATTTTAAATGAAATGAAACAACTTTATCCCCACACCTCCCAAACTTATTTCTTACCCTGAATCCTCTATCCTAATTAAGGACATGTGATATACCATCTACCCCAGGAGAAAGCATGTGCTCATTTGTTAGCATTTTTCCTTTAACTAATCCACTACAAATTATTCTTCAGCTTATCTCCTAAATAATATGCAACATCAGTGGTCATAAACTGTGCCATTACCACTAATCGAGTAATTTCATACATACCAATTAATCTTTTGAAAATATCCTCTAAAATGAAGATCAGACCTTGTCATTTCTCTCTCGAAAATGCTTGAGGTTTCATTGTATTCATTTTAAGAATATAAATTCTTTGTTATGTTTTCAAATTCCCTTGAGTTTTGTCCTTGACCTCTTCAGTCCACCTCACAATAAACAAAAGTTAATATTGATTCAACATGGTATTCAACCTTACTGTTTCCTCTCTCTGGTCAACTCCCACAGGTAAATTATCCTTCACTTTCCTTACCTGACTAGCTCCCATTAATTCAACTATCAATTCTAATTACTTCCTCATGAAAGCCTTCTCTAGTAGCCCCTGCCTGACTTAAAATACAATAATAATTTCTCCTTATTCCTTTATTGGTATAACACATCAAAATATAAGGGGGCTGTCTATATAATTGCTATCTAAGACAATGCCCTCCAAAATTCTTGAGATAGAGATTTTGCATTTTATTTCTGAATTCCTAGCACCTGTTCCCATGCTAGGTAAACAGAAGTACCTGAAAAGATATTTTTTGATTAACAAGAAACAATTGAATGAATAAAGAATTGAATAAATAGAAGTTTGCATTAATAATTGAGTAAGAAAGAATTCCATTTAGGATAATGACAAACTATATAAATTTGACCATCTCTCTGCTGAAGACTTACCAAAACAAGAAAGCAGAAAGACAAATGCTAACATTGTTCAACCTATCATTTATAACCACTGCTATCATCTGGGGCTTTGCCAATTCAAGTTGGGCATCCTAGATATTTAAAGGCTAAATAAAAATTTTGGCAGTCTTGTTGGACTTGAGGACAGGAACAGGAAGTCAAAACCAAAGAAAGGCCTTTGAAGGACTTTAGCCTAGAATAGAAAATTTGAGGTATTTCAGACATTGATGGAGAATTGTAGCTCGTCTTCAATTCATACCAGTCTCTAAGATTAGATTCTAACAAACAAACAAACAAAAAACAACAATAACATTGATTCTAACACTTCTATGAAAACTCAGACCCAACTGAAATTAAGTTGATTATGTGTCTAGCAGATATAAATATAGATCTACTCTAGAGAAAGGTAGTATCATCATACACCTCAAGTTCTTTACATGGAAATTTTATAGTGTGAGATCCATCACATAATAAAAAATAATGAGAAAATAAAGAAAAAAGACCATATAAATAAGAAGTTTCAGAAATTATAAAAATATGAGCAGACTCACCTGAGTAGCTCCAGATTTTATGGTTAGCAAAAAATATATATTGTTTTAATGTTTAAAATATTAAGGTAAAATAATAAATTTATATATCAAGGAAGATATTTAAAAGTATAAAGGATTTAAAGAGATAAAAAATAAGGACTAACATACCTGCACCCTACCCAGCTCATCCTGATCCAGAAGAGAAGTACAGCATACCCTTGACCCCCAAATTGGAGAACGGCAGGCAGATATGGAGAATCACAACTTACTGGAGCAGATGTCTACCGGAATCATTGCTGGGGTAAGAAAACCTGAACTGTGATTGAGATATTGCTAGAGGATCAGTGTGGACAACTCTGACTGATTGAAAGCTCCTTGGTGTCCCAGACATGGAGGATGGAGCCCAGACATATTTGTAAATTTTATCTCCTGGAGCCTTACATGGTTGGTTCTCAATAAATATCAAATATCAGAGAAAAATCTCTTCATGATTGAAGCAGGGGTGAGGGGAAGGAACCATCTTTTAACAATACCAGAGAATTCTGTTTTCCTTAACAAGTTCTTTCCTCAAGAGAAACTATTTAACTAGAACCTAACCTGCTGAGGTTTTATTAGAGCCTTTCTGACCTGAGGGAAGATAAATTAATTCAGCTGGCTCTAGCATTCCACATGGAGCAAAGGGAATACCAAATTCCAACTCCCTCTAGCCTCCAGGTGGGAGAAAAAATACATATTTCAACTTATTCTTGACATCCTGTTTGACCTAAGTGGGAGGGATATTGAGTAGTACTTGTGAGACTGACAGTCCTGAGACAAGGGCTCCCTACAATACTGAGATTTCATCACAGGTCTATATAGAATGTTTCCCTGTTCACATTTACTATCATAGCACTAAAGTCCTATTCACAACAGTTTTTTACTCAGTACATATGTAAGATTATGAAGAATAACACAAGACATTCTAATTTTTTTTTAAATGCAGTTTGAAAAGAGAGAGCAAACATTATATTCAGACTCAGATATGGCAAGGGCATTGGAATTATTGTACTGGTCATGTAAATCAACTATAATTTATATGTTAAATGCTCTAAAGCAAAATAGACAGCATACAAGAACAGATGGGCAATGTAAGCAGAGAAATGGTAATTCTAAGACAGAACCAAAGAAAATGCTAGGGTGTGTGTGTGGGTGTATGCATGTATGTGTAGTAACAGATACAAAGAATGCCTGTGATGGACTTAGTAGTAGAATAGGCATACCTTAGGAAATAATATCTGAGATTGAGAACATCGGTCAGATCTGCCAAAACTGAAAATCAAAGAGAAAAATAGACTGAAAAAAATACAGCAGAATAAGAACTGTGGGGTGAGTATGAAAGGAGTAACATACAAATAATAGGATTGTTAGAGAGAAAGGAAAAGAAGCAATTAACAAATAATGCTGAAAATTTTCCCCAAATAATGTCAGAAAACAAACCATGTATTCAAAAAGATCAGAGAACACAAAGCAGAATAAATGACCAAAAAATGATGCCTGGGCAAATGTTACTCAAACTACAGAAAATCAAATATAAAGAAAAAATTTCTGATGTAAGCGTTATGAAAAAATATCTTACCTATGGAGGAGCATAAAAACTCTTATTGAGCTTATAAGGAATATTCACCTTGATATTGTGTCAAGATATACATGTTTTAATTGAATGGAAGAATAGAATGTTTAATAGAATGGAAGTCACACAATGTCTACTCTAAGACAAAAATGCAATTGAAATAGAAATCAGTAACAGTAAGATAGGTAGAAAATCTCAAAAGACTTAGAAATTAAACACACTTCTATATAACACATGAGTCAAGAAAGAAATATCAAGGAAGATTTAAAGTTAATAAAATTGAGGACAATTTCTCAAAATCACTGAGATGCAAAAAAAACAACAACAACAGTGCTTTATAGTATTGAATGTATGTATTAGAAAAGAGTTCTAAAAATCCATAATCTAAAATTATAATTTACTTAATTAGAAAAAGAAGAAAAAATTCAAATTAAGCAGAAGGGAAGGTATAGAAATCTGAGTAAAAATTAATGAAACTGAAAACAAGAAATCAGAAGAGAAAATCAACAAAACCAAAAGCTGTTTCTTTGAAAATATAAATAAAATTGGCAAACCACTAGCCAACAAGAAACCACTAAGAAACAGAGAGTAGATACAAATTACTAAAAGAAAAGACATTATTACAGATCTCATGGAAATTAAAAATATATTAGTGGAATACTGTATATAACTCTGTGCCCACAAATTTGATAACCTAGATGATATGGATCAAATTTTTGAAAGATATAACATCAAATTGACACATGCACAGACAAAATAGAAACTCTGAATTGATAATTAATAACTTTCAAAAAACAGAAAGTACCAGGCCTGGAAGGATTGACTGGTTATTTCTACCAAACATTTAATAAAGAATTCACACTAATTCTCTACAATTTTTCAGAAGTTGGAAACAGAGAGATTACTAACTTATTCTAAGCCAGCATTACCCTAATACCAAAAAAAGATATTGTACCCCCATATAAGACAAAGACATTATAGAAAAAGAAAATATCTCTCATGAAAAAATATATAAAATGCTCAACAAAATGTTAGCAAATAAAATCCAAAAAGTATAAAAATAATTATATAGTATGACCCAGGTATGGAAGGCTGGTTCAACATTTTGAATTAATTACTATAGTCCATCACGTCAGCAGCCTAAAGAAGAAAAATTACATGATCATACCAATTAGTCAGAAAAACATTTGACAAAATCTAAATCCCATTCATGAGAAAACTCTGAGCAAATTAGAAACAGAGGAAAACTTCCTGAACTTAATGAAAAATATCTGAAAAACCTGCAGCTAAGATCATATGTGTACTTAATGGTACAAAACTAGGAGTTTTGCCACTAAGACCCAGGAGTAAGACAAGGGTATGCCTCTCACCACCTCTTTTCAATATCATACAGGAAGTCCTAGCTACTGTTACGAGACAAAAAGGAAATAATATACTGCTTACAAATGGCATGAGGGTCTGTGTAAAAAATGGAAAAATATTGACAAAGAATTCGTGTAAGTAATACAACCTTTTAGCAAGGTTGAAAGCTACAAGATTAATATACAAGTGTCAGTCATATATTAGGAATGAACAAGGATTTTAAATTTAAAATACAATACTATTTACAATAGAAAGTCTAAATGAAATATTTAGGTGTAAGTCTAACAAAATATGTATAAGACCTAGATGAGGAAAATTACAAAACTCTGACAAACTTAATGAAAAAATAAATAAACGGAGAGCGATCACACATTTGTGGATAGGAAGATCATATTATCACATGTCGGCTCTTCCAAACTGATCTATAAATTCAATGAGATCCCAATGAAAATTCCAAATTATTTTATGTATATTGACAGAATGATTCTAAAGTTTATACATAGAGAAAAATACAGAACAATCAACGTTATTGATGAAGAACAAATTTAGAAGACTGATTCACACTTAACACCACACCAGACACTGTTAATGCTTCCTAATACTTTTGAGCTGAGTAGTTAGTAATGTGAAATGTATTATACATGTCAAAAGATTTGCCATGTAACTTTTTACCTCCCATATATATTTCTTATTATGTATATAGAAATTATATCTCCATAAAAATTAAATATACATATTTTTCTAGATCAAAAACAAAACAAACAACAAAAAGCACTGACCTCCAGGAGCCCTTCAGGAGGCTTTGCAGAAAGTGTTAGTAGTGAGAATAACTCCTTTTTGTGTTTCTTGAGTTTTCTCAAAAACGACAACGAAGTTTGAAATAGTGTAAGGCACTTATTGAGAAAACATAAATGAATATTTTGATTATTATTTAACATCTAAACTCCTCTGTCAAAATTATATTTTAGAATAAAGTGGTAACCTTGTAGTATAATCTATTCATAGTAAATTTCTGCTTATAATAGACATAACACTATTAAGTCATAGAGATATTTTAATAATTGAAATATATTTTAATTTTTCAAGTGGTTGCTGTATATACTAAGTACAACTTAATTGATTTTATGATTAAACTGACAATTAGCGATATTGATTGAATTTTCATCTAGTGTCAAAACACCAGTAAATGTTTCCTGTTTGAAAATACTACATTGCTCATTTAAAATGAGAAATAGACTTAGATAAATACTTTAAACTACTTTTGTGGTATTTATTGATTTTACCCCCCATACAGTCATTGTGCGAGGGTAAGGACTAGGAAAATGGACGGGGCACAAATGTTGTCTCTCGATGTGCTCATCATCTACTCCTGTCAAGCTGTTGTGTACTTTAGAGCTTACAGGTTGAAATATTTTAATGAGCTGATTATATCTGCAATAAACCGGCTAAGTTATTCTATTGCATTTAGTACTGCTTCTAAGCTATTTTATAGAATTATATATATATATGCAAAATAAAAATGAATCTACTTAGAGACAAATAATTTAACTATTGAAATTTCCTTCTCTAAATATTTGAGTGTACGCTAAGTGGCAGGTGCTGTAATAAAGATAATTCAATGAATAAGCCCAGAAACTACCTTTTATTCATGACAGTAGGGTAGGATACAATAAATAAAGTGCCCTTATTTTAGTTATTGTATTGCAAGCAAGATCATCTTCCTTGGACCACAAAGAGAAGAACAAGCGAATATACTGACCCCGCCGCCCCTTTTCTGCGTGGCTCTTCTAGCTCAGGCTGCTAGGTGTACACCAGCCTCAGGGCAGGATAGTCGCAAAAGAAATACCAAGAGGAAATATAGATTCACTTCTTAGTTTCAGTTTCGAAAATAAGAATTTTGAAATTTGTGACAACATAGTTGAGAAAAATATATTTTGCATTCCCAAAGGCTAAATTTTCAAAAGCCAAATTCTGAAGGTCTCAGGGCCTAATATTTATAAATTAATCCTTAAGTTTAGGACAGCTGAGATTATAGTCTGTGAAATTTATATTCAGTTAATAGTTATAAAAATATAATGATTTTTTTTCAAAGAAATTAGCGGAATGGAGAGTGATGGAGAGGACTGTGGTAGGTGTTGTCTGGGGAGTCGTAAGCAATAGAAGCTGCCTTTGACTGAAAAAAATGGAAAAAGGATATTGACTAGCTAAAAGTTCTTGGAAGGTTGAAGAAGATTGAGGCTAAGCATCCAGAACCAAAATGAAATATTACAACAAAACATGGCAAAAAGGGTCTAAAACGGAAATTGAGAATGCCAAGCAGTTCTAAGCTAGGAACTAAGCTTGACTCTTTCAAATGTAAGCAGCAAAGCTCTTCTGTACAAGTAATAAAACTGGAGCAACAGCTGTCTTTAGAAATGGATACCCCAGCTACAACTTTTGCCAAACACACTAACAAAGAGCAAAACAAAACAAGAAGTAAATGAAAGCTCAATAAATGAAAATGCAGAGTCTAGCAGGAGTAATGCTTGCTTGAGTGTGGTTGGTAGCATACATGAATGCCTCTCACGAGATGGACAGCAATTTAAACATTTCACCTAAAATGTCATATGGTATGCTTGAGTGTGATATTGTTATGTTACAGTTATATGCTTATTATTATATGCTTATTATTTTGCTTATTATTTTGTAACAAAAGATTTTGTAACAGAAAAAGGGGGCATTATTTGTGATGGGCCCTGTAAAATGATTCTAAACCTTGGGTTTGCATTCTTATTTTGCTCAGATCTAAACTGTAGAATATTAATTAGGGTACAAATAGTAGCTGCTGCACCAAATACATAAATATAAAAATGACTTAAATAAAAATGAAGTTTCTCCCAAGCACAGAGTTCTGAGTGCAAATAAGGTTGGCCTGATATGATAGTTTTATAGTTTCAGGAGACCAAATTATTCCTTTTATCTTGTACTCTGGTCTTCTCAGTACAGGGTTCCATCATCATGTCTACCATTTTAAAGAGACATATAAGAAAGCAAAGGAAGACATCTTTCTCTCCTTTCAAGGGCACTTCTGTTACATGCTTTTTGCCAGAACACAAATTATGTGGCTCCAATTTACTACAGGGAAAGTGGGCAATGTAATCACCAGATATCCTGTGTCATATGCCCCGGTAATTTATGCTACTATAGACAAAGGGGCGAGTTGAGTCGGGTGTAAAAGCATTAGCAATCGCAGGTATCAGGCATCTTATATGGGCAAGGTTAACTCATGGGTTTGAGTCACATACCTGTGACCCATCCTTGAGGGAACAGAAAAATGCTCCCTGGTTTCTATATTGGAGAAGCAGAAATCTCAAGTAGGAAATCTCTAAACAGAAAATTTATTCAAAAGGGTTGAGAGGCCATACAAGGTGGGAAACGTTCACTAGATATTTCTCTCTGTTCTCTGAGAGACTAGACTCTGAGAAGGTAACATTGGCTGTGAGACCTAGAGCAACAAAAGGAAGCAGCTTTGTGGGAAGATGATTCTAAGGAAAAAAGTTATATTAACATTTGAATCACAGTTCAGTACAAACTATTCAAAATATACAAGAATTCATGTTTTACTCCTATCATGCATTACTTGAACTAAATGCACAAAAATGACAAATACATAATCTCTAATAGAACTCTAATCCCTTGCTGTACTGCCATGTGAGGCATTAGCCTATTATATCCTTGAGATAGAATTCTCATCAGTGCCAAAAGGCTGGCAGGTATATTCAGCATATCAGTTCCACACAACTAAACAGAGCTTAGAGAAGGTATTTTAAAATATAATACAAATCCCTTTGTGTGTGTACTTATGTTCTCCATGTTAATGTAAAATATCTTTTGATACACAATATGCAACTCAAATGATTTTATTTTTTTTTACAGGAAGTCATTAAAATAATCTAGAATCTTGTAGGAAATATTAGTTTTATGACTAAATAGATTTTCAGTTCATGCTCAGAATGTCTATCTAAACAAGTTATTTGACTTCTCTGCTTTTTAAATTTAATCTTCATTGTATCTGTCCCCATTACCAAATAGTCCCCTTATTCCCCATTCCCCCAACAATCACCACACTGTTGTCCATTTCCATGAGTCCTTTTTTCATTTTTGCTTAACCCTTCCACTCTCTAAACTCTCCCCCATCAGTTGTCATCTGCTCTCCATCTATGAGTCTGTCTCTGTTTTGCTTGCTAGATTGATTTGTCCATTAGATTCCACATATGAGTGCAATCATATAGTATTTGCCTTTCTCTGACTGGCTTATTTCACTTAGCATAATGTTCTCCAGGTCCATCCATACTGTTGGCAAAGGGTAAATTTTTCTTCTTTTTTACAACCAAGTTGAAGTCCATGATGTAAATGTCCCATCAAATGATTTTATTCTGAGCTCCTAAATTCAGA
The DNA here is from genome assembly GCA_004026545.1 of Mormoops blainvillei. NCBI lineage: Eukaryota > Metazoa > Chordata > Mammalia > Chiroptera > Mormoopidae > Mormoops > Mormoops blainvillei. The sequence goes on along the minus strand of PVJD01001890.1, from coordinate 132,393 downwards.
GTTGAGATTAAACCCAAAAGGATTTGTCTTTGGCTGAAAATTAAGTATTTAATATAAAATAAAAAGATGATTTACTTGGCCAAATTGATTTTATAGACTTGGCTGCACAAATCATGTTTTCTCCCTTTGAGATTACTGTAAAATAGAATAACACATCAAATATTAAGATTTTTTTTTGTAAAATGAAAATCTACTGTTGTTACACAAATTCAATAGGAAGTTTAAATCTATAAGATTTTTTAACCCTTCTTGTATTTCTCTAATATTTTAAAACTCAGAATAGCTTAGTAAATCTATATTCTGTTTTATTCCTTGATTTCCACACTTCATAGATATTTCTGTTTTTACTGTTTTAAAAAGTTAAAACCTTAATTGACTTTCAATTTAAATTATTACAATGTTGGTTATTATAGCAGTGGTTATTTTATACTTAGAAATGTAGAATTTTATCGGTAAAATTTTTCAGAATCTTTGTTTCTTGTGTACCCAATATCATTGATAATGTTTCTTTTACTTACTCTTCATCATTTTGCTTTACCTTTCAGGAATAACCTTATTCATCACTTTATTTATAAAGTTTCCATTAATTTCTTAAAAGTAAAATTGTCTATTCTTTCACTTGTACATCTATCATAACATAAAATTTCTGTTTTAAAACCTATGACATTTAGCTACATTTGGGCAATCATGTGGTTTTCTTCCCAACCTGACCATAAGCTACTTGAGGGCAATGTATATAATTTGCTTGCATATCTACCTCCAGAGACAAACACTATTTCTGGTAGATGGCTTCTGAATAGACAAAACCTTCCAATTATATACTGTAGTTATTGTGACTAACAGAATATATTAAAATGCTGAACATTTTTACAATTTTATAAGATAACTGTTAACAAATGGTACACAAAGAAACTTGAAACATTTTTTTATTTAAAAAATATTTTATTTATTTATTTTAATAGAGGAGAAGGGAGAGAGAAAGAGAGGGAGAGCAACATCAATGTGTGGTTGCATCTCATGCACTCCCTGTTGGGGTCCTGGCCCAGAACACAGGCATGTGTCCTAGACTGGGAATCGAACCAGTGACACTTTGGTTCACAGGCTGACATTCAACCCACAGAGCCACACCAGCGAAGGCCTTTGAAACAATTTTTATATGTTTTATTTTATCTTTTTTATTTTTCCTATTTATAACTCTAACTATTCATTAAATGATACAACTTTGGTTTTTCAGGAATCCAGGAAAATGAAAAAAAAAAAACCCTCTCTATTTGTCCACTGTATCATGTATCCCCACTGACTGTGATTCCATGAGAGAATTATGACCATCACTATTAACATCTGACACTGTTGCATTTATTAAGTTCCTATGCATTATTAAAGGACCTCATGGAAAGTAGCTTCATCTTTCCTAAATTATTTGTTTTCTTTTTCTTTCTTTCTTTCTTTCTTTCTTTCTTTCTTTCTTTCTTTCTTTCTTTCTTTCTTTCTTTCTTTCTTTCTTTCTCTCTCTCTTTCTCCCTTCCTTCCTTCCTTCCTTCCTTCCTTCCTTCCTTCCTTCCTTCCTTCCTTCCTTCCTTTCTTTCTCTTTCTTTCTCTCTGCTTGCTTTGTGAACATAAACATCACCTCACTGATCATTTAAAATAAAGAAACTAAGTGTGGTAAATATTGGTTATGGGTGTATAATCTACATTAGGCATAAAACAAGTTTTAAAAATAGTTAGCTCTTTAACACATTGGCCTTCATCCCATAATACAAATTATTATATTGTTGCTTGAGCTTAACTAGAAATAATTGTCACATCCTTAGGAATTACAGTCATACTGTAGCTCAGGGCATCTTATTTACTAAATTAAGCTTTTTTAGTGTCATAAAAACTCAACAACACTATAGATACTATGATCATAATAAAACATCTGTGGGAGGTACTAGGACTTTCAGAGAAGGTGGCCATTTGTAATATGATGTCCTCTTTTGCTTTGCTCTAAGCTTTTACTATTTTCTGTCCCTTTTATTTTATTAATAACATAATGTTCACCATTATGATTAAATTACATATGTTTCAAAAGTTAATTTTAAAAACTGTATCATAATGAGTTAATGAAATTGTTTTGATACATTTTAAATCTCAATTTTCTTCAAATATTTATAGCTTATATTTATAGAAAGATATCTCCTTTTAAGTGAAAATCTTTGAATTACTTGTATAAATAGCTTGTTGCAGACTTGAATCTCATTAGTTAAAACCTTCATTGGTTTCATTATAATTCAGATACCTCAAAAGGTTATCTTATGCCAGTGCCTCTTTTAAGTCCTTTTATATATGAGTATATCATTTCATGTAGTCCTATCAAACAAACAAACAAAATCAAAACACCTATGGCCTGAGTCCATGTTATTTTCATCCCAATTTCACATACAAAGAAATTGAAGAATAAAGAGGTTAAATTCTCTGATGTTACAGAGTTGCCATATAGGTCAGCTGGGATTTGGGCAATTTGACTTCAGAGAGAACACACTTAGTGATTATTTTGGAATGTATCATGAATAGTACATTGCTGTTAAATGGATTTCTTTATGAATTTGAGCAATTGTATCATATTTTCAAAGAATTGTAGAAGGGATTATGGATTTAATCCATTAATTTTTGACTGGGAAATATTATTCATAATTATATAATAAATACCAGGTTTTCAAATATCATAGATTTATATATCTGAAGCAGTAAGTTTCTGCTTTTCAGTTAGAGTTTCCTCTATGAACCTGGTTTCTCTGAAATTATCCAAATGCACATGAAAATAACAAACATCTACAGCATCAACATCTTTAACAATGAAACAGACTGCATCTGAAACCACATTATCTGAAAAAAGGCCACCGAGAATAGTTAATCATTCAGTCAGTAGTGAAGCATATTCCTTCTTGGCATGCCAGGCAGTACATGTGTCAAAGGGGTGGGTAGGCACAGAGGGTGTGGCATCGGTCCCCAAGATCATCCTCAGGACCCATGGTTCACTAGAAGCACTCTGACAGCTCAAAAAAACTGTTATACTCACAGTTATATTTTATTACAGTCAAAAGAAATATAGGTTAAATTTAGAAAAGGTAAAAGATCCATGGGATAGAGTCAAGGAAAGAACAATACAAGCTTCCATGCATCATCCCCCAAAGGAGTTACATAGATTACCTTTAATTTTTTAAAAAATGGTGCTTAATTACCAGGTTGCCAAACAGGGAAGTAAACCTAAGCCGCCCTGTCCAGGTTCTTTTCTGGGATGCATTCACATAAGTATGTAGTGACTATGACTATCTTTACTCAACCTCCCACCTTCAACCACTTGAGAGGTTAAAATAATATAGCATGGCCTAAGGCTCCTACCATAAGTCACATTGTTATTATAAACATGTTGGCATAATTCAAGGCCACAGGTAAGATATTGTAACTTCTTAGAAATTATCTCCCAGGAGTGGGTCAAAGACCAATTCCTTCTTTTGAATGTACAGGCTTTGAATATTTACAGGTTTCTGAGTTAATATTTTACTACACAGTGGAAAAAGCCAAGAATCTCTGTTTTGGAACAAATTAATACCTTATTTGGAGATTATAGGAAACATATTGATACCTTTTCTGTTATAATTAAGGATATTGGAAACTTAAAAAAATCAAGACAAATCAAGCAAATATAGTTATAGAAAAGGCAGGCCTCAGATGTGTTGAAATAGAGAAGATGTTATGTGTGAAAAGTTGTCAAATTTTTTTTTCTGAAAGGAAAATTATATTTTTATTATATTCTTAAGAAACCATAATTAGTTACTAATGGGATGTGTGCACCTGTTGCATACTGTACAATTTCTACAATTTTGGAATCAAATTTTCACACCGCTATCCTCATTTCCTGTTTCACATTAATTTTTCCTGAAATACTTGCTTTTTATCAAGAAACATCTAAAATTCCAGCTTTATGAAACTGTGACATCACCTAAAATAATGGTGTACAATTTACTGCTGAAATAGCGGACTATCTCAAGATATTAGTCCATGGGTGTCAGAAAAAGATTTGGTATTGTTATGGGTTTGTTGGGGTTTTTTTGCAATTTTAAATATTCCATAGCACCCCCATAAGCTGGCAGTGACACATCAGGGCTTCTTGCAATGTTTGGGAACCATGAATTTTATATATAGAAGTGCTGGGTGACACACACATTAATGGAGACCCTCTGTCATGATCCATCACAGCTTGTCGGCTTAGTGGAGAAAATACTATAAAAGAACTATTTGAAGAGGCTACAAGGATGTGGCTGTGAATGTACATATATGCAAATAAAATCTTTTTTACTGACTGAACATTTCTGAAATGTCTAATGAAACTCTGAAGCTAGATAGTCACTTTATCTGCTACTGTCACTGTAAAGATATGGACAACACTGAGTGAAAGAGGAAGGTGCCACAGAATAACATGACTCCACAAACAAAAATAGAGGAATTAAGTTCCCACCATTATTTTACTTGGAATGAATTGAGGATCTTCCTTACAAATAACAGCTGCTTATGAAAAATATTTAATATGTTGTTTTGTCCAAGCACAGAATTTCAGTCTGGGATTTCTGTCTAAGAAGTGAAAAAACATTGTTCATCTCTATTTCAAATACCATGTGATACCCTCTTTATTATTAAATGAGTTCAAGTGGTTTGTAATGTTTCCTTCCCTTAATGTTATGGTAAAATAATGGACTCCTGAAATAATTTCTGTATACTATCTGTGAGGAAAGATGGAATATTTTTCTCTCACAAAGTCTTTATAAGTAACTGTCCATATAAGTCTTTCTCTGGGACTCATGGCAGACCTGGTAAGTTTGCCTTGAGTGGAAACCCACTGGCAAATGGCCTCACGAGCCCCTGGACTATAGGAATAAATTTAATTGGCAGGGACCCTTTTTATTAAAAAGAAATCTTGTTGGAGTTATATTGTATTCTTTTCCTGTTTGAGAAATCTCCTCAATAAATTTAATAAGGAGGCAGGTGATGATTCCAGAGAATGAGAGAGAGAGGGAGAGAGAGAGAGAAATGACTATGATGGTACTGAGAATTACCAGGGCGAAACAACTTCTGCTTGAAGAGTCCCAAGAAGCATGGTTCTAATCTAGGACAGGATACAGTTCTATCTAGAACACAGATCTTTCTCAGACCAGGTCACACATTAGCTGAGAAGCTAAATTGGAGTAAGGCAAAGTGGCGTCAATGGGACTTTACATAAAAATTGTAGTAAAGCTCTGGCTGGTGTGGCTAAGTGGATTGAGTGCTGACCTGTGAACCAAAGAGTCACTGGTTGGATTCTCAGTCAAGGCACACGCCTGGGTTGGACCAGGTCCCCAGCAGGGCGCATGTAAGAGGCGACCACACATTAATGTTTCTCCTCCTCTCTTTCTCCCTCCCTTCTCCTCTCTCTAAAAATAAATAAATAAAATATTTTTAAAAGTTCAAGAATGGAATGGTAACTAAAGAAGATAATAACTGACCAGTAAGAGATTAAATTAAAAGAAAAACAAATTAAATTTCAAAAATTAAGGTCCCATTTGAAGACTAGAAAGAAAAATAGACATAAAACTGATAAACTGATAAAACTGAGCAATATTTTAAAAGGATAGAAGGTTATGAAAAAATTATAAAGAAACTGATAGATACTAAAGAACAAAAATGACCCAAAATGGTCATACCTAACATCTCCCAAAAAAGAGAACACATGAAACAATGCAATCGATATGTGATTCAATATGATGTACCTAAATTGGAGAAAAACAAATATTTGGATGAAAGCTCAAGACAAATAAAACGATCTAGTTCAAGCAATACTGACATACCCCCAGGGTAGGTAACTGACTTAAAAGGTAAAGAATCCCAAGGAAGTCAGGCAGACCTTCACATCAGCCACAAGCAGGGTAAAGGAGGCTTAGTTCTGACTTCTCCACAGTGATATTCTCCACAAGAGGACAACTGTAGCAAATATCAACAGAGCTTTCAGAAAACAAAATATGACCAAGACTTTACAATTTAACTAATTGCTATTCAAACAACATTAGAGTCCAAACACAATGTTTTTATAAGAATTAAACAATACCTCAAGAATATGGAATAATTAGGTAAAATTCCACAAATGCAAAACCTTCTTGATATTTGCAGCAACACAACACACAAGTAGTAATTGAAACTCTATATTCATGAATAGAATTTCAAAGGTATCTATAAAATTATAAAAACAATGTTATAACATTCAGGCTTTCTTGACTAACTCAAAAACTTTATCAGATACCATCGATATATCAGCATTGAGATTCTTCAACTCTATGTATTACTCAAACTTTAATCCACAATATAACATGGTAACAAGAATAATACCAGAATTTTGGTTTTCAATAAGATCCTACTTATCTTTGTTTTAACCTTTTAAAATAACAGGATTTTATAACATCTGAATTCATTAAACACTTGTTACATAATAAGTAGAAGTTTCATTTAGAAAATATCCTCTGTTAAAAACAGTTTGCAAAAATCTCATTTGGCACACATTAATTTTAAGAGTATTCAAACACTTAACTATATGTTTTAGACAATGAAAAACATATTGAATAGTAAAAGCAACTTTCTTTCTGTAGTAAACTATTTTTGTTTAACATTTTGCCTTAGTATACAGAGAAATTGGCTTCCAAAATCTCTTTAATTTCTTGTTCTCCAAAAACATAATAGAAGAGGAATAATAAAAACAAATATCCTCTTTGGTCTGAATTGTTTAAATTGATGACCCACAGTGCAAAGATCACTGTCTTTTCCAATTTCATGAAGTGACCTGCATCCAGATAAAGAGCCTCATCCAAAGATGAGAATAAATTATTTTGAATCCAAACACTCCTAATGAATAATTGGTAACAGACATGCATCATTTATTTTAAAAATATTATTTATATTTAAGAAATTAATATATATTGGTGTTACAATGTATTGACCAAAGGACTTTTTCAGAGTGTATTGTTCAAAGGACATTTTAACATTTAGTTGTTAAGCCAGGTTATTCCACGGAAACAGGGACATATGTTCATCCTACCTATAAGCCATGTTAGATCCTTTGCATCCATCTTCACAAAAACTTATGACTTTGTTATTATCCCCATTAGTTAAATGAAAATACTAAGAACCAGAGATGAATGATTTATGCAAATTCTAAATTAGGGATGGAACAGTTCTAATCCAGTACTAACTCTCTTTCTAGGATTTGTACTTTTCAAAATAATCTTACATAGATCAAAAATTTATTCAAGATAACCTATTTTTAAAAATTATTATAGCAATGACATTCCATTTGTTTATTTTTAATTTCTCCAAAAGCCATAGATAGAATTCTGTGTAATGAAATATTGTATTACAATCTAATAAATTAAAATAAACACGTATGTAGGTAACAGAAGCGTTCAGGTGCTGCAGTTACATTGTGGATTGTAAGGGGAGAAAGCTAATGAGAAAAGCCGATAAAATGTCAACTATTTAGGTTAATAGTATAAAATACTTAGGGGAAAGTCTGTTACAACACAAGATCTCATCTGAGTTGGTGACTATTTGTTTTATTATTTAATCTTAATACAAGCCAAATCCCTAGTTGCTTCCAGAGTGAGAAGGGCTGCTTTATTTATTCAGCAAGGTTTTTTCATGCTTAATTGAACTCTCAAGGCCTGCCCTATAAATGAAAAGAAAAAAAAATAAATAAAAAACTTAAGTTAAATTTTGTTAAAAAGCAAAGAAGCTCTTCTTCAACATGACTGAAATGACTGAAATTGAGTTTTAATATTGGTTAGAAATTATTGGCCTGTTTTTTTTCAAGGAGGTATAGTAATGACTTTAGCTTTTTTGGTGTTTTATTTATTTCAAGAATATTCTTCAATCTCCTCAGCCTTTCTCTGTTATTAGCAGACCAACATCTCAGCTCGTAATTCAGTGGGTCTATAAACAAGACAAATAACTATTCTAAATACCAATATCCACCAACATTACCAGATCTACAAAACATCTTAGAAAAGATAATATCAAGTTTATTTCTTGTACAGATTATTCACAGTCTTGTGTATCAGTTTGTAAGTTATTGTAAAGTAACCTTTCTAGACAAAAAAAAAACACATCCTTCAAGAAAGTAGAAGGGTGCCATAGAAGATTTCAAAGAGTTTCAAAACTGAGTGGATTGGATGGGTGGGATAGAAAAAAGCTAGTACTAAATGTTTGCCTTACGTTGAAATACTGTTATCCCAAATCTAGCTCTTTGATCTTATAATGATAAACTAAGTTCACATCCCCACATATACAGACTCTCTGCTCCAAACATACAATAGATGATATATAAATAGAAATAACAAAAAATAGAGCAATGTCTTTTAAAAAAGGTTATTTATGAGTAACAGAAAGCTCACAGAAACACAACGCAGTGAGTTCTGCTCACTCTGTGCTTGCTGAGCTTCCAGCCCAGAAAGGAAATGGTGAAGAGGAAGGCGTTCAAATGTAGCATATTAATAGTGACTAAATTTTCTCTGAGTTATAAAGCATTCCAATAGTTAGCAATCACGAAATAGGCTGAAGAACATCCCTGAGAAGCTGCTGCTGCAGCTGTTTGTTCTTGGAAGCTGTGGGTGAGCAGGCAGAAGGAAATAGAGAGGCACCCGGCCACAGTCCTTTTCCATCAGAATCATCTATGAAATCCTCAGTATCATCTTGGGGTAATAGCTCAATCAGAACAGATAGAACCTGGAAGCATCAAGTAAGTGTTTGGAAACCAAGACATAAGACATAGTGGGAGAGAGAGAAAGGAAAATTCATACAGGACAAAAGTTACAATTGCCTGGCTTACAAAACTGAGAGAAAATATGGAAAAATCAATAAAGCTAATATCAAGGAAGGTATCCAACAACTAAACAATCAGATCAGGTATCTATTTGAATGAAGTTACTTTTTATGAATCTATCTAACAATGTCTTTAAAATAAGAATATTTAGGATGCTTAAAGAGGTAAATGTACAAATAAGGTTGTGAGATAGAGTTGAATTAGTATTTTAGCAATCCTAACCTTCTACAAAGATACCTTCCTATATTTTAGAGATTAAAAAAAACTTTAAATGTTATCTAGGTTCCTTTTTGGCTGGAGGAGATTCTGTTAATCAGATGCATTTGCACAGACTTGAATTAACAGCAAGTCAAGTTGCAGAGGGAGCAGAAGTGTCCATTTTGTTAATGCAGGTTGTAGTGGGTGCAGTATGGCTCTGGACTCTGAGTTCAGGTGGTGGCTACCTTAATCAGTGATGGAAAAACAAAGTGTTTATTACTAAAGCCAAAGATTGTTCTCATTTTTTATCTTGTATCGTGGTTTCGCTGACATGGTTCTAGTGACAGTATGTGGGAATGTGCCTTACTGCTTTCCTGAGTTCAGTCGAGGCTGTGACTCTACAAGGATCATTTCCTTCAATCATTCTGATTTTAAAGTTTATACAGAAGCAACAGGTCAAAATGCATTCACACACACACACACACACACACACACACACACACACACATAGTGAAAACAAAGTTTTGAAGAAGAAAATATGAGGAGATAATTACTCCTATAATTGCAATAAGTCCATTAAAATTAACTATTCAAAGATGTGAAATTTGTGCATCAATATATAGACAGACCAATATCACAGAAGGACAGAAATAAAACTGAATAACTTTAAGAACTTTTGCAAATGTTGGCTTCTCAAAACAGTGGAAGTAATCGTGGACTGTTTAATACATAAGGAAATACTGTGTACTCACTGTTTGAAAAACAAAATTGAATAATTCCTCATACTATCCACCTGAATAAACTACAAAATACTATCAAACTAAATGTACAAAATGAAACAATGCAGATACCAGAAGAAACAATTAATGAATTTCTTTAAACTGGGAAGAGAGATTTTAATTGTAAATAAAAAACAAGAAGTGATAAAAGGAAAATGTGATAAATTTAACTGTGTAAAAATAAGAAAAATACTTCTGTCTGTGAAATATATCATAAGCAAACAAAAAATAACAAAACTGACAAAAGTATTTACAATGTATATCATAAACTTATAGCTGGTTTCTTTTTTAAACAATTTTTACATATAAAGATCCCCAAACAAAGCAGAAAGCTTCAAAGATTTTATTCACTTATTTTTAGAGGGAGAGGAAAGGAGGGAGAAAGAGAGGGAGAGAAATATCAATGTGTGGTTGCCTCTCAGGTACCCCTACTGGGGACCTCGCCTGCAACCCAGATATGTGCCCTGAATGAGAATCCAATCAGTGACCCTTTGGTTCACAGGCTGGCACTCAATCCACTGGGCCACACCAGCCAGGGAAGAAACATCAAAGATTTTCTTAAAAGGTAAAACACATGGAAAGAGGATTTGCAGAAAAGTAAAATAAATGTGACTGTTGACAAAGATGCTCAACTTCTCTCAAGTTTTATGACATGGCACATTTTCTCATTTCACCAGAGAGTAAAAAATACAAATGTCTTTCAAAACACTATGATAGGAAAAACCTGAAGCACTCTCATTCATCACAGAAAAAATGTAAAATGGACAACAAGGAAACGTGACCTGGTCATATTGATTCATATTCTAGAGGTCTTTACCATTTGAGCCAACAATCAAAATCATGACATAAAATACTTCATATACTCTGTCCATGATTTAAAAAAAACAGTAAAAAGTAACAATAATTTTCACATTTTATTGTAGCAAAATATTGAAAACAATCTATAACCCTATCTAGTAAATGGTGATTATCTACAATAGGATACTACCGTGATGTTCTAGAAAAAAAAGTGAAAAGTATGTTTTATGTAGATAAGAACAATCCTAGCATATATTGGTAAGTGAAAAAGCATAGAATAAAATGGTAGATATTAGCTTCTGTGTAAGAAAGAGAAAAATAGGAATATTTTCAAAAAATTGTTTAAAGAAGTACTGAAATAATATAATATAAACAAAATAATAAAAGGAGGATGGGATGAATGCATATATAGGTAGTAGCAAGAATTTTCTCTGTATGTCTTTTATATAATTTTACATTTTGAAACATATAAATGTACTGCTTTTATTTTAAAAAATCAGACCTTATTTAGTTAAAAAGAAAATATTAGGTTATGTATTTTTCAGATATGTGAGGCATTAAGTTTATGCACTACCAGTAAATCTCATAAACTATCTCAGAAAAGTCCAAAACTGACAATAATTTTAAATAATATTAATTTAAAGTCATTAAAAACATTTAGTTTTAAAATAATACAATTTTGAACAATACATGATCATAACAATAAAAATGACAAAATATTTGAAAATAAATGACATTAAAAACATGGAATCAATAAAAAGTGAATTTAAGCATATCACAAATTATATTGCTTTGTGTAAGTATATAAGTTCGAATGAGTAAGCTCAAAAAAGAACATCTGAGAAACACTAAAGTGAAAGAAATAATATAACATAGAAAGACCACATATGAATATAATAAAAAGAATAAAAATATTGATAGAGTCAATACACAATAATCTGGTTCTTTTAAAAATTTAAGATTGCACCCTGACATCAACAACTATTGAATAGATAAGGAGAAAGTGGGAGAGTAAGAAAAAGAAAAGGAAAGAAAGTGAAATGATCAGAAGATAGGAACACTTGTTTAGACGTATGCATTTCACAGTAGGGTTGCAGAAAAATAGAAACCCTATGCAGTAGGGTTGCACAAACAATTGTGATATTATGTATTAAAATTTTAAAGGCTAAGTCAGTAACCACATTATATGATTTTATAGCATTAGTGGTGAGTGAATATGTGTTTGTCTTATGTTTTTCTGTTTGTTGTCAATAATTCATAATAAAAAATAAAAGAGAAATAAAAATTTATTTAAAAAGTTTCCTAAAGACCTGCCACTCCCAGAGATCTGGTGGAGATGGACAGTAACCACAATGACAGAACACTTAACTGCAGTTCTGCTCCAGGGCACTGACCCGTAAGCATCCATGTTGGTTCTTATAAGAAAAAAAGTAATATAATATAAGGCCTGAAACTTTTTGGACCGAGTGTTTCTTTTCTTAGAAAATCTACCTATCCAAACAAATATAACCATGATTCAATACATACTGTTATCAATAGTTGCCATTTAATTTTAATTATATAATAATTTTCTAATATTTATTAAAGATGTCATATTGGCCTGGACATTTGAGCAGGTAGTATAATTGTCATGGCTATTATTTAACTGAATTATTTAAGATTTGTTTTTGATGAAAGCAAAAGTATGAGCGTTATTCTTTTAGACCACTACATTTCAGGACTATGAGATATTTTGTCAGTAAAAAAACAATACATTTCACAGGATGACTCATGAACTTTAAGCAGTATTTATGTTTCTAATAACACATTCGAGTAAATAAACATAAATTTTAGTTCATTAGATTTTGCAATGTATTGGGAAATAAAAGTATTCCTTAAGTGCAGCTATTAAGATTTTAAATTTCCTATCACTTGCTTTATGCCCATGTTTAGTCTACCTAAACATGTTAAGCCTTGTTGTTTTTTATTCCATTTATAATAAGGGGAAAGCAACAGTATCCATTTCATAGGTTATTGTGCTAATTAAATGAAAAAATGTAAAAAACAGTATCTCATAGTCAATCAATACACAATTATAATAATGTCCCTTTGTTAAACCACCATAACTACTACCCTTTTAGTAATAAAATTTGTAGCCTAACATAATACATATATTTTCCTTAACTTTGTAGTCTGTATTGGTACACATAATTTATAATCATTGTAAAAATATTACAAATGTAGATGAGTTAATTACTGAAAGTAATGGAGACCCAATTTTTAAGAGGAGACTGGTATTTGCTTTTAAAAAGAGTTTTTTAAAGCATTTTTTCTACTTTATTAAGATAACATATTTAATCTAATATTACAGCAAAATTTGAGTATAATATAAATTAATAATTCATGATTAACTCATCTCCTTATCCTAATATCAAATGATATTAAAAAATCTTCAAAAAATATTAATGTAGTTATTTATCAAACAAGTCTACAAAAATTAAGAAACCAGTATGGTAGGAGTGTGGAAAGTAAGGAGAGAATGCTGGGAGATGAGATCAGAAAGATCGAGAGAATTAGGTGAATTAGGATTTTATACAGTATCTTAAGGATTTTAGATATATGAAAGATTTTAGTGGGCTTTAGCAGAGGGATCATATGATTTTACTTATGTTATTTTGGAAAATCACTCAAGTTGCTGTGTATGGAATGGATTCTAAAGAGGCAAGAGTAGAGTGGCCCAGCCATATAATGGTGGCATGCAGTGCCAAATTAAAAAGAAAAAAGAAAATCTGGACTTAGGTAAGGAGAGACTGTATTCAAAAGTATTATACTCTGACTATGATGCCTCAGTTACTCTGACAAATACCTCAAAGATCAGGTACAAAATAAATTTTATTTTATAGAGAAGAGTAAGCAAGGCAAGAGAAAACTACAGGTGGGGAAGTGGAATGAAAATGTGGAGGTGGCATGATTGGATAGTAGATCATATAACATTTTGCCCCAATATCAGTCTATTCTCATATCAGTATATTCCCTAGAGAGGACAATAGGGGTAGTTGTTTTCTAAGAGGTCCTAAAGATACCTACTAAGGGTGGGTCAAAATTTAGGAATATGAGGGAAAAAAGAAGCTGAACTCAACACTAATCAAGTCAGTTTAATGGACATTTTATTTCAATTGATTAGTAGACAAAAATTCAGCTAATCATTTAGGAGGTAAAGAATGGGAATTTGGAAGGACTGCGTCTGGCCTTGTCATAGGTAAACAAAAAACCATCGAAGCCTTACCAAGAAGAATGGTTCTTTGCATCAGCTGTTTCACAGAACACAAAAAGGTGAGGGGGTTTCTTTACCCTCCTGTTTCTCAGGTCACAGAGCTTCAGTAAAGTTTAACACTGTCATTTGACAAGGTGAAAGTGGTGTATTTAATTAATGTATACATTAAAAGAATATATAAAGTTTCAACAACTATTCTAGGCACTGGTTATATAGAAGTTAGCAAAATAAAGAAATTATTTTCCATCATAAAGCTTTAATTCTATCTGGAGAACATAGGGGATAAATAGAACATAATATAATTATAATATAATATAATATGATATGATATGATATAATAATATAATTAATATATAATATATTATGTAATATTGTATAGTTGATTCTATGATGAAAAATAAAGTGGGGTCTAGGGAAGTGGATAGAGAATTCTGTTTAAAATAGAATAGTCAAGAAAGTCTTGTGCAAGAAAATAATATTTGAGCAGAGACGTGACTGCCTGGAAAGAAAAAAAAAGAACATAAGGATATCTGGGAAAGATTGTTTAAGGCAAATGGAACAGAAAGTACAATGGTCCTGAAGCAGTAGGACACATGACTTTGATGTGGTGGAGCAGAGTGAATGAAAGAAAGAATTGAGGTATATTCACAGTAGAGATTATGCAAGATTTTTTAGAACTTGATAAACATTTGAATTTTATTTTAAATGAGATAGAACAAAATTAGAAAAAAAATAAGCTGAAGAACCTTGGAAAGAAGACAAAAACCAAGGAGACAAGTTAGAAAGTCTGTCGGTTAGTGCAGGAAACATGAGAGTGGCTTGCACTACAATGGTCACAGTAACTGTAAAGAAAAGTGGTAAGAAGTAGTTTATCATAGTCTATCGTAAGCTCTCATTCAAAGTTAATACCTGATGTTAAAATGGCAATGGTAATGTGGATGTTAAGGAGGGAAAATGGACAAAAGTGTACTTGAAGAACAATTAAAAAATTAAAAATTAAAAAAATGACTTTCCTTTTTTTTTAAACACTTGGGGATATAAAACCAGAAATAGCAATTGTTAGTGATGGTGTGCAAATTCAAAATTCTGTTTTGGACCTATTTTGTTTGAGATTTTGAGATGGTTATTAAACTTCCAAAAGAAAAAATATTCAAAGTATTAATGCTTTTCAAATAATGAGTTTCTGTTGCTAAGTATGAAGATACATAATAAATATAATATTTTATTCTGAAAGTTAAAATGTCTAGGAAAAACCTACATCTTTGGATTCACAGACACATAGATAACATTTATATTCATAAGATTGAACGAGATAATTGAATGGAAAAACTAGACAGAGAAAAATGGTCTAGTTGGTTTAAAGAAAAAGATAAGATAATTATGATGCTATTTTGATCATACTGGTGATTATTATAATAATATTAGAAATAATACCTGTAGTGCAGCAGGAGTAAATTCTCTGCCCCCTTCTCTCTTTGTTATTCAGATTAGTATAACTATGTTAAAACTATACTTTGAAAGAAGAAAAAAAAAGTCAAAGGAAAGTTTGTTTGTTTTTTTTAATAGATATCTTACTACAGAGCATCTGAAGAAACCCTAGAAGTAACCCTTAGCTGTTAGGATGTTATAACTGGAGTGGATTCAGAGAAAGAGTGTATGGACCTATAGGTGAGCTTATGTAAAAAATTGTGTCTGTGTATGAGCATATGTGCACATCACTTGGTACCATTTTCTAGGTTATGCATATTTTGTTTTATTACTAAGATTTTAGTATAGTTGCATGCCCTTTCTTAAGTGTCAGTGCATAAGTGTAACAATAGTAATAATAATAATAACAATAATACATTTATTGTGTTGTGAATGCCAGTACCAATGAGCTCTTTCATAAAAGCTTTAAATGCACACTTAATCTTCATTAAAATAATTAATTACAATTATTCCTTTTCCATATTTGTGCTGAAGAGATTGAGACAAAAGGTGGCAGTAGCTATCTGGATTCCATAATTTTGTTTCCTACTTTCATTATTTGTCAAAATGAAGAGGAATACAGTAAAATTAAGAGGAAAGAAAAGGAAGAGTAAAACTATGTTTACTGCAGTCAAGATTAGAAACTATATTAACTGTTGCAGCTAAGCAGCTTTATCAAGATCACAATGAGATCACCTCATACCTGTCAGAACAGCTATCATCAGTAAATCAACAAACAAGTACTGGTGAGGATGTTGAGAAAAGGGAACCCTCTTTCACCGTTGGTGGAAATGCAGACTGGTGCAGCCGCTGTGATAAACAATATGGAGTTACCTCAAAAAAATTAAAAATGGAACTGCTTTATGGACCAGTGATTCCACTTCTGGGGATATAGCCAAAGAAAGCTAAAACAGTAATTAGAAAGAATATATATGGTATGCACCCCCATGTTCATTGTAACATTATTTACAATAGCCAAGATTTGAAAGCAGCCCAAGTATCCATCAGTAGGTAAGTGGCTAAAACTCTTGGTACATTTACACAATGAAACACTACTTGACTGTTAAAAAAGAGAAGAAAAAGGAAAAGAAGAAGAAGAAAGAGGAAGAAGGAAGGAAGGAAGGAAGGAAGGAAGGGAGAGAAAGGAAAGAGAAAAGGAAACCTCATAGCTAACAGCATGGTGATTACTAGAGAAAAATGGGTGTGTGGGTAGGTAGGAAAGGGTAAAGGAGAGATAAAAGGTGACTGAAGGAGACATGACTTTGGGTTGTGAACGCATAATACAATATGTAGATGATGTATGATAAAATTGTACACCTGAAACCTGTATAAATTTATTATCCAATGTCACCCCAATAAATTCAATAAAAAGAGGAAAGAATAAAAATCACACTGATCTCACACACTAGTTTTCAATGCTGAGTGACTGTAGTGGATTTATGTCTCCGGATGCAAGAGAACATTAAATATTATCAGTATGCTGTTTGATTCCTCCATATCAGCATATAGAGCACAATAAAAATTGTGGAAATCAGCTTTCCAAAGGAAAGTTTCTCATTGAAATATTTAGCTTCCTAGAGAAGACCTTTGTCAAGACAAAAGTCAGAATAGAAAATAATTGTTTCAGCTACTGTGTCATCTGTTAGGAATCATCCGCCCCTGATTAAAATCTACATTTTATCAAAGTGTTTGAGACTTTTGTTACTGGACAGAACCATTTATAATACAGCATTATTTTTTTTTAAATATAGATAGTGTGAAAGAGATCAGAAAGTGCATGTCATCAGACATCACATCAGCTGTCAATAGTGGGTTGCCTATGGCAAAGGGCAAGCTGTAAACTGGCTTCTGATTTTAGTTTAGTATTTTATTTAACTGGACTTGTACTCTGGAGTCCATAACAACATGTACCCTGGGGTATGTGTTGGTATTAAATAAAATACCATCATTATATACTTCAGGAGAGTAGAGAATGATTTGAGTGATGATTTGATTTATGATTGTCACTTGCATATAGGTATATCTTATACAGAGAATCAGAAATCAATTCCCAACATAATCTCTGTTTAAGTGGCTTTGATCTTTAATTTCTAAAGTAACCCCCTTGAATTAATATTATGCTGCTAAAATAAACCTTTTTCTAGTACACTGTGATGTGTAATGTCCAGCTATATCTACTGATTAAATAAGATTTAAACTCAGTAAAGTATTATATCAAAAAATCTGACTTGTTACTCTTGCTAATAAGTGGTATGAATTCAATTTTTCATTTGAGACTTTTCTGTACATAAACATGTATTTGTGTCTTCTTGATATTTATTTCTACTAATTTTACATAGTATTTAAAGGCAGTTATTATTTAAAGAGACAGTATCCACTGACTGATTAGAATTTTACCTCTTTGTTCTTAAACATTTCCCTATATGTCATGATTCCATAAAATAACAACATCCATATGACATGTCTTAAGGGTTTTTTTTGTTTGTTTGTTTTAATTGATGAAAGTCTGTTTTGTTTTTGTGTTTGTTTGTTAGGATTTAACATGTTAGATAAGCAGGTGTTATACTAATTTATACATCATAGAGTAGCACAATCATTTTAAATGTTTTTATGGTCAGATATCCTTGACTATACCACACCAGAACGTTGCCACTTAAACACCAGTTCTATTAAGGGGAGGGAATAAAAGAAAAATGTCATGCTGGAGTTAAATTATCATATTTATTCCATGTACTGGACATATGCTAGATGCAGAAACATAAAGATGCAGCTGAAATTTTCTTGTATTATTTCTGTGTGCACATTGGGGGCATATTGCAATGTTCATGTGAACTTGTCTTGTTTCCATATTTCTAAATTCTTCAAGAGCAAATGGTGTACCTTAAATCAATCTAACTCAAGTCAAGGGAAGTGAGAAGCTCCAGTTCACAATGCAATCTTTCAGATGCTTCACGGTTTCTGCAGAAACCTTGTTTCTTGAACTTTTCATTTAGTTTGATAGGCAGAAACTCAATAGAAGTGGTTTGAGTGAATACTAGTACTGGTTAAATGTGATAAATAAAATGATAGATCAGTTGCAAATGACACCAAAACAGGATTCACACATAAAGCAAAACAAAGACCCACAGTGTTTAACCCATAATCATGTGACTATGAAGCCCATTGGTAGTTTTCTTCAGGCATAGTGAGATCAGAACTCAAAAACATCATTAGAACTTCTCCAGCCCTTAAGATTCAGGCCTCCCCATTCAGGAAAAAGAAAAAAATGAAATCACTTTTTTCATCTGCCCAGACAAGTTCTCCTTGTGCCTCCATAGAACTAACTGGGGCTCCTTACTTCTCAAGAAATCACCATGATCAGAGAAATAAAATACTTATCAACAGACACACAGAGTGCTTTGAAACCAAAGCAATGACATTGTTGTTTGTAAGGAGCAATTTTTAAAGACATAAAAAAACATATCTACTAATTAGCCAAACACAACTAAACAAATGTTAATTGGGAATCCAATATGCCTACCACTGTGTCTCATACTGCTTTAGATATAAGGATGATTAAGAAATAATTCCTAAGCTTCTCCTTCAGTTTAGGAGACAGACACTCCCAGATCAGATAGATTGCATGACAAAAGTGGGACAAAACATTTTGGGAGTTAAGAGAGAGATAATTTATCCTATTATAATTTACTAATATTTCACATTACTTAAACATAAGTACTCAAATATTTTATTTAAGGTACTGAGATCTTTATTCCCCATACAATTTAGGTAAAACCTGAAAATGTGGCAATGTTTACTGCTGTTTCCAGAACTGTTCTGAATAAACATGAGTATTTAAACACCATTTAGTGAAACAAATAGAGACAGAGTCATAGATGGAGAGTAGGATGACAGCTAAGGTGGGGGAAAGGTAGGGGAAGGAGGGGTTGAGCAAAAATAAAAAGGACTCGTGGTCATGGACAACAAGGTGGTGATTGCAGGGTAAGGGGTCTAAGGGGACTAAATGGTAATGGGAAAAATATAATTAAAAATCATTAAAAATAAAAAATCTAATTAAAAAATAAATATTATTAGGTAAAAAAAAATCTTTTGTCTGAATAAAAAGCTAAGCACTAATCTCAAATGCACTATTGAGCAGTAATTTTAAAATAGTGAAGTGAGTTCAGTTTTTTCAACTGCACCAGTGTACTGATTTAACCGTAGCCTTCTCTAAAAACGTAAGTTCAAGCCAAGTAAATCTAATAACTTAAAAAAATAAAATATCAAAACTGAAAATATAGATATAATGGATAATGTAAGTACCAGTTAAGCCAAAGGCAATTAAAGGACCCATTCTGGAGAATTTGAGAAAAAAAAAAAGAGGTGAATGGAAATAATAACCATTGAAAGGAGGAAGAGTTGCAATGAAATACATGATTATCTAAGTCATCTCCCCAACAGAAGAGTCTACAGGAATTTAGAGTTAGAAATATGGGCCCTATTCCAGGTTCTACCACTACATAATGATGGGACTTTATTATTTTTTTAAAATTTTATTGTACTTTTCCCATTATCATTTATCCCCTTTATACCCATCTCCCCCCTGCAATCACCACTGTTGTCCAAACCCATGTGCCTTTTTTCCTTTCTGCCCCATCCCTCCACCTGGACTATATCAAACTAAAAAGTTTTTGTACGGCCAAGGAAACTATGGGACTTTAGATAATTTACATTATCTTTCTGGTCTACCTACCTTATAAAATAGGCACTTGGAGAAAGAAATCTACCAAAACTTTGTGGTCATTATATTGATTATCAAAAATTAGAGGTGGAGAAGAGTTGGATCCAGTTAGTATTGACAGAGATATAAAGATATTTGAAGAAAAGGGTCATTTATAGAAAAATGCTTTCCCATAAATCAAGTGAAAATCCAAGAGAAACAACCAAGTGAAGCTCATGTACATTTACATATGCATTATTGTATTGCTTTATTAAATGCCATCACATGTATCTTTTTTATATATAATATCTTCTATACTAATTCTATTTATATAAATGTTTAAAGAGTAACTGGGAAAGCAACTAAGAAATTGAGACTAAATGTAATACGCAATCCTGAAGCAGTCTAAACATAAATGTAATTAAATTTTGCTAATCTCCCTAAGAGGACTACGTGTGAGAACAATTCCAAATTTTTTTAGGTGAATTTTTATTCAGAAGAGATACAAATATATAAAATCACAGGCTCTAAATTTAATGACTGGTTAATGATAATTCTTTTTTTATTGTTTGTTTTGTTTTTGGAAAAATCAATAGCATTTCTCAGAGGAGAGTGTGAATTTATTCATTTAAACAGATCTTTAAAGGGCATGCATGCTAAGCACAAATGCCTAAGAAGGTCAGAGATAGACTGTCAGAATAAGTTCAAATCATTGACCTTACTTGGAATATTTTAAAAAATAATTTTCTGCATTTATTTTTATTAAAAATAGTTGATCAAATTCAGAAGAGGTTGTCAGGCCTTCTATGATTCTTATATTAACCACATCAATATGAGCAATTTAAATCATATCAAAGTTATTATTCTCAAAAATCATTTAATTATACAGGGTCTTTGAGGGCCCACACTTCAGTTTCTTTTTGATGTATAGCAATTAGTTTCAATTGTGTAACATAATGAGTTAGTGAATGTATATATTGTAAAATGATCACCACAATGAGTCTAGTTAATATCCATTACCACATATAGTTACATTTTTTGTGTGTGATGAGAATTTTTAAGAGCTATTCTCTTAGAAATCTTCAAGTATTTAATATGTAGTATTATTAACTATAGTCACCATGCTGTACAGTGCATCCCTGTGACTAATTTTGTAGCTGGAAGCTTGTGCTTTTTACTTCCTTTGTACATTTTGCTCAACCACCATCTTCTGGCTCTGGGCAGCTGCCAGTCTGTTCTCTGTATCTGAGAGCCTGAGGTTTATATGTGTTATCAAAATATTATTTGATTTTATAAGTTTAATTATTTTAATATGTTTTTATTATGCCATCTATAATGATGTAGAATAATATTATTTCTCAGGGAAAAAAAAAAAAGAGTCCTGCCCTGATCGAGACTCTCTGTTCTTACAAGAGCCATACTCCATATTTAAAGAGCATAGGCTTATATCCTGTATTTCACTGTAGCTTATTGAAAGTTGAATTAAGCTGTAGGAATGTGTCTAATGGTTGACAATTTGTATGTTGTTTTGATGCAAAATTTCATTGTTTTGCAGAGAGCATCATTTTGACACACCAGGAATCCAGCCTCTATTTACTGAAGAAAACAATTTGACTGCAATTTTTAAAACACACAACTCATAGTTTCTGTTTTGACAGAAAATCATATTAGATGTAGCTAGCACCTGCTAAAATATCATTTCTATTTTTCTACCTGTGTTGTTTAGCATTAGAAAAGAGAACATTTTTACTTAAACTTATATAAGAAAGTAATTTTTCATTCAGTTTTACAAAAACCAATACAACTAAATAGAAATACACAATATTAATCTAATAAGTGAGCCTGATTTTACATTTACTGCTACATTTTGAAAAGGAAATATACTACCAAATAAAAATCAAATTGTCTAATACCATCAATTATTAAAACATAAACTAAATAGTATACAGAGCTAAACATTTTATACATTGGCTAATCCACTGTACAGAGTTTCAAGACAATGTACTTTATATATTAGTTTTGTTTTATAACCCAGCTGAATATTCAAGTGATTATTAGAAAAGCAGGAAATAAAAAAGCCAGATGATTGGAAAGTTAAGAATAAAAATACCATAAAACATTTAAGATAATGTTGAAACTTTTTGGAATGATCTTGAACTTCATGAGGTTTTAAGTTTCACAATGCCTCCATTGCTTTTCTGTGAAGATGTACCTGAGACGTACCTGAGTGTGTGGTACACTGCATTATTCTTATTATCAATTACTAATGAACATGGAAATTATGAGAACCTTGAAATGCATGTAATTCTATACTTGCTTATTTTAATATGGTTAAGTTTCACTAATTCTAATTACTAATATAATTATCTATGAAATGAAGGTACAAAAGTACACTCAAAGGAGTTTAAAATAATGATTTTTTTAATTAGTTACTAATGTGTGGACGTTGAAATGAATCCTGTTGTTCTTCAATAGGGGAGAAACTACCCTAAAAGAATCAAGAAATATTCAACCCACATTAGATCCAGAACCTACTTTTAGCTCTTCCCATGTCAAGTACGTCCATGCTGTAAGCAGAGAAGACAAGGCACACACACACTCAGGTACAATCATACTACATGCAGTTGTATGTAACATGGCATCATTGAATGGGATATACATATATATCCCATATATATATATATATATATCTGTATTCCAAAGTTTGTAAACAGCTTTTTGAAATCAAAAAATTCAAACTCCTCCTCTAGGAGGAATGTTTCATTAATTAAAAATTATTCTTGTGTACCCTACAGAATGAATACTATACTGTGACTACTGGTAACATTTGAGCATAGATTGGTATTAAATAATAGTATTGTTTCAGCATTGAAACACTTCATGAATCTTATGAGAGGCAGAGGTACAGGACTGTGGTATCTGCAGTTTACTTAAAATTGTTGAGCAAATACTACTACTAATAATATAACATGATATGTATGTTCATGTTTCTATCATTGAGGGAGAAAGCAAATGTGTCAAAATATTAATATAATAAGTGACATAATTTGAAAAATATAAGTGGAAAGATAAAAGTAGTTATTTCACCTTTATTAAAATGTATTTTATTAAGTTTTTGAATAGGCTAGTGAAGGCCAATTTATGTTTATGAAGAATAGACATTTAAAAATTACCTGCATTTTCCTCCAATGATTCAGAATAAGAAAATTTAATAACTTTATAGACATCTGTAGTTTCATATTTCATGGTATAGTTTAGTTGATAAAGTTGAAATAGTAGTATTAACTCACCTCTTAAGATGGACAACATACAAAAGCCAAATATGTTTCTTTTATCATCTAGTAGCAAGAAAAATCTCACTTGTCTCTTTTAAAGGTTTGGGTAAATGGACTTTTACCAGCCTCGCCATCATTTATTAACTGCAAACATGGCAGATTATTATCTATCTTGTCATACAAAAAATAATCACATCCTTCTGAAAGAAGTGATTTGACTTGATAAAGAATAATGAGTCATATTCTATTAAGTTGAAAGACAGTTACTCCCAATTTCAATGGGAAAGATAGAAACCTTTCAGTAAATTAAACCCAACATTTCCTGTTTAATTCCATTGTAAATCTTATTATGATTTTAGATCTAATACTAATGCAATGTTAAATAAATTCAATAAACACATATGGTAATTACATGTTCTTCCCTATTTCACTTTATTTCAAATACTAATTTTATTGAAAGAAAACACATATTAATAGCATAGAGATTAAGATCTAACTATTGTTTCATCATTTTAAATGAATATTAAATGCCTGCACTTTGCTCAATATATGCTCATCTCTGGGGACATGAACATAAATTAGAGTTACTGTTCTCAAGTGGCCCATAGACATAAATGAAATAAAATTATCAATATAACTTTACTTTTGTTAATTATTAGTTTGTTTAAATGTTTATTCATTCCTTGATTTATTTGCACTGCTCACTGTGAAATGCATATGATAAATGTTGAGGGCCTTAAGAGTAGTGTATACGAAGTGGGAAGAGAAAATGTGCTTATTAATTTATTAAAAAATATATATTGGATATTTTATGTAAATAAAACACATGGGAATATAACTCTGCCTGATTTTATTTTCCATAAAATGCTTAATAGTTTCCTATAACTTAAATAAATTGTACTTAATACCTTTGGGCTGTTAGAAAAATTCACTAATATAAATTTTATGAGAGAAAGGTACAAAAAATCCAGAAAGAGTTTTAAAAATGGTATTCTTTATTATTAAAAGAGGTATTAACAAAATTTACCCAGTTTGTGTGTTAACATATTCATTCACAACCACTGAATGTCTAAGTTTCTGTCCAGATTGTTATATCACAGTGTACTGTGTTTGCTTTTATATTTAGAATTATTTAAAAATTATGTTTTCCCCAAACATTATATTTTTTTAAATCTACCTAACATTGCAATGTGGGCAAATTTCTAAAGTAAATATCAATAAGGTTTAATTCTTAAAATTGTACTACTCATTCTGGTTGTCATGGTTCAAAGATACTTAAAAAATAATAGTATTAGTTGTTTGGGCTGAAATAAAACTTCTGACATTACTTTGTCTTTTTATTAATAATACAGATTATGTAAAATAATAACATTTTTAGTCTTTAAAAAATTGGTGTACATAATTGCTTTTCATTTAAAAAATCAGCTCATTTTGATTTTATATAATTATATCAATGTAGATTTCTGTGAAATTGGCTAATACATAATATATTCCTATTAACAAATTACTTTAATACCCATAAAATTATCAGACTCTGTAAATATAGCACAGACTAGAAATCAAAAATAAATTACACACAACTATTAAAGATTGGGTTATCAGAATGGGGTTTTAGTCATATTTTATGGGGAATGTTTGCATATTTCATTTTTTAACTTATTTTTTCTTTTATAACTTTAAGTTTTATAGTCGGCATATATTTTGGGTTAACTGCCCCTGTACAAAACCCTCAGGGAATTTCAGATACCATATAAGTCAACAATGTTGTTATTAATAGTTTCTAGAGTATGTTGGCATTTCTGCAGAAGCACCTGGAATCTCACCAACACTGTATTAGGTTATTCATCCCATAACAGCAACCATTGAAATGAACACTATTTTGTCACTTTATTTTTATTGCTAACACTATTACAGATGTCTCCATATTACCCACCTTTGTGCACCTCCACTCAACCACTGGTCCCACTTCCCTTGGACTAATCACCACACTGTTGTCTGTGTTTATGTGTAACACATGTATGTTCTTTGGCTAATACCTTCACCTGAACTTCAAGAAACACTCCCTATAAAATAGGTATGAGGAAGCCCTAAAGCATAGCTCAGCAACATTGCCCTTGTTAAGTAAATATGCTGTATGAGACTTCTAATATATACGTACATTGAGAAAATTTTGTTCAATTAATCACTATTTTACCCACCACAGAGAAAAGACAGTCATCTGATCCAAGGGAAAACTTTTGGCTGGAGAAGATTTATGAGGTGGTCAGTTGTCAGTCCTTGAATTAATGAAGATTCTCAAAAATAACAAAAATATCTAATCCACTTTTCACACTAGGGGCATTTCAATGTGAGACACACTAACAACAACAAAACCAGTATGAAGAGTTTAAATGAAGATACAAACTGTAGAAACTGCAATGAGCAGAATGCCCTGGCTAAGTCTGAAGAAACAAGAACTATACAGAGAGGCAGAGAAAAGCGAAGTAGAATCAAAAGACTAGCTGACAATGAGAACTCTTGTTGGATATTTACCATATTTTGCCGTGTATAATACACACATTTTTGCCCAAATTTTTGAGGGAAAAATAAGGATGTACATTATACATGGGAAACACTAATTCTGCATCTATATAAATATTTTTAATTCTTTCATTTATACTTATATGTTAAAAGTATACCTCTAGAAAGCAATAACAATATCCATATGCAAAATAATACTATGGAATATGATAACTGGTTTTGTTTCTAAATATAAGTAAATAAAAATCAAATTAAAAATTAAAATTAAATTTTTTCCTGAAAATTTGGGCCAAAAACATGGGTACAGAGTGTACATGGCATAAAATGGTAATTTAGGATTTTTACCATAGCTTGAACAAAAGTAATTTTATTCTATCCTGACTTTGCAATTGACTGAGTAAAATTCCTGTTTTATCTTGTTTCCTGAACAAATTTACAAGACAGTATTCCCCTATTATCCCCACAGTAAATATTCCAGGACTCCTGGTGAATGTTGGAAGCCACAGGTAATACTGAAGTAAATGTGTGTGTGTGTGTATGTGTACGTGTGTGTGTGTGTGTGATACTGTGACAGTAGGTTTGATAACAGATGAGTAATAGGTGACTAACATGTAGGAGAGTCTGCAGAATGGAGAAGCTGAACAAAGGGATGAGTTATGTCTTGCATGCGTTGGACATAACTCAGAAAATGTCATCATGCTATTCAGAATAACACAATGTAAAACTTATGAATTCTTCATTTCTGGAATTTGTTTAATTTAATTTTTTGGACTGCAGTGGACCACAGGTAACTGAAAGTGTGGAAAGTGAAACTGTGTAGAAGGTAAGATTAGTTAATATCCCATCAGGTGAAGAAACCTCACTGTCTCTCCATTTCTTACAAAGAATTATTCTTAAAGCCAAATAACACACATTCACTTCAAAAGCTATAAGCAGTCTGTGCTAAATAAAATATGTAGCTATTCCAACTTAACTACTATGGTAACAGACAATGGAAGAAATATTGATTTTTTATAAATATGATCATGCTTGAAATTGACAAAACAAACAAAGAATAAAAAAACACTGCATTGGGAAATAATACAAAATTCTAAAATGTAACTACCATAGAAGCCTAAAGATGATTTTTTAAGTGTATTATTACTGTATATTTTCTATGGCTAGAATGTCAAGAGTTCAGAGTAGTTTCTAGAGGCAGTTGTACTGAATTCAGTAATCTGAAAAATCAATGTAAACTGGTTTTCAAGCCAGTGAGGTTTTTTTTTAGATTAGTACATTTTCAATGCAGTTACAATGAAGAGCACAGGAAATCATTTATTTATAAAGATGGACCTCTCTTCTATAACATAAACCATTACATCTTTCCAGTCTAAAACTCAAATTCAGAGATTTGGGGCCAAATCTTTTGTGGATAGCTATTTTTAGTTATTTCAAAAATTCAAATCATTTGAGAAATGTGATAATACTAGAAATGAGAGAACAAAAAGATAATTAAATGCTTAGCTCTAATTAGTATTTCTATCAGTGTTTCTACCATTAGTGGCTTGACTCTGACATTTGATTTCCTCTTGGATTTGACTAGTTCAGAATTATATCATAGAGGAATAGAAACATGAAAGTATGGAGAGGAGAGATGATTCGAACATTTTATAAAGGCTATAAAAAAATATGTGCCTATTGTTCAGGAAGGTACTGTCTTTTTGTTTTCTTTGAAAATTGTATGGGATTCTTTAGGGTTCGAAATAGTAGATAACATGTGCATATATGAAAATAGTTTTCTTTAAAAAGTATATTTTTTAAATTTATTTTTAGAGAGGGGAAGGGAAGGAGGAAGAGAGGGAAAGAAACACCAATGTGTGGTTACCTCTCGTGCACCCTCTACTAGGGACCTGGCCCAGCAACCCAGTCATATGCCATGACTGGGGAATCGAACTGGCAACCCTTTGGTTTGCAGGCTGATGTTCAATCCACTGAGCCACACCAACCAAGGCTGAAAATAATTTTCTTTAGAAGATGTGTGTGCGCGTCTGCATGTGTTGTTTTCTTTATGAGTATATATGGATTCTTTAACGTCTAACTTTGGGTGAAATCACCATGTGCTTTGAGTGAAGCTCTGTCTCTGGCTACTGGGTGCATTGAGGGAAGGTATTAACTGTGTTTCCAGATCATGAGAAAACATGTCTGGATAATAATAATAATTATTGTTTTTAATAGTATATATTTTATTATAATTTAAGCACCTTTCTAAGAGGATTGTCTACTTTAAAAAAGCAATCACTGTATATAATTAAGATCCTCAAGTTTTTTCTTTAATAATATCCAAAATGATTCTATATTTTACAATATTATAGCAATGATTTCTCATGATGCTGGAATTGTATTTTGGTGACCAGTTTATTTCACATTGGTTGTCACATGCAGGCCTAGGAACATCTCAGCCTTTATTATCTGAGACTGATTTAATTGAACAAGTTTTAAACTCTTCTACTTATAAAAATGTAAACATCAATACAAATTTCTCCGTAGAATTCTGAGAATTATTATTGCTCCTTAAAAAAAGGATAAGATTTTGCTTGCTTTATAAGAGGAAGTTAATGCAGGAGGTAATAAACCATTTATTTTTCTGCACTTTATGCTTCTGTTACTCTGTAAACTCTCTAAATAAAAAATAATAATTCCTGATCTTCCTTATATACCTAGGACACTGGATGTTATTGTCCATTTAATGGGCATTGTGGCATAAATGAAAGTTTTCCACATTAGGACAGCTATTTTGCACAAAAGCGAGAGGACTTACTTATATATTAGAAAAAATCTTAGGGTCTTAGGTTAGATTTATCTTTTAAGATCCAAAAGAATATGAGAACATAAATATAAAACCATTATAACTCCATTTCTTCAAGAGGGCTTTGATGTGTTGTATTTGATGTCCTTCAGGGGAAAATAGAAAAAGAAAAAAAGAAAAACAAAACTCTCTTGCTTTCAGAAATGTTGCTAAAAAAGGCTCTAGAGGACTTACCATTAGTATTTAATCCGTAACTAGCAATTCTCTTCTTTCTCCTAGGCTCAGCACCCTTCCTCAACAAAATGGGTGCTCAATTTCATTTTTACTTGCTGATGATTATTGTCCAAGATACAGCTGAGAAGAGATGAGTATTTTTTTAGCTATTAACAGAACCAGTGCTTTACTGAAATTTGAAATGGAATTAAGGTTTGTAACTATAAACATTAGGATACATATTATAAAGCCACCACTACGGTTGCTTGGTCAAGTAGATATTTATTTTCCCACAAAATATAAACCCCAAATAGGCAGTACAGGATTAATATAATGGTTCCATGCTAACAGAAGAGATGAAATTTCTTGTTTCTTTTTCACTCTGCCCTCTTTAATCTGTGTGTTTTACCCTATTCACAGAGTATGGCTGTTGTACCATACAGATCACATTCATGTCCCAAGGAGAAAGGAAAATGAATAAAGATCAAACAGTCAATGCCTATTAAAAAGTAACTTTTTAATTAGTCAAATAGTATCTTTCCTCTAATCTTCATGTAGTAAATTTTTATAAATTTCATTGTCTGGAACACAATTAGGCTACCACTAATTACATAGGAGTCTGATGTCTTGAATCTTTAGTGGGATATGCTGTCATTTGAAACAAAAGAGGTATATTTTTCAGAATATAATATTGGTAGAGGATATTGGAAGCTAGATGATTACATATGTAGACAGGATATTAAATAGTTAAACACAACACTTTCACTCACAGCTTTGGTCCAGGTAGAATCCCCAAAGTAAATAGCATCAGGTAAGAAGCAAATGTTTTAAACATTGCTCCTGAAGATCCAAAAAGCCTATATAAATAAGGTATTTAAAATTGAAGTGGCAAAAGCATAATATCTAAAGATGCATTTGAGGAATAAATCAGATCTTGGCAGAGGTAAGGGCTTTGGTCAATGTAGGTAGGTGATGGAGCAATAAGAGAGATAAAATGGAACAAGGATATGTGAGGTAGCCAATGTGTACAATGAAAAACATAATTTAAAATAATTAAAATAAATATTTCCATATATTGCTCTGCAAACCACAGGTTTTGTGACTTTGGACAAGGTATTTATTTTTTTTTGAGTCCCACGATTTTTTAATGATGATTATTAATTTCATATATTGAAAACTACAAGTGTACTAACCCTTAATTTGGTGACTATTAAGATAGCATACATTTCTCCTTCTGAGTGTTCACTATTAGGGTATAAGAACATAAGAGATTTCTGTATATTAACTTTGCACCCTGTTACTTTACTGAATTATTTTATTAATTCCATTTATTTTCTGGTAGATTCTCTAGGGTTTTCTCTATACAGTATCATGTCATCTGAAGATAGTTAACATTTTTACTTTTCCTTTTCCTATTTGGATACCTTTTATTTCTTTTTTCTTGTCACATTGTTATGACTAGAACTTTTAGTAGTATGTCAAATAATAGTGAAGGAAGTGGGCATCCTTGTCTTGTTCCTTATCTTAGAGAAAAAGTTTTTCACTCTTTACCATTGAGTATGATGTTAGCTGTGGTGGTTTCACTTCTATGTGAAATCTAAAAACAAAACAAAACAGAACAAACAAACAAAAGAAAAACAGACTCAAAGAGACAGAGACCAAAGGGATGACTACCAAAACAGGAGAGGCAGGGTGAAGGGTGAAAAGGGGAAGGGAAATGCAATTAATAATACTGTAATGTTTACATGGTGACAGATGACTCCTAGAATTAGTACAGTGATCAGACTGTAATGTATAAAAATGTCAAATTACTATATTTATATTGTATATCTGAAACTAATATAAACAATATAAGATTGCTAACTAACTATACTTAAATTAAAAATACATCTAATTTAAGAAGATATCACAAATCAAATCTTCTGGAGTTTATTAAACAATAAACAATTTTATTTTTGAAAACTGAAATTTATGAAGATGTGTTGAGATGGTTACAAAATCAAAACACGGACAAATCTTCACATATGGTAGAACTCTAGTAGATTGGAACTTTTCTTTTTCCTCACGAACTTGCACTTGATGAAAATTCTGGAGAAATGCCAGGGAACATAATAAAACTTTTAATCCATGTCTAATATTCTTTTAATATCCAAGCAACTACAATTTTTAATATCAGCATGAAATAACCTAATTTAAGGACTTGAGTGGTTTGTAACTTGGTAATCAAATGGTTTATTTTTAAGCATATGTTGGTATCTTTGCTTGTTTTGCCTATGTTATCCATTTCATGGAAATAGTTGCCATCCCCATCCAATGAAATTTGTTTTCTGTGTGTAGCATAGGATACACATCTATTCAAACTGCCATTTTTTACATTATTAAGGAAAATCCTAAGTAGTTAAGCAATGTTTTACTGATAGAACTGCATAGAAATTTAAATATCTAACCGCATCTCACCTAAAACATCAAATGAACGGTTTGTGTTTTAAAGCAATAGCAGCAAAAGAAAAAAAAGAACTTCACATAAATACATTTATTTCAATAATGTTTTGTTATTCCTGGTTGAAAATCCTTCATTGATCATTGAAATGAATGCGGTCATGTCTTTGAATTAAAAAAAATTGGGAAGGGGAAATTAGGTTTCTTGTGCCAGATGTGTCTAATTCTGTTACCACAAGTAACCTTATCTTGCGATGTCAAAATGATTTCTTTCTCCTTTTTTTCCACTTCCTTGGGAATTCTAATTTGTCTAGATGGTGGTAAATATAATTAGTAAAGTCATATAATTGTAAGAGCGGAAAGTAACCTGACACATCTCATCTAGCTCATGCCCTATTATGTGCTCAGTGAATGATTGAATATGTTTATCCATTATCAAGACTTGTCAGAAACTTAAGGTGAAAGCTGGTGGGAAAATAAGATATAGATTTTTAATAATGTTACATCACTGGGTTTATACACTTGGCAGCAGCCAAAGAAAATATTATAGTTTTTAGTAAAACAAATCAGTTCAAAAGTTAAATATCTGAGTGATAAATAGTAAAATTTGTTTGAAAATATGGTAGGTTTTATGCAGAAAGTTCATGTAGTTCTTATAACCTTAGAAACTATAGACCTCATATCTCCAAGGTACTTCAGAATTTGGCAATCAGATCAGGAAATGGTACCTACCATGAATGAAATTGATATACTTTTATCATAAAATATGACTTATTGGTCATGAATAACTTAGCTTATCCTAGAAGGATGAATGGCATTGCATACGCTGCTGAAGAGGTCAGATTGCATTTGAGGTCTAACTGAGATCTGCTGCCATTAGACTTGATTGGTTGTATAAATGATGCAACACAACAACAATAACAACACAAATCACATCCTATTTAGCTGTACTGTTACATTAAATATCAACTGATGCTTTTTGATAACTCATTAATAAGCATCTTAGATGTAAGACTTTAACCAACCCAGAAGAGAGAATTTGCACATATTAAATGTTTGGTAACAATAATATAATCTGAAATTATTCTATTTGTGGACAGGAGAAATTCATGCAATAAAACTAAGGTTGTTCCATGAACAGTGCAGAGGTTACTAACGCTGACCGCCCCCCACCCCCACCGCCACATACACAGTCAAAAATCCACATAACTTTTGATTCACCAAAAACCTAACTAATAGCCAACTGTTGACTGGAAGCCCTCTGATAACAAACAATTAATTAACACATATTTTGCATGCTTTTTGGTAATATATAATGTATTCTTAAAATAAAGTACGCTATAGAATAGAAAATTTTATTAAGAAAACCTTAGGAAAGGAAAAACACATTTACAGTATTAATTGAAAAAAACAAATCAGTAGACCCCCTCAGTTCGAGTTTATGTTGTTCAAGAGTCATCTATAGTTTCATTTTGGTCACCTCATCCCTGTCTAATTACACTTACAAAGAAATAAGCTGGTCTTCAAGTACCCTTATTTAATTATTTACTAAGATACACTTTTTTACTAGGACAGTGCTTTAGTCAGATATGCTTGCATTTTAGTTAACATATCAATGTCTTTTGGCTTGGGTATTTTGTTTGAGTTTCATTATAGTGATTCAGTTCTAAGATGTTAAACTACTTAAGGAAATAATATAACATTTTAGTATCTCAAAAGCTATATCCAGAATGTAGAATCTGTATTAATGATAACTACCACTAGTTACTTCAAGCTACCTGTTCCTCTCTCACTGCTATGTATCTTTTAGTTATAACATTTACTTTACTCATTCTTTCCCAATATTCTATAACCTTTGCATCATAACATATTATATGAGACTATGCTTGTTTTTATGAAAAACAGAAAGTTCTAAGATCATTTTAATTGGTGTATTTCAAAGATTTCTATATAAATTATCTCATTTTACTAAAAGTAATCTGATAAGATTCAGAGAATATTTATAATCCCTTTTCATTGTAAATTTTCCAAAGTCAAATAATTAGCTGGTAATTGAGCTGGGGAAGACACAAAATAAAACAAAACAAAACAAAACAGCACAACCAAAAACCTCTGGTCTTTACCTTTTCCACTATATTTTCACCAAAACAACAAATAGCAGAATAGCTTACAAAACAGTTGGGGAACTAATATCCTTACAGAAAGACTAGTTTAAGTTAAATAATGAATTTTTCAAATATTTGAAATATTTTCGAATATTTTCCTAGATAATACTAACTTACACATATACAGCACAATTAAACAAAAATTACTTTTTGGGATTGGGTCAACAATGCCATCTCCCTCATGAACTCATATGTCACTTAGCATCCCATTATTTCAGAGTCACCCAAGTTGCTCTAAATTTTATGTATTTTTGCCACTTCATTCATGCAGCCTTATGTTGACCTGCTGGCTGTAGATACTATGTGACAAGGTGGAACATGTCACTCTTACCATCAGTGTTGTTGTTGGCTATCAATGTTGACTTTTTACAAAAGAGAAGCATTTTCACTGGCAAAAGAATTCATGTTGCTGGCTTGGTTTTCACTCCCTCATGCCACCTTGGCTAGCCATTCCGCTTCTTTCCCTTTCACACTTTACTTTAAACTGCTCTCATGGAGTTAAACTATGTAGGACGTTTTGGTGATTCTTCTACTGCCAAGGTTTTCTCCACATACTCCTGGCACCCTCCACCCAAAGCCCAAATTTTCTGTTTATCCTTTTAACTCTACTGTTGGTTTGCCTATTGGGCTTTCTCCCAAAGAAGAAATGTCCTTCTCTTAAACATTTCCCACTAGCCATCTGCTCCTGAGTTAAGTCAGCAGGCTTGAACAAAATTCCTCATATATCTTTCAGGTTTTTACAGCATGTAACTTAGTTATAACGTACATCCACAAATGCACACATATGTCAAAAACATGCACTATCAAAACCAACACTACAACAAAACAATGCAAACTATTTACAAAATAAGACCTACTGACAATGAGTAATATAAACCATAAACAAAAAGGACTATGAGATCAAAAGTGAAATAATTATTATGATCTGGATAGGAAGCGGAAGTTTGTGGAGAAGGTAAAACTTCCCTTCACAGTGAAGAAAAAAAATCAGTGGTATATGGAACAATGAGAAAGGAGTGAAAAGATAGTCTTGAAGAAAAGAGTATAAGCAGTTAGATTACTTGATTATTTTGAACTGTGTTCAAGTGTTCAGATACTCTTTGCATAGCAAATGGGCTAATCTGTATGAATCAGAGTCTGCATGACAGATAATTGAATGGTTAGGTTGGAAATTTAGAGTAGTGACAGTCTATAAAGTAATTAAATGCCAATGTGAGAATTTGCTGACTACTTCATGTCAGCTATTGGAGAAGCCAGATGAAAGAGGCATGCCCTTGAATATTTTAACTCTAATGAAAAAGAAAATTATAGGAAAAAGTAAGAGTAAACTGCCATAGAGAAAGAAGGTGTTAGGGAGAGGCCTGCGGGTTAATGCATAAGGATGAACAGAAATTCACTACATAGAAGAAACATGAAAGGACATTCTAGGCAAAAAAAATAAAATAAAATAAAATAAAATAAAAGCTCTTCTGTAAGGTACCAAAAATAGTACCAGGCAAATTAAGTGGGGAAAAGTTAGTAAAATCCTGAAAAAGATTAATGTAGAAAAAAGCAGAATGAGAAAAAAAAATAGAAGAAATGTCCTCCACAATTTTGATGAAAAGTTTAGTTTTATATAATTTAATTCTCTCTAACATTTTAAAAATTCATTTGGTAATCCTCTCCCACTTTACTTATGAAACAATGGTCTTTCCTCCTGAGTAGACTCTTGTTTGGACACGTCTTATGCAAGGAATATTTAAACCTTGCAACTTCAGGCCAAAAAGGAAAAGAAAGTGGTAAAACAACATATTTCCACAGGTTCTAAGCTAATGAACACTCTGGAGTAGAAAAAGTACAAAGTAATTCCTGTGTTATAGTGTCTTTCTAAACACTTATGGACATGAATGCTTCAGCATCCTTCTCCTTTTTTCCATATTCCCCTGTTCATGGGAAGGATATGAATGTGGAAGAGAAACGTGGAAATGGTGACCTGTCAAGATAACTGACTCCTTGTGACTTATCTCTGCTCTAACTGGCAGTCAAATGAAAAAAGTCTGATCACAAAAAGTAAATGAAAGGACAATTCAAGTGTTTATTTGCTTACATCCTCCAGACTGTGTAGGGTTGTAGTCTTACTCCCTATGGTTTAGCTCTTTCTTAAATAAACCCAGGCTGACTCCTCTGTTCATCCCTGCCCACACCCACGCTTGCTTCAGTAGTCATATGTTGTTATTGGGGGGAGGATAGAAAATCATACTTACAACTTATGTTTTCCTTTTCATTTAAAAAGCAAGGAAACTTTGTGTTGACTAGAGTGTATTAAAATTATCCAAAATATATAATAGCATGCAATGTCTAAGGGTACGAAATATGTAGTCGCATATTCTCCACATTCCAAACATAGTGAGTTTATACACCTCTTACCCTGAAATATTTTCATCTGTATAACAGAGGTAGCCACATCTACATTATGTAACATTATAAAGGCTTAAAAGAACATGTGCACAAAACATAGATATGCTTGTATATTTAGACATATGTGTATATGTGTATGGTAATATAGATATCACCTTGTGTTTGTCAATAGTATGTTCTGCATGTTTTAGTTCTCTAGGGAGCAGATGCCAATGGTGAATTGGAAGTGGAAATATTTATTCAGGGAAAAATAACTGAGTACCACATAGGGAATATAGTCAATAACATTGTAATATCTACATATGGTGCCAGGAAGGTTCTGGAAATATCTGGGGGACACTTTGTAAAGTAAATAAATTTCTTATGACTACACCTACACCTGAAAATAATACAAAACAATATTAATTGTAAACCTTGAAAAAAATTAAAAAGAGGAGTGGGAGCAGGTATTAGGCATGGAAAGTCTAAGGACCACTATTCAAGGCGAACCTATGTGAAAGAGAGGTAGAAGGAAGACGGGTGGAAGAGCGAGGGCCTCAGCCTGCAGTTCAGCTCTCACCACTTCTTGGAAAGGGCAGCTCCAATGCAGACTGTCCCACAGAAGTGTCCTGCATTAGAAAGAAGTAATCCGGCAACAGCAGAACATCATGCTCGTCTTTGGCAGACGCTGCCCTAAAATAGCAAGACCTCAGCTAAAACATTGCATTTGGGTCATGAAGATGTTTCCACTAGAACCTCTCAGCTGCCTCTATTCCTTGGAGGAAGTTCTCTGTGGAACTGCTACACACCTCCATGGTTACTACTCACCTATGGAAAAAAAAAAAGTTACAAAAACTATCCATACTGTTATTATGCAAGGAGCCACCCCATACTATCACTGACAGATATGTTCTAAATCTCTTAGTTTTGTGAAACATTTTTAATACATGGCAGACTTTTTAAATGTCCTTAAATATTCATTTTTTGCTTGACATTCAAGGAGAAACTGTCAGAACTCTGCAAACACATATCTACTTTGGTTTCTCCTTCAACTGCGTGATATCCTTCAAGTACTGGTTCTGTGATCAGGTTACAATTCAGTTGAGATCCATTCTAAATTCCCTTTTAATAAAACATTACACATTTTACTGTATAAAAATGGTGTATTCAAAAAGGACCTGTGTCCTACATATGCTGCAATTTTATTTAATAGACACATGGGCACGTGAGTACCCATACACATGTCATGAGTGATGCTTCCCTGAAAATTCTTGTGAATTGTAATTCATCAGTAGTCTGTCAAACACAGTGCACAACAAGCTACTTATCAGCTATAAAACTGCATAAAGCAGTTGTCAAGTTGCAGAGACCCGCTTGCAGAGGAAAAAAAGAGGGTATGGAGAAAACTGCTGATTCATGAAGGAAAACCTTTTTGAAGAGCTGAGTGCTCAGGTTAGCCTTCCCTCCTAGACAACACTAATTTGGCTGAAGGATACCAAACCATAGTTAATCTAAGCTGACACAGAACTTGCTGGCATTACCTGCAGAATCACCTCATACAAATTTTCATCAAATAATGATTCCAATGCCTTATGCACCAAAAGTTGCCCATCAAAAATACCAACAATTAGTTTTCTTTCAGCTAAAATTTACCAATATATTTCTACTAAAGAAGGAGAAATTCAGCAAATTTGAAATTTTATAGCCTTAAATTCATAGGAAAGAATAAGTGACTCGATGGAAAATCATTCATTGTTGTATGGGAGTTGATTTACATTTCTGTAGGTTGCCGACGAATGATGGGCATGTAAAATAATTATTGTATTTGGGTATATAAATTAATCCTGTTTCATGGAGGAATAACCACTTTTCCCTTTGGAAAAAATATTGTCTGCTTTTGTACATTCATTTCAATATTTGTGGTATATAAATATGTTTGTGTTTGTTAGTAGACTAGGGCTACCACCACCATACACCACAACATGGATGGCTTAAACAACAGAAATTAATTTTCTCACAATTCTGGGACTAAAAATCTGAGATCAAGGTTTTGGCAAGGTTGAATTTATTCTAAGGTTTCTCTCCTTGGTTTGCAGATGGCCTTCTCCCACTTATTCTTTGTTTTTGCCTGGTCTTTCCTCTGTACTCATGTATCCCTAGTGTCTCCTTGTGTGTCTAATTCTTTCCTTATAAGGACTCCATCAGATTTAATTAGCACCACTCTAATGGTCTCATTTTAACTTATTTACATCTTTGAGTTCACATCTCCAAATACAGTCACATTCCAAGTCACTAGGGGTAAGATTAAGGCTTCAAAATGTTAGAATTTTGAGTGGACACAATTCAGACCATGACACCTGGTTTCTTCACACAGTGTGGAAAAAGGAGTTAAATCAATTAAACAGATTAATGGTGAAGATATTGTGCAAGAGATTTAGTCTGATAAGTCTAGAAGCCCATCAGCTGCTAGGGAATAGACTGCAAGTCAACTGTGTTTGCTCTGGGTAGAAGGACTGATAAATGCCAGGAGAAGTAAATATTTGCAGGTAGGACATTGGGGAAATTATCCCCACTATGATTTCCCAACATACCATGGAGAATTTTGTCAGCTATGAGTTACAGACAGTGAGTCCAACAAATTAAAACAACATTTATTTAACAATTTGCCTAAAGTATAGTCTTGTAAGAAGAAAAATTTGAAAGTGAAACACAGAAAATTATATTTGTTTCATTTTATTTGAAGAACACTTTATACATGGTGTTTTGCTTCTAAAATGCTTTGCTATTAAAACTGATCACAATTCATAAGCTGTAGGTCAATGAATAAAATGTTCTTTCTTTTAAAAAATGTTTAACTGTTGTTTTCTAAAGTCATTATGACAAAAAAACCACTTTTTTTTGAAGCATTGTTAAGCAAGTTACTCAAGTAAACTTTATTATTGTCAGCTTTATTGAGGTAAAACTGACAAATAAAAATTACATATATTTCAGGTGTATAGTGTGATGCTAGGATGTACAGTTTTATGCTGAAATAATTACTACAATAAAGGTACTTAACACATCTATCACCTCACATAGCTACCTGTTTTTGATCAAAACAATTAGATATATTCCCTTATCATACAAATGTACACTTGAAACCTAAATAAGCTTAAGCATGGGCAGGTGAGTGCACACAGACACAGACATCGTTACAGTGTCTCTTTCATTTATAATTGTGTTTTTAGTTTTTTTCTTAGTTATTCTAGCTAAAGTTTCATTAATGTTGTTTTGCCCCAAAAAGCGGCTTTGAGTTTTGTTGGTCTTTTCTTTTTTTAGTCTCTATTATATTTATGTCTGTTACAATCTTTATTATATCCTTCATGTTGCTAACTTGGAGCTTAGATTGTTATTTTTCTAGTCTTGTGAATCCCAAAGTTAGGTTGTTTATTTGAGGTTTTTTTTTTTCTTAATGTACTTATCAAAATAAACTTCCCTCTTAGAACTGCTTTTGCTCTATTCAATAAGTTTTGGAGTGTTTTTTCCTTTTTAGTTTGCGTGTGTGTATGTGTGTGTGTGTGTGTGTATGTGTGTATGTGTGTGTGTGTGTGTGTGTGTGTGTGTATATATATATATATATATACATATACATTTCCCTTTTATTCTTCCTTTGAACCACAGATGTTCATGAGTGTGTTATTGCATCCTAAATAGATAGTGAAACTGGGAACTCACTGTGCTCACCTTCTCATGAGAGAAATCATGTGTTCCTCTCAGCACCGAGTGTTGCTGCCTAGGGAGGGGATTAATATAGATAAAATGACACTCCTTCTTGCCTTCTTCAGTGAGTTTGTTCTTGGATTATTTTGCTTTAATAAGGTGTTGGAACCTTTCTGCTGGATTTCCAGATTTTCACACAAGAACGCTCTTCTGTGGGTTGTTTACAAATTTAGTTGGGGGTGGGATTGCTACAAACTCCTATTCTGCCATCTTGCTGATGTATCCTGAAAGAAACTTTAAAATGCATCTTAGAAGTTGTTTTCAGCAATGAGTAAAACAGTGCTTAATAAAAATTAATCACTTCAAAAATGATGATTAAGGAGAATATTAGATCCATATAATACAATAAAACTGTATATACTCCTGTTTTATAAAGTTTTTGACTTATTTCAAAGTTCCTATTACTCGTCTATATGTTTTTATTATAATTAAATTTATTTGATCAATTCTATAAATAATTATGTTTTAGACTTAAGAAAATAATAGATATTTTTATTATAGTCCATAAGGTAAATTGTTTGTGTTCTTATATCAATTGAGCAAAAATATAATAAAGTACTTTAAGTGACATAATACCAATTCAACATCTATTTTAAACTTTCAATAACTATTTGTTGGATATACAAAATATAGAAAACAAATTGTTGGTTGCCAGGTGCAGAGCAAGGAATAAAAGAGAGTTCCATTCTCCAGGAACTTGTCATCTACATAATAAGAGATAGGCAATGTATAAGTAAACAAATAATGTGTGAAGTACATGTTCTGAAAAAAATGTAGCGGAATTTAACAATCTTTTCCATCAAAGTCATCAAAATTCACCCACAAAATTTAAAATAAACAGGAAAATTTATCTTTTGGAATAGAGCTCTAACTCACAGTTTCAAAGGAGCTACTGAGAAACTTATTGGCAACTGTTTTGAATTTGGGAGCAAAGACAGAACTAACCTTGAGAGCTAATATATACCTTCTCAAACATTAGGAAGAATCTGTATTTACTTGAAAGTAAGCTACACAGTAGCTGAATGAGTTGTTCAATGGTCCTGTGATTACAGTAACTAAATCTAGCAGCATGGGTGAGCTGTGGTAACAGACTGTTCCTGTAGGTACTTTCTTTGATCACATTAAATGGAAAAGATAACAAAACTGACTATAACTTATTTTCAGTATCTGTGGTGCATGCTTTTGACAGAGTAAAATGACAAAAATGAAGCAAAGAAGTAAAGAACAAAAAACAGCAAACACTAGATAAGAGTACTAACAGTCTTTTATATAATGGGATTAGTTTGAACCTTGCAATCTCCTAAGTGCTAAAAAACTGGACCCAAAAAAATATTCCAGGTCAATCTCACAGATTTTTGAGAGTGTTTAAAAATCATAAAATTGTTTCGACACTGTAGACTGCCTATACTATGCCTTGGCATTCTTTATAATGTAGCAATGATTATACAATGACTGTTACAATTAGAAATAAACTTTCATAGTACTACAGACATATATTGTTTATTGTGCTTTTCTTTATCGCACTTCATTGGTACTGTTTTTAC
Organism: Mormoops blainvillei; assembly: GCA_004026545.1. Lineage (NCBI taxonomy): Eukaryota > Metazoa > Chordata > Mammalia > Chiroptera > Mormoopidae > Mormoops > Mormoops blainvillei. The sequence continues at coordinate 91,245 of PVJD01001890.1, read as the reverse complement.
AAAATGAAGGTTTGTGGAAACCTTGCATTGAGAAAGTTCATCAGTGCCATTTTTTCAACATACTCAGATGATGGTTTGCATTTTTAGCAAAAAAAGAATTTAATTCAGGTATATACATTGTCTTATTAGAAAAAATGTTTTTTTTTATACTTAATAAACTACAGCACAGTGTAAACTTCTCTTATGTACTGGGAAACCAAATAGTTGTGCTGATCCTCTCTAGTGTGACATTCCTTTTATTACAGTGGTCTGGAACTAAACCTGCAATACCTGCAGTATACCTGTATCTATGTACATCAAAACTGAGATAACTGAAACAGCTTAAAAGATCAAGAGACAAACATCTAAACACAAAGGGAAAAATCAAGTTGGCTTAGCTGGGTATCATTTAATGCCCCCAAAGTGTTACACCATAACTAGAATATGAATTAAGTCAAGTGTTCTTCTTATAAAGACAAAAGGATAGACATTTCAAAGCATCAGGAAAGGTAATAACATCTTGGTAAATAATCTGCATAACAAATTCAAATAGCCACTAATACCCATAACAAGAAGATATCTTTGATGAACAAAGAAGGCATTGGCCATTGTTCATTGCAGTGTCAAGGTAGGAAGTGCAATGCTTCATTTATATAATACATTCTTTAGTTCTAGAAAGTTATATGCCAGATCAGTATTAATTTGAATCTGGCATTATGCTGACATCATAGCACTTGAGTAGGTGCTTATCTGACCAAGACCTGAAGACACTGACCCTAGAATAAGAGGTCCTTCTGCTCACTCTTCGACTCATGATCACTCTTCCCTTCCTAAAACAAGTCTCTGAAATTATCCAGTGCTGATAGGTCAGATAACTCCACATAGTTTATGGTATTTGGCCTGTCTTTACCTCTACTTGTAACTAGCTAGCTGAAATCATCTTGCTCAAATAATTTCTCAGATGGGTGGAGGTCAATCTCTGTTTCCCCTTTAAGGAGCCATTTCTTGCAGCAGAGAATCAGTATGTGACTTTAATTGTTCAGCACATTGCAGAAAAGTAAGTCCAATTCTCAATTTCCTGGCATATGTTGCACATTTCTAAGTCTTTTTAATGACACTTGCAATTTGCTGGCTCTTCTTAATAAAGGGTATCCATACTTCAGTAGGGTTCTAAAACAAAAGAGAGAAGAAATCTCCCTATAAGGGGAGGTCACACTTGGATAGATTATTACTGTGTCCAGTAATTTAGCCAAACACCAGTGTATATGTTGCTGTGAAAGTATTTTGTAGATGTTTATTAACATTTACAATCAGTTAACTGTAAGTAAAGATCAACCTCCATCCTTCAACTAGGGTATATCATCAGCTCCTGGGGTTCAAAGAAGACATTGTATGTCTTGGGGATGGGTGGAGTTTCCACACTTGGCTGTGAAAACAAACTTGCCTCTATATTCACCCTCAAAATTTACCAAAGCCACTTTGTTTTGTAATGAAAAATTTTGCATATTTACTCTGCTGTGACTTAGGCATCTATGCTCCATTCCCTTTTATATGTTTTAGATGTTAAATGCTTTAAGTCTCTTTGTTCCAGCCATTCGGAATCAATAGTCTAAACCAGTCTCCTGACACTTTAAACATCTTAGTTCTTTAAAAGTTTTTTAAAAACACTTTAAATTCTGAACATTTTTCCATTTGTTATGAGAACATAGAGAGCTTTTAGACACAAGTTCAAATATCTCAACCATATGCATTTATTTTTAATTGTATATTTCCCTTAAGGTAATTCCCTTAAGATGATGCTTAACAAATTGATGTTTTAGCTCAATCACACATTCTTTTAACAGTGAAAAATATAGTCATTTTTATCTTGTCTCTTTATTCATTATGAACCATGCTATTTGAAGTAACTTGGTTATTTGAAGCTGCTATCAGAAAGAATACCAATTTTTTTGTGCCTGTGATCACAGCACCTTTCATTGACCACATATCTTAACCAGTCATTCAAACAAATTATTCATTTGTTTCTGTTTCCTAAGCTTATAACTAACTTATACACTAATATTCTCAGTTTTTTTTTCTCTTTCATTTTTGTGCCTGATGCACATCTTTAAAAACCTTGCATACTTTAGGTTTAATATTTTTATATATTTGCAGTTTATTAAAGTTATGACTGACTTATAAAGGATATCTGGGTAATTTATTGACAGATGTATATAGTGGCTACATGAAATTTAATTCCTAGATTATCTTCATCTTTAAATCATCTTTTTTTCCATTTCTGTGTATGTATGTTAGTGTGTGTTTATATAAATGTTATCTTCATTTTCTTAGAAATCTCTCCACTGCTTGTTGGTGTATTTTTCTTTGTATACTTATCTTGCAAATAAAAAAGTCTTTCTTTTCTTCCTTCATTAATGATATCGTTTCTTTTGAGTGTGCTGTAAAGTGCTAATTTATCCAAAATTGTTAGGTACCTTAAATTCATTCATTGTTCAATTTATATTTTTTCTTAGGTTTGCAGACATATAAAAAATGCACATGAATATACTTTATTATTTTATTTTTACAAGTGCTAGTGTTATATTTGACTTGCCAATAAATCCCAGTCAGTTGAAAATGAAAGAACAACCACATCTCTAAATTCTAACTTTCCAGTGGAATATAGTACATGCTGTTCCCAGCTGGGCATTGTAATGTCCCCACATTAATTTGGAAACTTTCCAATGGTAAAATTACTAGAATTACTCTAGCTCTTTCTTTGGTTTCTGGCTGCCAGAATTCAGTCTATCCCACACTGTACTTCAATTATGAGCACAGATCATTATTGCCATTTTACCATCTGACTGTATAGAGCATTTCATTCTCTCTGCTGTTATAACTAATCCATCCTTGTTTTGTAGCACCAGATGGTAGGCATCCACAACCAGCCCTAGTTAATCTGCAAACGTTCTCCATGCACATTCTGTTTTTATTAGGCTTTGGAAGACTTTAGAAGAAGAAATCAACATGCAGAACCTCACATGCAGCAATCTTCAGTATAAAACCAAGTGTGTTAATCAAGAGACCACACTGATGATCAGGATTTCATTTTTATCAGCTATCCTAATGTTTAGACATTTAAAATTTAGACCATAGGATTCTAGAGAATATAACTCTGGACCCCTACATAAAGTTTATATAATATTAAAGAAACTATGTGATCTTGGGAAGAATCTCTGTCTTCATATCAAATGTGTCCCTATCAACTGAGATACCAGAGGTATCCCCCCTTTTGGCATCAATGCTTGCTCTAGAGGCCACTTGTTTTCTTACTTGCCTTTTTTGCTCTTAAGCTCTCTATTCACTGTGTCCTGACGTTGATGATTTTGAAACCTAGACAATCCTGTTGAAGTTCTCCAATAGTTTTGCCACTGCTGATACAAAAGACACATTGATTGCAATGATATTTAGTGGTCTGACACCAGTGTATATTAATGATCTTTGATAGTCCATGAACAGGCTATTGCTGGGCCAAAAGGTTAAGAAAGAAAAACACAAAATATAAGTGTACCCAAAAATATAAGTATGTAACAGCTATGCAGAAAAAAAATGTGATGGTAGACAGACTCTTGCTCCTCCCCATAGTGAAGTGAGGACTTCAAAGAATAGAGGATATACAAGCATGGTTACATAGCAACAGAGAGGTGAGGGCAGGAATATACCAGGAAGCTGAGGATGAGGCAGTGAGGTAGGAGTAAACCAGGAGAGCATGGTGTCTTTAAAATAACACAAAGAAAGTTTTTAAAAAATGGGAAATAAGATTATTAGATTTATCAAAGAGATGATTATTAATGATTTCACAGTAGTACTTTTGATAAAATAGTGTAGATAAAAGCTTTATTGGATTAGTTCCAATAGAGAATAAGGAAAAAGGAAATGGAAACAATTAATATAGTCAACATTTTATAAAAATTTTACAGTAAATAAAAAAAGAATTGATAACTGGAGAAGGATGTGAAATCAAAAGATGCTTTTCTTAAAATAAGAATACAAGAGCATAGTTGTATTTTGATGAGGCTGATACATTTTTGAAAAATAAAAAAGAATGCAGGAGAGGAACAGACAGGTTGTTGAAGCAATGACTCTAAGTAGGTGGGGTGAGATGGAATTTCATGCATAAATAGAAGAGTGGTCTTACATGGGTGCTAGGGAGTTTTTCCATGGTAATAAAGAAGAAAACAGAGTAGACAGTCACTGATACAGACAGGTGGGTAGATTTAATGAAAGACAGTCATAGAAATTTTCTGTTGTGTATTTTTTTTTTTTGCTTTAAATTTTTTCCATTAAATAAGAAACATTATAGGCTAAGATTGAGGGCAGGTGGAAAGTCTGAAAGAGGAAAATGTATAAAGACTCATGTATATACAGAGGAGAATGACTGAATTAGGGAAATGCAGTCTGAAAGCTGGATTGAGCAGATGTTCTCATCACTCTGGATTTTTTCCTCAAGTACTGCAAGTCTTGATAGGGTTAGAAGATCATCAAAGTCAGGAAAAAATATATAAAGATTGAGCTGGGTAAATGGCTGATGGAGTTAGCACAGTGAGATCCTTGAAATTGAGAATATGGAGAGATTGCTATTATCAGTCATGGGAGGGTTGTGGTTATGACCAAAGGACATTATTTGTAGAGAAATGGTCAAAGAACTGAGAATTAGTTTTCAATGGATCACCAACATAAAACTCGAAACCACAAAGAATCCTACCCTGTTCCTTTCACATTATATTAGCCCAGATAATCAACACTTTGCTCTGCATTGACTAAAATAGCTTTCTAAATTATTTTCTTGAATTGAGTTTTTCTTCCTCTCAAGCTAATTGCAACAATATGTACAGTAAATATTATCTTAATACATTCATTCACCATCTTCTTTCTGAGACATATATAAGCCACAATCATTTCTATAGGTTCACCTTTCTCAACACAAATACTGTAATGCCTACCTTAGAATTCCTAAAAGTGGAAAAAGATGTCCCAAAAGACTGGGAGGATGCTTTGAACATAGCTGCAAGATTCCTCAGGATTGTAGACTTCTCAGATACCTCCCTGATTTTGAATGATGAAATCTAGCCCCACTCTCCTGCCCTGCAAAGACTGCTTCAACAGACCTGAATTAATCTCCTCTGAGAGTTAGAGAAATGATTCCAGCGGGCATCCTGCACCAAAATAGGAGAGTAGCAGGGGCCAGGCATTGTTTTCTGAGCCCCTTCCACTTGAGTTTCTTGTTCTTTCTCTACACCCTGTTTTCTGAGAATCAGAGAGACAACACCTTTAAAATATAGATTAATAACTGCCCTGCCCTGCCCTGCCCTAACTGCTCAGGACCACAAAGGTCCATGTTGGTTCTGGAATAGCCTTGAAGCCTCTGGGAATGTGGCTTAAGCCTGACAACAGTTCAGTTCCTTGACATCAAAGATGAAGAGAAGCCAAACTTCCACAGAAAACTTTTGCAGATTAAGGATGAATTGACTTAAGTTATTTGTATGATTACTATGAAGAGGGTTTGTTTTTGAGCCCCACTGGGACTTTTTAAAATAGAAAAAGATAACAAAAACCTACTCTTTCCTTTTTCTGCCTACTTCAGTGTTTTCCTACCTGCCTCACACATCAGTGTGTTCACAAAGCCATCTTTGTTTACCTTCAACAAGGAAGAAGAGATTTTAAAGTAGCAGTTAGATTCTTAGCATTGTCTGCATTGCCATAAACTTTATTTTTTTTAATTTTTTTCCCTGCTAAAGCCACTTTATTTTTTTACTGTTGTTCAAGTACAGTTTTGTCCATTTTACCCCCACCACTCCCCCCAGCCCTCCTATCCCCACCTCCCACCCTCAATCCTATCCCCTTTTGGCTGTGTCTATGTGTCCTTTAAATATGTCTCTTGATTACCCTTCCCTTGTTTCCCCTGTTCTCCCCTCCCACCTCTCCTTTGGCTTGCCATAAATTTTAATCAGAGCCTGGAACTCATAAACTGAGGATTCTAGCCCAAGAAGCCAGGTTCTTCCCAAGTCCTTAGATTTCTTTATAAAGACTCTTCAAGGTTTTAAAGATACAAATCAGATTATTTGATTCCAATACTTAGAACCCTTTGGTGATTCTTTTGCTTTATTTACAAGAGTATGCAAGATCTCATCTTGGAAGCCCTTACTGATCCCTTCTGGACATTCTTCCTCCATTCTCTGTAATCCATCTTTATTGATGGATTTATTGAGGGATGTTTTCGTCCCCATGAGTGAATTATTCCGAACACACATCATCTATTCATTGCCTTCAAAATGCAGCTCATCCTAAAGGCTTATGCTTCACTGTTACAGAAAGTTTTCAAGGCAAAGTGAACACTCTTGGCTCTCTATTTTAAGCCTCTTCTATTTAACCCCGTTATCTTAACACTCATCATCCTTATTGTAAAACACCATTTGTGCTACTGATCTCTTGGTGTTGATGACAGCAACAAGAATCTGTCTTCTTGACTCCAGTATTTCCCATGCTTAGTACACAGTTCCTGCTGCATAGTTCTCACTGTTAAAAAAAAAAAGTTAAATAAATGATTTACATGGATCAATAAAAGATCTGCTTTTTTATTTTATGAAAAGATTGTTAATTTTTTTTACATGAATTGCTGAATTCTGTCTAGCCTTTCAGGTCCAACTTCTACTGAAACTGCTGGCGTCACTGTTGCCTCGCACTCCTCATAGAGACATTTCGTGAAACAGTTATTTTATACTTTATTGCCCTCTAATTCATTCCCTTCACCCTAGGTCTCAGACATAAGCTCTAGAAAGATAACTACATTTTTGCAATAATTTACTTCATTCTTTAGTTCTTGTTACTTTTATCTCTAATTGTAAAATCAAATTTTCTGTAATTTCTATGATTTACAAGTCTAATCATAATATCTTTCAAACAGCTGGGTGTATTTCAAACCATTACCATTTTAGCTATAAATATACAGAGATAAGTGTCTATTTTTTTAAAATAATTCAGTCAAAAATTCCATTATCTTTTTCTATCTATGAAAATCTGATCTTCTCTTTGATGCCACCCTTTTTCTTTTGAGATATTTTCTGATTCTCATACCACAGTTATTTTCTAACTCCCATATCCCACACCCACTTGGTAGTTGTTACTAAATTTACCAATTATTTCAGTGTTTCAGTAACTGATACCCTTTGCTAGACCTTAAGCTCTTTGAGAGTAGCAACCATGTGTTGTTTTTTAAGTGCATTGATTTTTAAAATTTTTAATAAGTTTATTGTGGTGATGATCGTTAATACAATTATATAGGTTCCAGGTATAGAATTCTACAATATATCAACTGTATATTAAATTGTGTGTTTACCACCCCAAGTCTCCTTCCATCACTACATATCCTCCATTCACCTTCTACCTCTCCCAACCTCCTTTCCCTCTGGCAATCACCACCATACTGTTGTCTATGTCCATGAGCCTGTTTTTTTGTTTTTTTTCTTTGCTTAATCCATTTATCCTTCTCACCCAGCTCTAACCACCTCCTCTCTGACTCTGTCAGTCTGTTCTCTGTATGCCAGTCTGTCTCCACTTGGTTTCTTAATTTATTTTTTCATTAAATTCCATATATAAGTGAAATCTATGTTGCTTGTTTATCTCTGACTGGCTCATTTCACACCATCAACAAAATAAAAAGACAACCCACTGAATGGGAGCACGTATTTGCCAATACATCTGATAAGCAGTTAATATTCAAAAATTATAAGTAAGTTATAAAACTCGACACCAAAAAAGAAACAATTTAGTTAAGAAATGGGCAAAGGTCCTGAATAGACACTTCTCCAGAGAGGACACGCAGATGGCCAATAGACATATGAAAGGATGCACATCACCACTAATCATCAGAAAAATGCAACTTAAAACCCCAAAAAAGGTATCACCTCTGACCTGTCATTATGGCTATCATCAATAAATGAACAAACAACAAGTGTTGGGAAGAATGTGAGGGAAAGGGAACCCTTGTGCACTGTTGGTGGGGATGCAGAGTGCTGCAGCCACTGTGGTAAACAGCATGGAGTCATCTTAGTAAGTTAAAAATGGAACTGCCTTGTAACCCAGCAATTCCACCTCTGGAATATATCTGTAGAAATTGGAAACTAGGATTTTCTATGTACAGTATCAAGTCATCTGCAAATAATGACAGTTTTACTGCTTCCTTTCTAATTTGGGTGCCCTTTGTTCTTCTCAATTGATTGCTTTGGTTAGAACTTCCAGTAGTACTGGTACCGCCACTGTGTAAAACAGTATGGTGTTTCCTCAAAAAATAAAAAATACAACTGACTTTTTACCTAGTAATCCACTTCTGGAGATATATCCTAAGAGTCCCAAAATACTGATCAGAAAGAATATGCACCCCTATACTCACAGCAGCATTAGTTACAACAACCAAGTGCTGGAAACAGCCTAGTGTCTGTCAGCAGATGAGTGGATCAAAAAGCTGCGGTACATTTACACAATGGAATACTACTCAACAGTAAAAAAGAAGGAAATCTTACCTTTTGCAACAGCATGGATGGTCCTGAAGAGTATTATGAAACCACGTGATTTTTAACGTTATGTCCCACGCTGTGTTTGGTATAAAATCTTGTATATCTTTCACTTATGACTATATTTGGTTAAATAGCTAAATGTTCATAACTATTTTAAACCATGGATAATCCTCAAATATAGGGAATTTAATTTTATATATTTAATAGAGAAAATGAAGGAAGTAAGTTTCATTTTAAAATTTCTCCACAGTCAAGATTTGTAATATCATCTCAATTCACCTAAGAAACAATAAACCAGAACTGAGTACATTATACCTAAAACAATGCATTGTTCTTATTGACCTATAATTTTCAAAAATAAGGTCTCAAATTATCTCTGTATAAACTTATTTTAGCCAAAAGGCCAAGAAGAAATATACAAATCTATTTTATATAAAATTTATTTCATATAAAACATTATTGTATATAAAAGTTTATTTCATATAAAATTTTCTTTTATGCGAAGTCATGTTTAAAAATGTTTTATTAGAAAAATAACATTTTGTGAAAAGACTATCAAGAAAAAAAATAATATACCATCCTTGTCCTCCCAAAATTAATGAAGTACCTAAAGCATCTACAACAATGATAAGTAAATCACTCAGTTTCAAAATACTAGGGCTCTAATAACAGACTGGATCTTTTAAAGAATGGCAAAGGGTGGAGCAATGAATAGAAAATGTAGTGTTTGCCAAGGGACTTCCCATTTAGGTTACCTGGGTATTTAATTTACTTTAATTATAGTAAAAATTATTTTATTTAAAGATGTTTTAAATTACATATTCTTTTTTAAATTCAAAGACTATTTTTCTGAAACAAAATAAGAAATGTATTAATGTGTTATGTTTATTATTTACTTTATTATAAAGATTACAGTACATGTTAATAAAATCATAAATGCTTTTAATTACTTTTTTAACACATAAAGAAAACTCTCACATGAAGTTTTTTTTAATCGTTAATATATTGAGCCCCTGGAGCCCTCATTCATACTGCCTTCACATACCTATCTCAAAACCAGAAATGCAATATAAGCCTGAAGCCTTAATAATTGGTGTTTTACTAAACTCTCTTACTAGTTATATAACACAAATTCCAGAAGTACCATTATCATTAAAAGTAACTCAAAGAAACACTGCTAACTTTTCCTTTTTTTCCAAAAATGGTTTCCCAAAAACCATTTTTCAAACCAAACTTCTTACATTACTGAGTGCACTATTGAGTTAGAGAAACAAATACACAAACTGGTACATGCCAAGAAAACATTATGGAAATGTTTTATATGAAAAAAGCATGTATGATGTCCCATTCTCTTTTAAATTGTCTATGCATTTATCTCAACAATGATACCATTGTTATGAACATTTTGAAAATTTACTTTAAATTTATACTCCAAGTTAAGATGAAAAGGTCCCATAAGAATCTCTGCCAATGCCTTTATGTGGGGGTCCTGGAGTGTGGGGGCCCCTGAGGATCTATCCAGGGCAGGCAGCCCAGAACTATGAGTCATCATCACATGCCTGTGGGCAGACAGCCCAGGCCTATGTCATTGTACACATGTGCTGTAGTCCCCAATGACCTAAGTTTTGACCCGATCACACTATTGTCTAAACTTGTATAAAAACCCCTGTACCCAGCAATAAGTGTGCCAGCAGCTCCAGCAATAAAGAGTTGCTGCTTGCTTGCAGTTTGAAGTGTAACTCCTATGTCGACTCCTTGTTCTTTCTTACATTTGGGCATCTCACCACCAAAATCTACCTTAGCTGAACATCTGGGCTCTGACATTTTTAAAAATATCTTATTTTAGATGAATGTTTATGTTATTTAAAGCGGTTAGTTTAGTCTCTAGGGCTAGCTTATATAACTTCCATTGTATATATTTTAATGGATAGACCTTATATGAAGAAAACTTTTCTGTATTAAAGCATTAAGAAGAAAATATTAGTCTTTACTTCCATTTTCAAAGAAAGTATTCCAGATTTGTTGTTTCAGAAATGATACCATAATTAAATATTTAAAATTAAAAATTTCTTCCTCAGTGGTGATAATACATAATTATTGTATATTTGACCCATTCTAAAAATCAAAATCATCAGTGTTTTTAGAAAATTTATACTCAAAATCATTTTAATAAGATAATTAAAAACACTAAGTTGAAAAATGTGAAAAGAATGGCAAAACATTTTAATTTTTTTATTTTATTTATTTATTTATTTATTTATTTTATTAGAAAAATCTAATTGATAATAAAATTTAATAATCTGAAACCAAGAAATGAGAGAATTAAGAAAAATTACTAAGATAAAATACATATTAACAAAAAATACTCATGTATGCAAGGCTTGGTTGTAAACATTATACTTTCTAAATTTAGTCCAAATAAATTTAATGTTTTCCCCTCTTCAATTTATTAGCTTCTGCTGTTAAATAAATATTTTTTGTGCAGATAACAGTTATTTCTTAAGAAAAATATATTTAATGTATTAATATGTATTGAGAGCCTCTTCATGAATAACTGTATACAATGCAGAGGCACAATATTTTTAAAAGATTTAGAATTATTTTAATGGATTAACAGAATTAACAATTAGATAAATTATATAAATGTTATAAGGAATAAATTAAAAAGTTGTGATAATCAGACAATGTGAGTTGTGACAGGGTATAAGAAATTAGAGGAGTATACACAGATGGGAATTGGGTTGGCCTTTGAATGATGAGTGGTGGGAAGGAAAACAAGAGAAAAGCTTTGGAATGCAAAGACTGACATGAGTAAAAAGTGAGGGGATATCGTGGATTAGAAAGATAGTAAGGGGTAGGAAGTGAGACAAAATACTGGCACCTCATTTCAGTAAACTTTTGGGTCATGTCAAAGAGTTGACCTACAGAGTATATTTTAACATAGAATTCCCAAATAATTTTGGGCAAGAAAGATGCTCTTTGAGAAAGTGAGATGAGCAGATATCTTAATTCCAACAATCACTTGATGAAGGGTTTATAGGTGAAATAACAGAAGCAAAAAATGAATCATTGGCTTTATTTTATCACTCTGCTTTATTTAATAGTTTTTCTAGAGACCATAGTCTGGATCTCTCATACACTGATAGTTCTACTATAGAAGACAATGCACATGTATAATCTACTAATTTGGTTGTAGAAGTTGGTTGTTTCCAGTGATATCTGCTTTAGGATTTGTTTTGTTTTTGGGTTTTTTTTCCTCATCTCTCTAGTGGTTATTCCACTAGATGCAAATCAGAAAAAATCAGTTTTTAATTTTGTAGTAGCTGTATTTTATCACATTGTCCCCAGATGAGATACAAACAGCAACAAGAATGATAATCTGTAGTTTGGTGAAAAAGTTATATACTTTTTGAAATTCTCTCACTATTCTCTTAAATTGACATCAGAACCTCCCTTTGAATATTTATGACTACAAAATCATCTTGATTTTTCAAAAACCCAAGTTTATTTTATTTTTAATTTAAAATTATCAATTGGAATGGACATTTTGTATAATTTCAAAATCTTTAACTTTAAAGAAAATAGTGTTTCTTATTTTATTTATTGGGTTTATTTAACTTTCATCAAACTATTTTACTAATTTAAAGTTGGGAAAAAATAATATAGACTTTTCATACTATCTTTCATATAAAAATATATCTTATTAGAGCACCTAACTTGGTTGAGGTTCTCTTAGCCTCATCCCCATTCCTTGCCATAGACCAATTTCCATCAAGAATATTATTTATTTCAGAAGGATGATGGAAAATATTTAGTAATGGAAAATATTTGACAAATTGTGACAATAATAGTTATTGTACCTTGTGGTTTTCCCTTCACTTCTCTCTTCTCCAGGTTAGTTTTTTTTTTTTTCTTTTTAAATTAAAAAAAATATTGAATTTATTGGGGTGACACTGGTTCACAAAATTATACAGGTTTCAGGGGCACAATACCACAACACATCATCTGTACCCTGTATTATGTGTTCACCACCCCAAGTCAAGTCTGGGACTATCATCAATTATCCACCTAATCCATCCTCCCCCTCTCCCTCTCCTTCTCCCTCCCCATCTCCCCTTGGCAATCTCCACACTCTGTTCCTTGTCCATGAGTTTTCTCCCTCTCTTTTTTTCCTTGACTGCCCTGACCTGGTGGACATGTTATCTCAGTGCTGCTCTCTTTTCAACATTTCAGTTTTCTTTGGCCACATTTCTTTAGCTTTGCAATTATTTTTCTGTTACCAGTTTACACACATGTACACGCATATGATTGTAGAAATTAAAAAAAAAAACTTTATTAAACACAACGAGTTGTGTGGTTGATAATTTATAAGTAATTTTAGTTCAATCTTAGTATCTTATTCTGTTTAAATTTGGAGTACTTTAGAAATGCATTCTAATTTAAAAAAAAGAATGCAGTTACTGAGTTTAGCTTACAATAAGATAAAATCTGATATGTATCAAATAAAATATGATTTACCCATTAATTTAATATTTAGACAAATATCAAGATGTATTTAGTTGAAAAGAAAATACCAGTAAAGCAAGTTTAGATCTAAAACAAAAAATGATTCTGGTAACAACATCTACTGGCATTAATTTACTATTAGTTACTAATAGAAACTATAAGTAAATAAATATTTAAAAGTGTTTAAAGAAAGTAGAACATTTAAAATAATTCTTTGGATAAAAACTTCTAAATATTTAATATCTACTAAAAATTCTAGGATGACATTGTTTCTTTTTCATGGAAAAAATAGAAATTTTCAGGAAAATATTGCCTCATTCTCCAACAACCAAGCTACCAATTAATTACTGGCATTTGTATGTACATACTTTACTTATCCTCAATAGCAAATGAGTGAACTGTAATCTGCAATATAATGTCCTAGTGGATTAAAAATAACTGCACATACTTTGCTATTAATAAGTGAATTAAAATAACTGCACATACTCCCATTAATAAGTGAACATTAATTTCCTTTCCTCTGAATCTCAGTGAGTGTAGGACTTACTTGACTAATAGATTGTAGGAGAGTAAAGTTCTGTGCATTTGGAGCTAGATCATAAGATGCTTTGAAGTTTCTGCCTAGACTGCCATGGCCGTATTTCTCTGAGGTGACTGAGCCACACATAAGATCTTTGACTACTCTGAGACTGCCAAGTTGGATAACCTACACGAAGGCTTTTTAGTCAATGGTCCCAACAGAACTTAGCCATCTAACTGGCCCTCCAAGCACCAAACATGTGAGAAAAGCCATTTCGTCCTCTAGATACAGCCTATCTGTAAGCTAATTATTACTAAGTGACCTTATTCAACATCTCCTAAAGTGACAGACCCACCCATCCCAGACCTATTTCAATTTCTGATCCACAAAATGATGAGTTAAAATATACTGTTTTTTGTTTTAAGCCACTAAGTTTGGAGTGATTTGTTATGCAGCAATAAAAACAATTAAAAAAATAAATAAACTAGCTGCTTAACTTGTGTACTTAGTCTCAACCAATTTATGTTTTTTAACAGCACCATTTAAAACTTTATTTTCTGATTTAACTTTATAGTATTTTTCCCATTACCATTTTATCCGCTTATACCTTCCTCCCCACAGCAATCATCATATTGTTGTCCATGTCTATATGTCCTTTTTCCCTTTTGCTCAGTCTCCACACCCTTTGCTGTCACCCTGCTCTCCTCCTATGATTGTCTTTTTTTTTATTTTTGCCCGAGAACACTTATTATCTTCTCTAGCTTCTTTACACTGCATAATTGAATTTACTGAAAATATCACAAAGGTTGATAAGAGGTGGCATGAAAAGGACCATAAATATAACATGACAGCTCTTTAACTATCTGTAGCATTTCTTTTCCTCCTACCACACTTATTAGCACCAATTCCTTCATTTTCTTGTGAAGAAATTAGGAAATTAGATTTGGTAGACAGCTTCAAATAATAAGGTTGTAACTACAGCAGTGAAATATATATTTAAAGATTGAGCCATCTGCCCTGACTGATGTGTCTCAGTTGGTTGGACACAATTCCACAAAGCAAGAGGTAGCCATTCGTATTCCAGGTCAGGGCACATATCTGGGTTGCGGTTCCATCCTCAGCTGGGGCGTGTACAAGAGGTAATCTCTCTCATGTCAATGTTTCTCTCCATCTCTTTCTCCCTCCCTTCTCCCCTCTCTAAAAATAAGCAAATAAAATCTTTCAAAAATGATTGAGCCATCAATAATTTTCTAGTACATATAATTATATAAAAATAGATTTGAAGCTCTCATTTTTCCTTCATATTTTATATTTAACACAGAAGTTCAAGGCAGCTGATGGAAAAATGCATAAATAATAAGAACAACTTCTAAAATAAAAAAAGTAACTTCTCTTTTAATCACTAAGAACACTTACTCTAATCCTAATATAATTAATACACTATCATAATTAAAGAGTTGAAATGTTGAGCCTCTCCCAAAGTCCTAGAACAATGTTAAAAAAAACGTTTCAATACTGAACTTACTGGAAAAGCAAATGTAGTAGTTATCAATTTTTATGAATCTCCTTGTTAAAATAAATTTCATCTCTACCTTTTGAAATTCTCTATATGAGATGTCTCAAGTGTAATTTGTGCACGGTTTTCCTTTCAGTTCTCTTTCCCTATCACACTCCAGTGTAGCATTTCAGAGTGACTTGCAATACTAATGTACAAAATTACTACAAATTATGACATACATCAAAGTTACTTTTGAAAAATTCTAGAGAAAATGTTATCTACAGTGATTTAATACACATAAGTAATTTTATGTTTTAAGTTAAGGAGAGTTTATGAAATAACAAAGATTACATATCCATCAAGACAATAATTGCCATATAGTGATGAGATGCTATCTCAAAAATGTTGATTCCTGGACTTTATTTTTTTTTCCAAGGTCAACTATTTCTATATTGTAGTTCTAAGATATTTCATGGAGAAAATTAATATTTTTTCCTTTCCAATCCTGTTTGGGGTTAGTTAGAAAGTAGAACAACTGAACATAAGTATAGGATATAGTACAATGCAAAGCAAGACTCATTTCATCTCTTGTCAAAAGGCAATATACAGAGAAGTTAACCGAGCATTGTGTTCAAACACAAATTCTGCTTTAGTTGGTCTGGGGTGTGAGTCTCTGAAATTCTGCATTTATATCCAGCTTCTAGGTTACCAAGCTTTAATTCATTAAGTTATTAATTTAAGTACATTCTTTAGCACACATGCACTTTAAATTGGCAACTGGTCATGTTGTTTCATGCCAGCAAGCAGTAGTGGTACAAAAAAGGTTGACTGCCAGAAAAGGGATTTTAAAAAGCACACAGCATGAATATTTTCTTATTAAGACACATTGTAAAAAAAAAAATGTAAGGGGTATTTCAAGAAACTGTTTAATTTTTTGTTTTAAGTATCAAGACAGAAAGAACCTGCCATTCATCTGGATATAGTCATAAAACGTGTAAGTTCACTTGTCCATTATGAAGAACAACATACTAGAATAATGGCAACACATAGAGTATCAATTTGCATTTTAATAATCTCTATAAATAGAGAAGCATTAGATGAAAGCATACTTATACCAAGAAAATCTCCACATTTGATTAAACATTAAGATTTAGAAACAACTATGTCTTTACGATCTCCCCAAAATACAAACTTATTTCAATAACTGAAGTATATTAATCACATGCAACTTGCAGGGTTCTCTCTCATTTTGGGCCCCCAAAAAACTAGCAGCTTTGGGGGTCATTTGTTAAATAAGTTGGACTAGCACACACAAATGATTGGTATGTTTCCTCCAAAATCCAAAGAGGCCCTCTATGTTTTGTTCCTCTTTTTTGTTTCTGTTTTTTGGTTTTAGAAGGAGCCAAATGCAACAACTTATTCTTCACCTTTCAAAGAACACCCAAGAAGCTTCAGAGCTTAGGAGTTTTGGTGAGATGAAAGGCCCTTGAATTTGAGGTGAGGGGTTATTTCCCACCTTCTTATACATGAATATTTTCCCAATGCATTTATACTAAGTGCTACTTAGTACTCATGGGGTCCAATTAGCATAATAGCAGCAATGCAAAGGATCACCGTGATATCTCGTGGAAAACTGACCAAGGTCTCTCTGGAGTAAATTATGATAGGGGGCTGGATAGTTTATATATTCTTAAGATAGAACAGAGAAAATGTATTGCTGGCTCATCATATGGAAGTACACAATTTCTCTTGGCTTACTGATAGGAAAAAATATATATATACACACATATATATGTATATACACATATGTGTGTGTGTGTGTGAGTGTGTATTGCATACCAGGTACAAGGTTGTGTTAATTTGTTCAAGCAATGTAACCATCTGTAATGGTAACTGCAATTTTTTAATCACTTAAGTTTACTATACCCTCTATCATTCTCTAATATCCATTTGTGTTTTTTTTTTGTATAAGCCAAATAGGAATTACTGCCCCTGTATCTTTCAAGTTCTTAAAGATGAGACTAATCTCTGCAATCCCTCATTCCCATGTGGCATTGCTTTGGTTAAAATGATGTAGGTAAAGGCAGTTCTAGTGGTTTCCACCTAGCCTGTCCTACCCAATCTGATCTAATTACATAAGTCAGGAGACCAATGTGAGGGTTCTGCAAGTTGCTAAGTATTTTTATTCTCTTTACAAATTCCAGAAATGTGGAAATAATTACTAGATTCTTTTTGAGAACCATAGGACTACTGTAAAATGTATCTGCCCTACAACTTCATTGATCACTTGATCTTTGAGCCTTTAGCCTACTCCGATTGGATGACTACAGTGACATCTTGAGGCTTCAAGAATTAGCATCAATTCAGAGCCAGTGTCCAACAACTCTAGTCTGATTATTTTCATCTAAACAATGCACAATCACCCTGATACACAGTTCTATGTCATTTTGGGAAAGGCTAGGAAAGAAAATAACAGTAAAAATTTTGAGCAGTGTAATAGTGTTCTTTCTTAAGAAGGTCCCTGTATGCAGGATCATTTTAATTTCTAAGCTGGCTCAAGCCTGAGAAGCTGATTGAGGGTTGGCTCCTTCTGCTTTGGTTACTCAATTTAAACTTATATTCACTAGTTTTAGAACTCCCTCACTTGTACAATTTAAGTAAGAATTTCATAGACTGCCTACGTATCAATAGTCTATAGACATCATGTTTATGGAGTCAATTCCATAGGTCTCTGCAAGTCAGACGATTCTGACAACTGCCTTAGCTCTGATGTCCATCACACTAAATACATCCACCTTGTTTTTGCTGATTAAGTGATGCCATTTGGATCCAGCTAACCTGGGATCTCATAACCCCCTTTACATTAGGGGTCCAGGTTTGATGGTAGTAGAGTCCACTCTAGTTTCTGACCTACAGAGACAAGCAACCATAGAACATTTTGAGGATTCCAGTGCCTCCTTTTCACAAATTTATTTCTCACAGCCTAACATGTTAAAAATTGTGTCCTCTGGAAACTTACAGTTCAATGAACAGTATTTACAAAATAAATGCACGCTAACATTCTAATTTCCTTGTTTTTGGATATCGTCTTCAATAATGTAAGATAATTCTGTCATTTCAACTTCATTTAGGCCCATCCTTCTGCCAACCAAACAAACAAACTGTTGGAGTCCTTTCCAACCCTTCAAGTTAACACACTGAATGCAAAATCTCTGCTTTGTGACCTGTATTATGAATTTGGCCAGATCTAACTTTATATTTCTTCCAACAGCAGCCAACACTCTTCAGATCCCTTTCTACATATGTTTTTTCAAATTTCTCTTTATACAAATTGGAAAAATCATGCAGTTCTTTGGTATATAATGCCTTACTGGACAAAATTTGTACCTCATAATTTGAGGTTTGCTGAGACTTGTGCCTGTTTATACAATTAAAAGTGAGAAAGGATGGTGGAGTATATGTTCAGTTATCCACTGAAGATAGCCAACAGTGTCTTGACAGGAAACTTTTCAGGGGATGCCATTAAAGTTTCTTTAGGAAAAGAAAGGCTAATCTCAGACAGAGATAGAGGGCTACTGGCTAAGAATACCGAGTAGAAATTAGAGGTTTGACATTCTCAGGTTCATTTAGGTCTTCCTATATAACACCACTCTGATTTTTAGCATTCCCTTCTTCCCAAACAATGCCCTCTTTTGAAGCAGTTTATAATTTAATTGGTGTTATAGTTCAACCACTTGCAAGATAAGATTCTGGCTTTGGTTTTCAGAAATTTCTTCTCTGAAGCTTGAGGAGTTAAGGGTTTGTTTCAGAACAAACATAAAAACTTGCATATTGTTTATGCAGATTTTGAGCTGGGAATTTGAAGCCCTGAGCCCATGTTTTTCTTTTCCCACTCTCTCCAATGCAATTTAGAGCAACTAACCAATCCTATTACACCCTTTAGTTTAATTAAAATGTTCTCACTGTCACTGAAAACCTCATGTTCTGTAGGTATTTAGTTAGGAGTATCCAAGGGTTATATTTTCTGTGTCTATTGTATCATTCCATGAACTACCGTTGCCCTTTTTCCCACTAGAAATAAACAGTAATGACTCACACTAAATTGAATTAGAAAACCAATGCTAGAAAACCTAGAATCAATGAAGACAACTCATCCTTAAGATTTTTTCCTCTAGAATTAATGTATTAACCAAAATCTGAATCAGTCAGTACTCAACCAGAGAGTAGATAAGATACATTAATTTTTATTTTAAAGAAAATGGATTACGTGCTTGTAGGGAAAATCCACAGGACAAGCCAACAGGAAGGGCAGGCTGGAACCCTCAGACATGGGCTAAAATTTCTGTCCATCAGGAGAGTTTCTTCTTTACTGGAGAAATCTCAGTTCTACTTTTAAGACAATTAAACTGATTGAAATATGTTACCCCAGATTATGTAGAATAAACATTTTATTTAAAATCAGCCATTTGCTGAGTATGTACTTTAATCACATCTACAAAATCCTTCATAATCAGACCTGGATTAATTTGCATTTGGTTGGATAACTGAGAACTGTAGCCTAGTAAGCTAACAAATCAAAAGCCCATCGCATTCTCTATATTATGTTCATTCAGTAAGACCCTTTACTAACTTGTTCCAATTACAGAATCACTTTTGAGTCAGAAGTTACCAATATTATATAAGCAGTCACTTATCCCATTCTTGTATTAAGATCATCTCAAGATTCAAATTCTTAGCTTTATGTCTTAGAAGAGTCCACCACTTCTGTACTCCCTCCTCTTTTAGTGATTTTACCTAATCTTCCACATATTTACATATATGAACCAGAAAGATTCAAATTCAAATGGCAAATAATGAGAAAGCCTGAGGTTTTTTGTTTTGTTTTGTTTTGTTTCCAGCTTCCAATTAAGGACAAAAGGTAATTCTCCTCCCCAGGATCCTGGAAATCCTCCAACATGATTCAAGGGCTCTTGATTAAAAGAAGGTGTTAGTTAACCATATTGAATATAAGAGATCATAATTACATAAAAGAGTACTTTTCCTGAGCCAATTTTGTTTAAGTATTTAGTTTCTGGAATTAAACTTATATAAATACATATTACTTTTAAGCAGGAATTTAATGCAGAAGCACATTTTTTTCCCCAAAATTATCTTTATCATACCTGGGACTACTTCCTACTTTGTTTTGTTGACTTCTTAAATAAATAAGTTAGGGTGTGTGTGTGTTGTATGTATGTGTGTGTATTGTATGTATGTGTGTGTATGCATATGTGTCAGTATTACTCTACTTATCTGGATAATTATTTTCTTAAAATCTGAAAATATAAGAGTAAACTCGACTCTCACTATAAATAAAAAAAAGAGTGCTCTCTTAATTTGACATTATTTCTATCCCTATTATCTTTCACTTAAGATAACTATCTATCAGGGAGATAAATGCTGATTCATTCTTACAGTATCATCTAAGAGTAGAGGAATATAATGTTGAATCAGTACAGGAAAAACGGGTCAGGCTCCAATAATTCAACCGTCATTCTTCCTGCTATTTTGTTACTCTTTTTCTTTTACCTTGTTTTACTTCTGCTGTTCCTCTGGCTAAATTTATCAAAATGTTTCTTAAATAAATATGATTAGAACTATATAAGCTTTTTGTTTTATTCCCTTTAGTGAGCCATCATCTTTGTAATAAAATATGAATTTAAATTAAAAGTTATTATGAAAGTACCAAGAAGCAAAAAGCAAAATTTCAAAGAAAATATTTGAAATTAATCAAGCTCCTCTTAACCTCCACTCTCATGTTTAACGTATAAAAAGTGTCAGAGTATGTGGAGATACCAAAAGTTCTATGTATTTCTATAATATAGTTTAATTGTTATGTCAATTTTATATACAAGTTCTGTCCAGAAGGTAACCAACCATGTAATATGAAAAATAGATATTTATTGCAGAAGACACAAGAAATATTGTACCTAGGACAATGACACCTCAGTCCCCTTCAAAGTAGGCACCTTAGGACTTCACATAGTTCTCCCAATTGTCATCATATGCTCCACCATATTTTCCTGAGTCTCATCAATGGTCTGAAACCTCTTTTTTTTCAAAGGTGAGTTTAGTTTTGGGAAAAGCTAGAAGTCACAAAGTGCCAAATCTGGACTGTAGAGGGGCTGAGTCACCTGGGTGATTTGATGTTTCACCAAAGAACACTGCATGAGTGTGAGGCATGAGCTGGCATGTTGTCATGATGAAACTGCCAATCACCAGTTGCCCATAGCTGTGGCCTTCCAAATCATCCAAATAGCCTGCATGTAGGAATTATTAAGCTTAACACAAAATGTGATGCAGATTTGTTTCTCTACTTGCTCAGTCATTTTGAATGTGACAACCACACAGTACACTCGCTCACTCAAGGGCATCTACTGTCTCCATTGACTAGTACAGTGAAGTCATCATAGTTCATGCATGTGCAATTCCAGTCCACTGTCATTGGCTGCCAGGTTACATTAATATCTTGCAAACCACTCTTGTTATATTGACAGTGGCTAGAATTTTTCCAGGCAGACAGACCTCATTACCTGACCACCAAACAAATAGTTTATAAAAGGAATGATAGTGTAAACATAGCATATTACTCAGGTAACACAGACTGTTACAAATATCCATTTAATTCTTTTTTATTGAATTATTTAAATTTTTTTTTACTGTTGTTCATTTACAGTTGTCTCCATTTTCCCCCATTGTTCTCCCCTGCCCCACCCACCCCCATTCTACCACATTCAATCCTCCCCATCATTTTCCTTTTCCATGAGTCCTTTAAACATGTTCCTTGGCTTGGCCACTCCCCTTCTTTCCCCCATTATCCCCCACCCACATCCCCTCTGAACAAACTGTCAGTTTGTTCTTAATTTCTACGTGTCTGGTTCTATTTTGTTCACTTGTTTGTTTTGTTAATTAGATTCCACTTATAGGTGAGATCATATGGTATTTGTCTTTCACTGCCTGGCTTATTTCACATAGCATAATACTCTCTAGTAGCATCCATCCTGTTGTGAAAGGTACGAGTTCCTTCTTTCTTTCTGCTGTGTAGTGTTTCATTGTGTAAATGTACCAGTTTTCTGATTCTAATTAAAGCACTCATACTGGAGAAAATACTAAAATAAATAATCTGGTAAAATGATCTGTTGTGGTAATATTAATTAGATAATTTTATAACTGATTTTTCACTTTGTTTTACCTTTTTCATTGGGCTGGAAATAGCAGAATGGTATATTAAGATAAAACTGATAAGATTTCAGGTTTTGGTGATGTGAAACAAAAAAGAACCCTTCATTATGTGTGCCTTATCTCATGTGTGATTGAAAAGTGGGCAAACTGACAGTAACCAGAGCAGAGAGGGGAGGAGCATAATGGGGGAATGAAGGTGAAGGGTTGTCAAGGAACATGTAAAAAGGACCTAGGACAAAGCCAAAAGGGGGTAGGATTGAGGGTGGGAGGTGAGGGTGGGTGGGGTGAGGGAAATCGGTAGCATGAAAATGAAGACAACTATAAAAATAACAATAATAAAAAAGATAACAATCTTTTGAACAATAAAAAAATAGATTTAAAAAAGTGGACATTGCCTGATTAATAGTACTATCCTATGTCCAAAGTATTTCCTTTGTGGTAAAATAATATATTAACTCAACAGTTCACTTTTATATTCTTATGATTTTATGAGTGTTTTTTTTTGTGTGGAGACAAATTTAATATTTATAAAGCATTTAAAGATGACTATCACTGAGCTAATTATATTTAATTAAAACAAAACTTTTTAAAAACTCAATGATATTAGAACCAAACATCAAATTCAATTTTGGAGCAAATTCTCCAATCACTGTCTGCTTTCTATCAAAAAATTTGATTTTAAGAAATAATTTTTTGACCTTTATCTGCCATGAAACTGATGATATTAATAGCTCATAAATAATTATAATTTTCAGGTTTCCTAGAGATCTTGTAAACATAATTTTAAGTAAGATTCCCAAATATCCAACCAAGGACATATGAAATAAATAGTGTACATTTATTTTTAATAGTTTCCTAATATTCTATTCAATAGACTGGTTTCTTTACAGACATTTTAATCAACCTGCCTTACATATAGATTGGGATTGCCGAAAGGTTTTATCTTTTCTGTAAGATGGTTCTAATAGTGCTTACTTGTCTTTAACTTCATTTGAAACAATTTTTTTAGATTGTATCATGACAGTTGTCATATCAGCATGAATTAAAAAGAAACATCAAAACTGGTGAATTTTTGTGCAGTCATTTGAATATTGAAGATGGAAGAAAATACACATTTTCAGTATATTATGCTTTATTATTTCAAGAAAGGTAAAAGCTCAATTGAAATTAAAAAAATAAAGATTTTGCAGTGCATGGAGAAGGTGCTGTGACTAATCGAATGTTTCAAAAGTTGTTTACTACGTTTCTTGCTGGAGATTTCTTGCTAGACAATGCTCCACAGTTGAGTAGACCAACTGAAGTTGATAGCAATCAAATCAAGACATTAATTAAGGGTAGTCAACATTATACCATGCAGGAGATACCTGTCATACTCAAAATAGTCAAATCAACAGTTATTGATGAAAATAAAAAAATGTGTCTTTTTAATTTATGGAAAAAAGCTAAACAAAACTTTTTGGCCAACTCAATATATTATAAAGCAAAATATAAGTCAATGGAGTTGATCCGAGTGATTGTGAACAAGAATACATGAAGTCCGTGTATACACATATTAAATGAATATAAAACCTTTTTTCAATTACTTCAAATTGATTCATTTAATTCATTAAATAAATTAGGTTAAACACTAGGCTACTATTAACAAAAATAATAAAGAGGGAGAGTCCAGTAAAATAGCTATTAAAAGAATAAAAAAGGCTTTGTTGTTATGGTTGTTGTTGTTGTTCTCTTTCAAACAATAGTCCTGAAGTGTCATTATAAGTCTCCAAAGCAGCTTTATTTTTGTTATTCAGGAATGAAGTTTGCTTCTAATAAATAATTGCTCCCTTTATGCCCTAGTGGATCCTGTCTCTTTGTACTCAGGGCATGAACTTGTCCAGGGGAGGGATTTATTTTAAGAAAGAAAATATAAAATTCCCTACAAAAATTTTTCTTGAACTCCATTGGCAAGAAACCAGTAGCCAAGGGCAACAGCAAAAGAACATGGGAAATGTAGTCTTCTGAAGGGCAGTCATATGCCCACAAAGAAAAAAGGCAATTGGTCGTTCTTTCAAAATGACCTTGTTCATCTATTATATGCTAACTTCTATGCTGGACTATAAGGTACTGAATTATGATTGAATATAGAGACACACAAGAACTGGTTCCTGTCCCACAAAAAAAGGGGGTTGAATTTTATTCTAAGTGATGAGTGATAGGGGCCACTTTTAGAAATTTATTTCAAAGAAAGATTATATGAAACCTGAAGCATCAAGTACCTTTTGGCAGTACAGGCTCTGTGATAAATCTTAAAGAAAGACAAGCATTTGTATAAATGTAAACAGGGACATGAGGGGTTGAAATACATCCTCGTTAGAACAACATCAACAATGAGGTTGGTGGTCCAGATGACAGCATAGGTAATCACTGTATTAGAATCCTCCCATAACCTCATCAAAATTACAACTAAACTACAGAAAAATCATGATTTAGAACCACCTGAAATCTAGCTGAACAGAAATTCTATCTTTAGGGGTACAAAAAAAAAAGCCATATTAAGACTCATTGAAGGGGTAGCGATTCAGAATGGGCTGACCCTATACCCATGTGTGGTGGATTAAAATCAAATGGGATATCTTGGCTGCAAAGATCCCTCCTGAGGAGCAAATGGTCCCAGCCCCAAATCAGACCCCCAGCCCAGGTTTCCAGAGCCAGGAAGAGAAGCCCCTATAACTTATAGTTGTAATCACTAATTCTGATCGTGACTGAGACAGAGGGCTTCTGGAGTCCCAGGCTTTCCTTTTAAAGGCCCGTGCATGCATGGACTTACTTGATTCTCTCCCATGAAGTTCCAGCACTGGAACAGGCACATATGAGGAAGAAATGAGTTGTATGGCATCAGGGCAAAAGCTGGAGGGGTAGTTTTCTCCCAAACTGAAATGCTGGCAGAGACCGTTGTTCTCTTTCTGGACACTCCCTCTACAGAGCTGATAGGTGGGCACCATATCTTGGTTTCCATCAACCTGGTTAACACTGTTTGCCCACCCTGGTGATTCCCTGAGATCCTGTCCCATCCAACCTGTGGGCCCAACCCAGGCCATTTTCAGAGTCTTATTCATAGATATGGATATGGCCTATCTTGGCTCATACTTTGGACTTTCCTAAAATCCCTCAGACAAGCATCATCTGGCCTCAGCTTGCTATGTACCTCTTGCTAGGTGGTCCCTGACCAGACACTAGTGGCAGCAGGCCATGGTTCACAGCTTAGCCTCTCATGGGCACCACCAAGGATAGCACATGTAGCAGCCATCTGCAGATAGCTTTGTAACTCATGCCAGATGACCTCGGGCAGGGCAAAGTTGGTGGCTGATGTTGGCCTGCATCTCTTGGGAGACCTAATAGCCAGTACACCCAGTGGACAGCTTCAGACTACATCGAAATATCACCTGACCACCTCCAGGAGTGACACACTCAAGGGGAAGACTCAGCAAGCATCAGAGCCTCACTGAAGTAACTCCTGTTCTGTGGGGTCAGCCCCAGTACAGTTAGGCCTCCATGGTGGTCACAGCCATTCCTTGCAGTCAATCAGCCTGGGGGCAAATTCTTCCTATTGATGTTGGTATTGGCACATAAAACAAAAGGGTGTACACAGCCTACATGGAGAGGGGGCAAACCTAGAGTGCCCTTATTTGGATAATCAGGGAGGCTGTGTCACTGGACCCTAAAGGACATCTACTACATAAGGTCACTCTGCCAATCCTGGGAGACGTAGCAGTCCTACCTAATGCATGGAAACAAACACTGTGAGGCAACTAAAATGGAGAGAAAAAAAGAAAGAGAATTTCCATTGACTCATATTGTGCTTTATAACACACACACACATACATATATATGTATGTTATGTATACATAAGGCAGATTAATTAAAATATCTGAAAAAGAATGACCAGAACAAAACTCCAGAAAAAAAGAACTAAAAAAAAAAAGAAAAAGAAAAAAAGGAGGCAAACAATCTACCAGCTGCAGAGTTCAAACCACTGATTATAAAGGTGCTCAGTGAACTTAGGGGTAGACTAGAAGTACTTAGTGAGAATATCAACATAAAAATGGAACTAGAAAACATAAAAAAAATCAGAAATAAAGAATACATTGACTGAAATAAATAATATATTACAGGGAAAAACAATGGTATAAATGAAGCAAATGATCAAATCAGAAATTTGGAAGATAAGGAAACTGAAAACACCTAATCAGAACAGCAAAAATGAAAAAAAAAGAATCTAAAGAATGAGAATAGTATAAGGAGCCTCTGGGGCAACTTCAAGTGTACCGGCATTTGGCATCATGGAGGTACCAAAAGGAGAAGATAGAGAACAAGAAATTGTGAAACAATAATGATGAAAAACTTCCCTAACCTGATGTAAAAAATTGATGTACAAGTCCAGGAAACTCAGACAATCCCAAACAAGATGAACCCCAAAGACTCTCAAATCAAGACACATCAAAATTAAAATGCAGAAGGTTAAAGACAGACAGAATCTTAAAAGCAGTAAAAGAAGAGCAGTTAGTTACCTACAAAGGAACTTCCATAAGACTGTCACCTGATTTCTCAACAAAACTTCACAAGCCAAAAGGAATTGGCAAACATTTTTCAAAGTGATGAAAAACGAGGACTTACAACCAAAACCAGCAAAGCTATCATTTTTAGTAGGACAGATAGTTTCCTAGACAAGAAAAAGCTAAAGGAATTCATCCCAATCAAACCAGTATTACAAAAATGTTAAAGGGTTTCCTTTAACATAGAAAGGATGTTGGGGGGATGGGTAAAAAGGGTGAAGGGGCTAAGAAATACAAATTGGTATTTACAGAATGAATAGTCATGAGGTTGTAAACTATAGCATAGGGAATACAGTCAACAATATTATAATAACAATGTATGTCAGATGGATACTATATTATCAGGGTGATCACTTAGTAAGTTATACAGTGTCGAATCACTGGGTTGTACACCTAATATCAAACTAATACCTTATTGTATATTAACAGTAATTGAAAAAATAAAATAAAGTTTAAAAAAAGTGTATTGAAGCTCCCCACCCACCCACCCACAAAAAAGAAATGAACAAGTGCTGGGAGATCTGGAATTTATATTCTGAACACTTAAAAAAAATTTTTTTAAAGATTTTATTTATTTTTATTTTTAGACAGGGGGAAGGGAGGAAGAAAGAGAGGGAAAGAAACATCAATGTGTGGTTGCCTCTCATGTGCCCACTACTGGGGACCTGGCCTGCAACCCATGCATATGCCCTGACTGGGGAATCGAACTGACAACCCTTTGGTTCACAGGTTGAAGATCAATCCACTGAGCTACACCAGCTGGGGCTAAAAAAATCCTTTTTAATAAAATCAACAATGAGCTGGATGGGAGAAAATACCAGTTTTTATTTAAAACTACATGTAACACAGGTTTACTTTAGAAAGTGTTTTGCTAAAAATTTAGAAAGTAAAATACATAAATTAATAGACAGTAGAAAGTATGGAAAGCCAGAATATAAATGAAGGATATTCTGTAATATCTAGTATTAATAAAAAATCAAAAGAAATAATCAAAATATCACCCATAAAAAATACCCTTTACAAAAACCAGGTATATTATAATAAATACTTAAAGCACAAACAAACAAACAGCCCCAATAAAATAAGACTTGTAAAAAATGAAAATGTTGATGGGTTTAAGTAATACCTTAATTAAAAATAAGTAAATTTTAAAAATTCCCCAAAACTTGTATTTTCTCATTTTTAATTCAAATAACAAGATATTAAGGCAGATATCTATATTTTCCTGTCAAATTCTATATACATTACTGATAAAATAGTGCCATCGGTTTAATTTGTGACATTATGATAGGGAGTAATAGCAGAGTATTTAGTTTTTTATTAGAAATACTAACTTGCTACTTTAGTAAACTAATGTGTATGTCCCAGTTGTAAAAATCTCCTGATTAGTTTGAAACTGACCCATGTGACAAAACAAAATGTTGAAAAATCACCAGCAACTTCAAATAAAAGGAAATTGCTGATTCTGAAGTATAGAGCATGAAAATGTGCTTGATCATAGATTTGTGGAAAAAATAAAATTATTTAAAAACTTCCCTGTAATTCAAATGCAGCAACATGTCTCTATTCAACAACCTGATAATGGCCAATGGTGATGACTATTGACTCATCCAAAACATGATTATTTTATCCAAAGCCTCTTGAATCCCTACCTAAAATTCTATTTAAGATGAGCTTGACAGAGCTTGATGCTCACGCAAAAGCTGTGTGTGGTAGGCTTGTCCCAAGCATCACTGTGGTGTTCACAGACATTCTCTGGCTTTGGCAACCATTTGAGATTTGTGGCTCTCCTTTGACATTTAGAAAGACTGAGAATGTTTCCAAAAAGAGCTGTAGCATTTCACTAGATACGTGGTTTCTTCAAAGGCCACTCTCAGATTAAAGTGTTTATGAATCTTTGGGTGGAAGTAATGTTGGATTGGACCAGAAAATATATATATTTTATTCAAAATAAGAAAGAAAAAAAGTAAACAGATGGCTGGTTCTACATAAATAAAAAAAAGATTAAAAATAAGAAGGCAATGTTTCTTTAGTTGTTTTGTCTTTCTAATTGCTAAAGTTCAAAGATACTTTTCTTTTTTTATCTTTGTAGAATAGCACTCATCACAAAGGAAAATTCATATCCCTATTTGAGTGTACTCTCATTAATTAGTATATCTTTTCAAGACATTTATTTTGGTATTATAAACCATTACATTATCATAGAAATTTGTTTTACTTTAAGGGATACTGAAGTTAAATTAGAAATCTTTGAACCTCCTTGATGAATGGATCAAGTTTAGGACGTTTATGTGAATAATGAAATTTAGAAATGCATATGAAACTCCTGAAAGGATGTGAAACATAATGAGGGCTGCAGGTTAGGTTTTAGGTTACATTTTTACTTCCTATATCTTTGAGTTTTTGCTATGTGATATTGTGATTTGGAACTAATAACTATTGTAGAACATATGCAAAAACAAGTCATTTCTGCCCTGCCCTGTGTGGCTCTCAGTTGGTTGGGCATTGTCCCACAAAGCAAAACGTCACTGGTTCAATTCTTGATCAGGGTGCATACCCAGGTTGTGGGCTCAGTCCCTGGTCAGGGTGTACAAGAGTCAAACAACTGATGTTTCCCTCTCACCATGATATTTATCTCTCTGTCTTTCTCCCACCCTTCCCCTCCCTCTAAAAAGTAAATAAATAAATAAAAAATATTTAAAAACAAGTCAGTTTTATCAGAACTCAATAAGACTGCTTTTACAGCACTCAGAATTAGTTTTGACAATCATCGTACACAAACTTTATATATGTGTGTATGTACATATGTACATGGTGTGTAAACTTGCACTGTGATGAAAGTTAGAGAGATATTTATTTATGAAGATGCTGTCATCCTTATAATACTCACTACCCACTTTCTAGCAGAAACTGAGCCTGTGTATGCCTGTTATTTAGCAATGATTCAGAGCCAGATCAGATAACAGCACAAACTCTCTCCATACACAGGCCTCCCTCAAGATGTCATACAGGGCTGGAGTGAGGCCAGATCCACTTGGTGATAAATGTAATCTCTATTGAAGTTTTCAAAGGTTGTTGATACATTCTAGTAAGTCTTTACTGGGTCACGGTGACTCCGTATTTGAGAGTTGTTTATCAAAATACAATGCTATGAGTTTTCTCCGATACTGTATTGTCTACCTTAATTTGCTTTGTTAAGGTAAATAATACAGTAACAGAGTTTTCTACCCATGATCAAGGCTAGCTTCATGACAAACATAAACTATGTGTGTGATTTATGCATCTGAATGATGTCTAATCCTTGTCTCTTAGAATTTCCTGTATATTCTTACAAGTATTCCTGCCTGTTTGCTATTTACATGACCAGCTTTGGAATTTTAATGACTTTACAGTGTCCTAATTAGAGACTTTTCCATAATGAGGACTGTGAAGATAAAGTATCTAGTGCATTTAGATAAGCACCATATAAAATTTTGAAAAAGGCAGCAGTTTTATTTTTTAATCCCAAATGTAGTCTTTAAAACAAGGATATATGAATGCAATTAGTATATTTTGGAAGAGATTGAAGAGTGAGAGAGTAAAACAAGAAAAGAATGTCTATCAATAAAGGATGCTTTATCCAGGTTCCTGGCACTGTAGATAGATAGCTGAGGCCTAGGTCTGCAAGTTGCCAGTGCAGAACACAAAAGAGAAAGAGAATTGTGGTCCCAAAATAGCAACATCATTTTAATTAATTAAAATTTGCGTAGATGGAGATGGACCAGAACTCCAGCTAGGCAATATAATTTTATATATTATAGTATGATATACATATAATTTACTTCTTTCCTTCTTTTTTTTAAAAGATTTTATTTATTTATTTTTGGAGAGAGAGGAAGGGACAGAGGAAGAGAAGAAGAGAAACAGCAATGTGTGGTTGCCTCTTGAGTGCCTCCCTACTGGGGACCTGGCCCGCAACCCACACATGGGCCCTGAGCAGGGAATTGAACCAGTGGCCCTTTAGTTTGCTGGTTGGTGCTCAATCCATGGAGCTACACCAGCCAGGGCTATTCCTTTCCTTCTTTGTCAAAATACTAAGAGATTCCATGATCAAGGACAATGTACTCTCCTCTTGAGGAGGTGAATTTCTAAACTAATGACAAAAAGAGCTGGAGTAAGACTTCCTATAGTATCTGCAAAATCCTCCTAAATATCATATTTGATCAAAAGAAAGAAAATGTGGCTCCAGCTTTAAAACCCTAATATCTTTTTAGTCACCCCTGTAATAAGTCACAGGAATCTAATATAGTAAGTGACCAGAAAACAAAGATGAAATAAGGGATAAAAAAATATTCCATTTTCTCATCTAAATTCACAAATACATCATGTAAATTAAAAACAAACAATTTTAAAAATAAATGAACTAGGTCAAAAATACTTCTTTGAAAAGCATCTGATGATATTTGGGGAGACAGAGATAACATGCATTAGAAGGATTACTGTCCAATATTGAAGTTGAAAAAGTTAATGTAATGTCAGTTTGAGTGAATATAAGTGGCATCTAAGTAACTGAGCATCACCACTGCTCTCGCACCTAGAGCACTAGGTCTGGAAATGCCTCTTCTCGTACATGTTTCACCCAAGGTTTCTCCCAGGCCTTATCTCTTTCTCAGACTATGTCCCAGGGGGCATACAAACATCTGACGTTAATATAGTTTTCAGTATCTGACCCTAGCATTTTGGCTTTGGTAAACCATTCAGTCTCTTTTCTATGAACTCTGGTTTCTACCACATTAAAATTTGTTTCGTTGATTAATTTTGGTATCTTCCCATATTATCAGTTGAAAGAGCTCCACATTTTATGCTATCAAATAAGAACACTGTCTCTCAACTCTATTCATTTCTTTTCTTTTCTTTTCTTTTTTTTTTTTTGAACAGAATAGAATGCATGGAGATACCTGGTTAGGAATCTGAGATGACTAGGAATCCTGCCCATTACCACCAGGAAATGGTGTGGAAAGAAACAGTTAAGAATCATAGACCTTCACCATGGTTGGTGCAGTCACAAGATAGCACTCTGTGCTGCCACTGATGCTCCCACTTTTTGAGGAATTCATAAATGAATCCTACAAACTACCTACCTTTTTCTACAAATAAAGATTTATAAGATATCTCTGACTTTGGACAAGCCATGTGATAAAGGATTACTTTTTAACTGTTATCAGAATAGGATAGATGCATGGGGCATTTTGTATTCTTAGGTACTAAGGAGATGAGATATTTTCTCCAGACCTTGAAATTAGATTCTAGGACACAGAGAGCATTGGAAATCACAAAATTGCCCATGGCTCAAACTCTGCATTCAAAAGTCAAGGTATACTAATGAATTCAGTGTAACAGAGAATGCAAAGTTCAATTAAATTTTATTTTAAGATTTTATTTATTTTTTGAGAGAGAGGAAGGGAAAGAAAAAGAGAAGGAGAGAAACATCAATGTGTGGTTGTCTTTTTCATGCCCTCTACTGGAGACATGGCCCACAACCCAGGCATGTGCCCTGACTGGGAATTGAACAGGTGACCCTTCAGTTCGCAGGTCGGCATTCAATCCACTGAACCAGACAAACCAGGGCAGTTAAATGGTTTTTGATTCCATATTCCAACTAACACTTTGGTATCACTTGTCAAGTTTGGGTTTAGTATATCATATACAGTTATCTAGAAAGTTTATTAAAATAGTCTTCTTCTCTTTTCCAACTTCATTACATATATATATCTATATATCTATATTTATAACTATAAATATACTGTACTTTTTTCAAAGGAATATATCAGAAGTGATTGAAGGCAGAAGGAGTTATGAGATATTAAGGAGGTTTTCAAAAATGTAAGAGAATATGACTCTTCTCAGCATATTTGCTTTGATTATGGAAAATACATTTATTTTAAAATATGTTCATTTAGCATGTAATGATTATATTTTTATATTTATATGAATTAATATATAAATGCTTACTACTATTTTCTTAGTTTTAATTTCAAATACAATGCAGTAGGGGGTGCCCTTGTCACTTCTGGGTAATAGTGAAAGGTCTCTCTAGGCATCCTCTGACATCACCACTCTAGGAACGGAGACAGGAAGGTGCCTGGTTACAGCAGAAGTCTAGTTTCCCCCTCGGCCTTTACTAACAGATGGTGCTCTAATTTTTTCTCTGTTGTTCTGTTGTTTGCCTGGTGTATAGCAATTATTGTCAAAAGAGTTTTCTACATTGTCAAATTACCCATTCATGATCCTTTGGATAGAGAGAAGACACTTGTCATTGGACTTTTTTTTATTTTAAGATTTTATCCATTCATTTTTTGAGAGATAGGAAGGAAGAGAGAAAAAGAGGGAAAGAAACATCAATGTGTAGTTTTCTCCCATGTACCTCTCACTGGGAACCTGGCTGACAACCCAGGCATGTGCCTTGACTGGGAATCCAACCAGTATTGCTTTGGTTAGCAGACCAGTGCTCAATCCATTGAGCCACGCCAGCCAGGGTTCATGGGATTTTTTTAAATGTGCCCGTTGGTGTATCTGTACTGCTGACTTCTCTAGCACCCACTCTGGGATATATGAGGCAGAAAGAAAACCCAGGGGATTTGCCACTGTGCCTTTTCTAATGCTGCAAGATCCCTAGCTAGTCCACCTTCTTCTCTTCATATTTCAGAGTTTTCCTGTTCTCATTTTATATATCATTTCCAGGGGTTTAGCTGTACTTAGCAGGAGGACTAGGAAAAATTATGGTTACTCTGTCTTTTCAGAAACAGAAGTAATACAATTATTTTCTGATTTACCAATGTATCAAAACTCATATTTCTTTGGGATCCTCGACTGGCAATAAAACATCATATGTCACTGAGGATAATGGCTATTTGGGATGATGTCATTCCCAAAGGTATAATAAGTTTAAGATGTCTAATTATTGAATTGAAGCTCCCAGAAACCAATAACACATCTGTCTTATATTAAGTAATTTATATTATAATAATCTGAACAGCATGGGTCTCACCCCTACCCTTTTTGAGTATGAAAACTCATAAATATTAGTAATAATATACAAAGACTTAGATGTAAGGGATCTATCACAAAATGTATTTAACTATATCTTAAGCTGTGGAATTCACTGAATAAAGGAACTGGTGATAACAAAATTCTGAGCAAACTGAAAAAACACAGAAATAAAAATCAGCTCCATGAAAACATTACTTTTACAAGGCAGTCATTGCAATATTTATGAGGTGATAACAATAAATGAAAAAAAAATCAGGTGCCAAAAGTTTAAGGATATAAAGACTACTCATTGAACAGAGTAAGCACTATATCACAATTTTCAAGTATTTGGTAGATAATGGAAATATATATTTAAACTTAATTTTTGTAAAGATATTCACATATAAACTACCAATAAAATATTTAATTTCTTAATTGCTTGAGAAAACATTGACATCTACTTTTTTTCAGAATCCGAATGTTGGAATCACATGAATTTCATCAATTAAAATATACAAAAATTAGGAATTTTGAATAAATCTAGTTATATCCTGGTTTTCTCAAAAAGAAATATTTTAATAGATGGAGGGCAAGATGGCAGAGGAGTGAATGAAAGTCACACTGACCTCCTCACAGGACCAATCAAGAATTACAACTAAATTATGGAGAAGTCACCAGGAACAAACTGAACAAGAGCAAGAGCTTTACAACCTGGGTCAGACAGAAGAATCAACTTCAGCACAACCTAACTGGTAAGGAGTGCAGGGGAGACTGGAGAATGCTGGCTGGGCACCCACAGGCAGCAGTGCCAGAGGGATATTTAAGCAATCAGTTGGATCCTCCTGAGAAGCTTGGGGTCTATACAATAATTGGGGATCCCCAGCCTACAGCACCAGAGCCCAAGAAGTACACAGATAACCAGTAGCAAAAAGAGGCAGGGCTGCTCTC
The DNA here is from genome assembly GCA_004026545.1 of Mormoops blainvillei. Classification (NCBI taxonomy): domain Eukaryota; kingdom Metazoa; phylum Chordata; class Mammalia; order Chiroptera; family Mormoopidae; genus Mormoops; species Mormoops blainvillei. The sequence continues at coordinate 56,418 of PVJD01001890.1, read as the reverse complement.
TGCCACAGATGATCAGCTGGAAACTGAAAGAGCCATTTAAAGAACCAACTCATACATTTTCATTTGCAGTCACTTACCTGGTGCTCCGGTAAAGACAGAGGCAGAGTGGGCTAGAGGCACCTGAATAGAGACTGGGGACAGAGGCTTTGCTGAGAGAACTGAGAGAGTAGTCACCCAGGCCCAGGTGCTGAGTAATCCCCCATGAGGCAGCAGCAATCTTGCTCAGGCAGACCATGCCCCCGAGCACAGCGCCCTGAGAGGAAACAATAGCCCCGCCCCCAGGAGGGTATGACCCTGGTCCTGTGGTACTTAAGCCTAGCTGCTGAGTGCTGAGTGGCAACCACAGACAGAGGATCCCTGGCAAATGGGGGCAGAGTGGACTAGAGACACTTGAGGAGAGACTGGGGACGGATACTGTGGGGAGAGAACTGAGGGAGTAGCCTCTGGGATCCTGGTGCCAAATCACCCCCCATAAGGCAGGAGCCATAGAACTCACACAGACCACTCTCCTCTGAGCAGCAGCAGCCTGAGGGGAAACATTAGCCCCAACCCCAAGAGGGATTCTGCCCTGCCCTATGGTGCTTAAGCCTGACTGCTGAGTGTAGAGTGACTAGATTAATAACTGAAGGAGATAGCCAGACAGTAGATCCCTGGAGGACTCTAACAGACTGCCTAAATTCAGACAGGATCAACATCTGACATCACCAGATGTACATGTAGAAAGAAAAAAACAACAGTAATACTACAGTCTGCTGAGATGAAATCTACTGTGGTCTTCTCTATGATTATGATATTTTCTTTACTACAGAGCTCTTTAACATTAATTTCTTGTCCATCAAATTTGTGCATATTATATCACTAGATTTTATACTATAGTTTATTTCTCTCCTTTCTTATAAGAGTCTTAACCTCTTTACAGCCTTATAATACTGGTTCATTTGCTGCTGATAGTGGGATTGCTTGGGGGAGAATTTTTTGGATGTGGGTTTGTTTCCTGGGCTTTGTAGTTTTGTTCTGGCAGCACCTGCACAATAACATACAAGACATGGTGGGAGGAGTGACCCTCAGCCAACCAGCTGGAGGGAAGAACCCACCAAAGAATAACCAAACAGCAATGAAAACCCAATTACTTCCAGAGGGCCAAAATAAATGACCTAAAAGGCATCCCAATGGCATCAAGTACAGGAGAACAAGGAGACTGCACCACTGAATCTCACAGGTCTCCTACCATAGAAGTTCCCACCACAAAGCCAGGAAGCCAGAACAGATCAATTTAAGAAGCAGAAGCAAAAAAGAAGAGTCTCACACACACACAAAAAAAAAAAGGGGGGGGGAAGACAAAGAAACAATCCCCAATTCAAAGAAAAGGTGGAATCCCCAGAAAGACTACTAAATGAAATAGAGGCACATAAACTATCAAATATTGAATTCAAAACAATGGCTATAATAAAGCTCAATAAGCTCAGTGAGAATTACAAAAAACTACAGGGAAATTATGAGACTCTTACTACAAGCTATATTAACATGAAAAAGGACACAGAAACTATCAACAAGAACCATAAGGAAATGGAGAATACAGTTTTTGAATTGAAGAACACAGTAAAAGGAATCAATAGCAGCTGGATGAAGCAGAGGATCAAATCAAAACAGAGGACAACAAGGAAGAAAAAAGTTCCCAGAAAGTGCAAGAAAATGAAAAATAAAGCTCAAAAGGATGAAAAGGGGTTAAGGGAAATGCAGGAAAACATGAAACATAATAATGTACATATAATAGGGATACCAGAAGGAGGAGAAGCAGACCAAGGGAGAGAAAGCTTGTTTGAAAAAGTAATGATGGAAAACATCTTCTAAGTGAGGAGAGAAAAAGAAACACAAGTCTAGAAAATACAGATGGTCCCCATCAAGAAGAACACAAAGAGGTCCATTTCAAGACACATCATAATTAAAAAGGCAAATAGCAAAGACAAAGAAGGAAACTTAAAGGCAGCAACAGTGAAACAGGAAGTAACATACAAGGGAGCCCTGATAAAGCTAGCAGCTGACTTCTCAACAGAAACAATACAAGCCAGAAGGGAGTGGCATGAAATATTCAAGATAATGAAAAGTGAAGGCCTGAAACCAAGACTACTCTACCCAGTGAGGCTCCCAATTAAAATGGAAGGTGAAATAAGGAGTTTCCCAGACAAAAAAAGGCTAAAAGAATACACCACTACCAAATCAGCATTGCAATATATGCTAAAAGGACCACTTCAAGAAGGTGAAGAAAAAGAGTGAGAGAGGAACACAAGTACAAAGGGAAGAAATGAATAAGTACCTATCAATAATAACATTAAATATTAACAGATTAAATGCTGCAATCAAAAGGCATAGGGTAACCGAATGGATTAGGAAACATGACCTGCACACATGTTGCCTACAAGATACCCACCTGAGAACAAAAGACCTACACAGACTGAAAGTGAAGTGTTGGAAAAAAAATTCCAAAATAAGGACAGGAAAAAAAAGGTGGGGTACCAATATTTATATCAGAAAAAATAGACTTCAAAACAAAGGCCATAAAAAGAGACACAGAAGAACACCTCATAATACTCAAAGGAAGAATCCATCAAGAAGAAGACATAAACATTGTAAACCTAAATGCAATCAACATAGGAGCACCCAAATATATAAGGAAAATATGGGAGGACTTCAAGATATAGACAGCAACACACAAATACTACAGGATTTTAACACCCCACTGTCAACAATGGATAGATCTTCCAAACAAACTATCAACAAGGAAATTGTGGCACTGAACAATGCCTTAAATCAAATCAAAGGGACTTGCGTGTGTGTGTGTGTGTGTGTGTGTGTGTGTGTATCCTTTTATCCCAAAGAAGCAAAATAAACATTCCTTTCAAATGCATATGGAATATTTTCAAAGATAAATTACATGATAGGACACAAAAAAAGCCTCAACAAATTCAAGAAAATTGAAATCATAACAACAATTTTCTCAGACCACAAAGGCTTGGAACTCAAAACCAACCTCAAAGAAAAAATTCAAAACCTTTTAAACTCATGGAGACTGAAAAACATGCTATTAAAAAAAAAGAGTCAATAATGAGATCAAGCAAGATATCAAAAAGTTTCTGGAAACAAAAGCAACCCTGAAAGAGAAGTTTATTGGAATACAGACCTCCCTAAAAAAGATAGAAATATTTCAAGTAAAAAACCTAACCCTACATCTAAAATTACTGGAGAACAACAAAGAAATCCCAGAGTGAGTAGAAGGAAATAATATCAAAGCATAATTAAATACAGAAAGACTAAAAGAACAATTAAAAGGGCCAACAAATCCAGAAGTAGGTTCTTTGAAAAGATAAACAAAATCGACAAGACTTTAAGCAGGCACATCATGAAAAAAAGGGAGAGGACCCAAATAAATAGAATCAGAGATGAAAGAGGGGAAATTACACTGATACCACAGAAACACAAAGGCTTGAAAAAAAAATACTATGCAAAACAATATGCGCAGAAATTTGAAAAGCTAGGTGAAATGGACAAATTTCTAGAAAAATATAATCTTCCAAAATTGAGTGAAGAAGAAGCAGAAAGCCTGAATAGACTGATAGCAGCTGGTGAAACTGAAGTAGTAATCAAAAAACTCCTGGTGCACAAAAGCCCTGGTCTGAATGGTTTCCCAGGAAAATTTTATAATACATTTAAGGAAGAACTAACCCCTATCCTTCTCAGACTATTCCAAAACATCCAAAAAGAGGAAAGACTCCCAAATTCTTTTTAGGAGGTCAGTGTCATCCTAATCCCAAAACCAGAAAAAGACACAACAAAGAAAAAGAAAAACTACGGACCAATATTGTTGATGAACATAGATACTAAAATCCTCAACAAAATATTGACAAACTGCATCCAGCAATACATTAAAAAAGATCATCCACCGTGATCAAGTGGGATTCATGCCATGGATGGAAGGGTGGTACAATATTCTCAAACCAATAAACTTAATACATCACATAAACAAAAAGAAAGAGAAAAATCACAGGATTATATCAATAGATGCATAAAAATCATTTTATAAGGCAGAGCATACATTTATGATAAAAACATTCAGCAAAGTGGTAGTAAAGGGGGCATACTTCAACATAAAAAAGGTCATATATGAAAAGCCTACAGCCAATATTATAATCAAAGGGTAAAATGTAAGCTTTCCCACTAAGATTGGGAACAAGGCAAGGATGTCTGCTTTCACCACTTCTACTCAACAGAGCTTTGGAAGACCTAGTAACAGCAATCAGACAAGAAAAGGAAATGAAAGACAACCAAATAGGAAAGGAGGAAGTAAAACTGTCATTGTTTGCAGGTTACATGATACTTTACATAGACAACCCTATAGATTCCACTAAAAAGCTACTTGACCTAATAATTGGAATTTTCAAACCAGGATGATAAAATGTCAATATTCAGAAATTGAAGACATTTTTGTATACCAACAATGAGATATCAGAATCAGAAAATAGAGGGAAAAATCCCATTTGCTACAGCAACAAGAAAAAAAAAAGTACCTAGGAATAAACTTAAACAAGGAGGTAAAAGACCTAAACTCAAAAAACAACATAACACTGAAGAAAGAAATTAAGGAAGGCACAAGTAAATGGAAGCATATACCATGTTCATTGATTGGAAGAATTAACATCATCAAAATGTCCATACTACCCAAAGCAATTTATACACTCAACACAATCCCTATTAAAATATCAATGACATATTTCACTGATATAGAACAAATATTTCAAAAATTCACATGAAACCATAAATGACCCCAATAGCTGCATCAATTTTGAGAAAGAAGAACAAAGTAGGGAGATTCACAATACTTAACATCAAACTATACTACAAGGCTACTGTAATTGAATCTCGTACTGGCTTAAGAACAGGCACATAGGCCAAAGGGACAGAATGGAGAGCCCAGAAACAAACCCATGTCTCTATAGTCAATTAAGATTCGACAAAGGGGACAGAAGCATAAAATGGAGTAAAAACAGCCTCTTCAACAAATGATTGGGACATCTGGACAGCTATATGCAAAAAAAATGAAACTTGACCACCCATTTACAACACACACAAAAATAAATGGAAGATGGATAAAAGACTTAAATATAAGTCACAACAACATATAAGTCCTAGAGGAGGACATAAGCAGGAAAATCTCAGATATTCCATGCAGCAATATTTTCACCAATATGTCCCCTAGAGCAAGGGAAAAAAGAAAGAATAAACTAATGAGACTTCATCAAAATAGGAAACTTCTTCACGGCTAAAGAAAACATCAGCAAAATGAAAAGAGAACCAACTTTATGGGAAAATATATTTGGCAATGATACCTCAGACAAAGGTTTGATCTTCAAAGAGTATAAAGAGCTCACATGATTCCAATCAGTAGTCCTATTTAAAGGCAAACAGTCCTATTAAAAAATGGCCAAAGGACCTGAACAGACACTTCTCCAGGGAGGACATACGCGGGGCCTAGAGGCATATGAAAGGATGCTCAGCTTCACTAGCCAACAGAGGGATTCAAATTAAAACAACAGTGAAATACCACTGCACACCAGTTAGAATGACCATCATAAACAAATCAACAAACAAGTACTGATGAGTATGTGGAGGAAAGGGAACCCTGGTGCACTATTGGTGGGAATGCAGACTGGTGCAGTGCCACTGTGGAAAACAGTTTGGAATTTTCTCAAAGAACTAAAAATGGAACTTGCCTTTTCATCCAGCAATTCCATTGCTGGGAATATACCCTAAGAGTCCTGAAACACAAATTCAAAAAAACCTATACACCCCAACGTCCAACACTTGACAATTTATAATAATCAAGTGTTGGAAGCAACCTAAATGCCCAACAGTAAATGAGTGGATCCAAAAATTGTGATACATTTACACAATGGAATGCTGCAGAGCAGAAAGAAAGAAAGAGCTACTACCCTTCATGATAGCATGGATGGAGCTGTAGAGCATTATGCTAAGTGAAAAAAGTCAGGTAGTAAAAGACAAATACCATATGATCTCACCTATAAGTGAGACCTATTCAACCAAGCTAACAAGAAAGCCAAATATAACCAGCAACATTGAAATAAAGAACAAACTGACAGTAACCAGAGGGGAAAGTGGAGGGGCATAACAGGAAAAGTAGAGGAAGTGTCATCAAGGAACATATATGAAGGTCTCATAGAAAAAACCAAAGAAGGGAAGGATTGAGTGTGGGATTTAGACCTGGGTGGGGCAGGGTAAAGTGGTGGCAGGAAAATGGAGACAACTTTGTGGGAATGAGAATAAAAAAAACCTGCCAAAAAATAGTTAATAATTTTTTTGAAATAACACTTTAATATAATTATGTAAATATTTTGTTTGGAAAAAATAATATTAAAATCAAAGACAATATGTAATTTTGATGTTATGGAAAATTTACTATAGAAAAATTAATTAGGAATTGTTTTCTGCAATGTAAAATAAGCTGCAAGTAGGTTTGGGTGGATATCTATAAAGCATCAAATTCTCTCAGCTGAGTGGCTTTTCTGTCACCATGACATTTCTTATTTATAGTTTCATCATTCAATAAGAGAATAACAATATACTCATTTTGACTTGCATGAAGGTTTAGATATAGATCATGTAGAGGACAAAGATGTACATACATTGCTGCTCCAAAAGAAAATGGTCATAAATACTCTGAGTGCAGATAATAAATGAACACTAATCTTTTGTATGCACTTGAATATCCAGATATTTCTATCAATATTTGTTCTTATGTTGCATTACTTGTAGTTTCATTTGGCTTATAAGGATTCTAGAAGAATGTAATAAATCTTTGAATATGTGTAGCTGTAACTAGTGTTCTAAACCAATGTTTGTGAAAAAATAAAATTTAGTGTTCACAATAGACATACAAAAACAACATTGCACTGTAAGAATCAAACAATAATGGCCATTGAACATACTTCCCAAGAGACTTTCCATAGTACATTGAGATGTCAAGGGACAGCAAATACTAGAAATTAATGTGACAAACAAAAATATTCACTTTATTCAAGATAATTAAGAATTTACTCCCATAATGTTTTGGAGCAGTCAAAGCTATTGTAGTCAGGAAAAAAAGAAAAGAAAAAGAAAGGAAAAAAAAGAACAGACTTATGGTTAACACTATTTTGAATAGAGTTTTTCAGTTAAAAAAATGGGAGACTGCAACACCACATAGGCTAAGGCAGAGATATTTAAATCTCTCAAGGAAAAAAAAGTAAACTGTTTATTTCTTTAAAAATATTGCTCCATAAAAAGTGCATAAAAAGATAAAAATTTATTAATAAAAGCAGGTCACCAATTTAGACGTCACGTGAAGTGGTAAGGTTCTCACATCAAGTATACTTTCTAATCATAAAATCATGCAATTCTTGGAGAATTAGGCACTCTTACATAAGCAGTACAACTTAGTGCAGGAATCAACAAACAATTCTTGTAAGGGGCAGATAGTGAGTCTTTTCAACTCTTCAGGACATCAGGTCTCTGTTTCAAGTACTGAGCTCTGCAGTTGCAGGGAGAAAGCAGTCACTGATAATATGTACATATTGAAAACAGCTGTATTCCAATAAAACTTTATTATGAACACTGGCATTTGATCTTAATATAATTCTCACATGTCACAAGATTATAACCTTTTTCATTTATTGTTCAAAAATTTTAAAATGTAAAACCTAGTGTAACAGCGAAAAATTGTAATTGTGGGAATTTGTAACCCACCCCACTATTCCTTTGACATTGTTACTGTAAGTGTTGACTCTGATTAATATGAAGCTTGTAGATGAACAGCATGTTGTATAAGTATCCTAGGAACTAACTTCAAAAGATAAGAGATACTGACCTTCAGTATCTCTTGCTGTCCCAGCTCCAAGAGATTTGCTGACCTTCAACCATGGAGTCTGGGTGACTAAACCAGGTGATGCGCACTGGACCATCACTTGCCTCATCAGAATGGACTGGGCTTTTCTGTGCATAGGGAAATTTCCAGCCCCCTCCCTTGATCTCTTTGTTCTCTTCCCTTCTACCTCTTTAAAACAACCTTTGCCTCCACTGAGCGGTGGAGATGGGCTTTATGATATGATTCCCCCATCTTCCCAGGAGATGGGCTGGGAATGTATCCTAAAAATCCCAAAACACCATTAAAAGATTATATGAACCCTTATGTTTATAATAGCATTATTTACAATAGCCAAGATTTGGAAACAGCCTAAGTGCTCATTATTAGATGAGTGGATAAAAAAGTTGTGGTATATTTACACAATGGAATACTATGCAGCAATAGAAAAAAAAGGAAGTTGCAACAGTATTCATGGACCTGGAGAACAATATGCTAAGTGAAATAAGCCAGTCAGATAAAGACAAATACCACATGACTTCACTCAAATGTGGAGTCTAATGAGCAAACTGAACTAGCAAACAAAATAAAGACAGGCTCATAGATAGAGAGCAGGGAGACAGCTATGTGAGAGGAGAGGTTAGGCGCAGGAGAGATCAAGCAAATAGGAAAATGGAATCATGGACATTGGACAACAGTGTGGTGATTGCTTGATTGCAGAGAAGATGGGGTAAAAGGGAATGAAATGTAATGGGAAAAATTTTTTTTAATCTGTATTTTTTATTATGAAATATTAACTGTTAGATATGTATAGCCTTATATAACAATTTTCTCAGTTTTTAATTAGGTAATTTCTAATATTTAGTTATTACAATAACACTACAATACACTAATATACATGCCTTCGGCTTCAACTTGATTATTTATTTAGTGTATATTCATAAAGAGGAGTGTATGTTTGAGAAAGGACTAAAACCTAGTTTTCTCAGACATTAAAAATTGCAATCCTAAAATATTTATATAAAATTAAGTTTCCTTTAAAATTGATGAGAGAATTGTTTTCTTTTCCTTTATGCCAATCTGATGAGAAAAAAATGTATGTAATTTTTGTATTTACTTAATGTACAAGAAATTTATGTTAAATATTTTTTCTCTTCTCATGATAGTGTTTTTCATATTATCAAAGGTCATTTGTATTTTCTACTAATTACATATGAATATATATTAAAAATTATAATGTACTTTATTGAGTTGGTAAACTACAAATATAATATATTAAAGAAAATTCAAAGTATTTGTGAGATAGTGTCTAGGTTTGCCTTAACTACTGTATTTAGCTTAGGGATAGTTCAAAATGATTTTGACACTCAGTATGAGGCAATTTATCTCTAAGTTTTACAAATTAGACTGAGACAAACACCAAGGAAAAAACAAACATAAATGACAGTTAAAGGGAATACCCTAGTCTAAGGAAACTTCATAAATCGAATAAAGAATTTATTAAAATTTAACAAGTGCAATATATTAGAGGTCTGACTGACATCTGTGCCAAACATCAAATTTGTGTATTTCTCTAACACACATAATACTAAAGTAACAAATGCCATCAAATAACACTAATACTTTTTTGGCTGTTTTTAAAGATGGCCTTAAATCTCATTAGCAGAAAAAGGGGGCACTGAACCACATTTAATTGTAAATGTAATATAAGAGACCAAATGTCAGACATGTTCAGCAAAGTCCACAGAGATGAAACAGCAGCAGACTGCTAACTTTAGCTTAATCCTTTTCTTCTGAACCTGCATTCTAAGATAAGCAGGATTAAATCCAATATTTGGGTAACCTTATTCTCAGAAATTACTAAGTACATAGAATACTAAGCAGTGTTTAGATTTACAACCACAATGGTGATGGTGATGCTTGTGGCAGTAATGTGTGCATATGTGCACATGTGCATGTGGTAATTTCTGTTTGTAAAATCTGGCTTTATAGTTATTATACTGTATAAATTTTATCTAGTTTATGTAATTAAACTATTTCAAAAACATTCTGTTCATACACAAAACTGAGATGTTAGCTATTTAATGAACCATGTGAGAATGTGAAGTTTTCCCTCTACTAACGATAATGCTTTTCAATTGCCTGTCTGAAAGAAGAGGGAAAAAATAAAGGAAGCCAAAGAAAAGTTTAGTGTTTTTGATTCAAATGGTCTTGAAAGTGGGTACTTTTGAATTTAACTGAGTGAGAAAGTAACAAATAAGTATACATGAGCCATAGAAGGTATAATAATTGATTTTAAAATAAGAACTGCTTTATGTGAAATTTGGAAGCTTAGAAAAGCAAATACTTCCAGTTTAAAACTCCCTAAACATTCTAAATGGAAACCAAAAGAAGCAAATGATATATCACTCAATACTTTAACATTGTTTAAGAAAGGAAGAGAAAATATTTATTTTACTCGAGTTATATTTATTCAACGATCTTTTTTTAGTTGAAAAAATAATTGATATTTGCAAATAAATCTTAAGAACTGTAAGGTTGCAGGGACATATTACTTGATATAATTATTCTTTCAACAATGTCCTGTCATGATTTATTCATGGTCAATTTATGGATTCTTAAATACATTTAGATGTTGCCACCAAGTTTAAGTTTTCTTTATGCATTTCATTAGAAAAGAAGGCTTACAGTGGGAAGATAGCAGCAAAGTAGGTGGGAGTTAACTCTCTTGCTCAAGCACCAAACTGGGACACCTAGCTGATATTCTGAAGAAGTGAGTGATCAGCCAACAAAATTCCAGCTTATTTGAAGTTTGGAAGCCAAAGATTGCACAGGACAATAGAAAAAGGATGGTAAGGAGGTTTTGTAGGCCATCGGGAAGGTCCCCAGGTCCTGTGTCGTGGATGCAGCTGTGGTGGTTCCTGGCCCTGTGTCAAGGACCACAGCTACTGGAGGAGCTTTGGAGGAGAGCTAGATCAACAATTGTAACTTGTCAGTTCCCTCCCCTCCCAGAGAAGGGATGTCAGAGACCTGCACTGGTAGATACCTGGTCACTGGGCAAAGGGAGAAACAAAGCTGATGGTGCACCACAGCTAAGACAGTGGTCACAGGCTGCAACAATACTAGAGAAACTCGGGAGCCAGGCAACATCGGGAGATGGGAGAAGAGAAGAACTGCTACTGACTGTGACCCAAATAGCCCTGGGACTGGTGAGAGTTGAGCTGAGAGAAAATCCCAGTGATTGTTAGGGAAGGGCGCCTGAAAACAAGGGGAATTCACTGAAGAAAAGGCTCTCAACTTGCATTCTTGCATATCAACAGGAGAGAAAAAGAGAAAAAAACAAACAAAACAAAACAGAGAACAAGTAATGGAGCCCAATCCCCCGCTGACTGTGGCATCAAAGAAGAGAGCAGAACCCATTTGGTGAGTTTAAAGTCAGCAGGAGGCTTTTATCCGTGAAAGGACCAAAGACAGATTCAGAGAGAGATCAGAAGATTAGCACCGACAAATGAGAAAAAATTTCACATCAATGCCCTTCAGAACTTGCATTTTATTTTTTATATTATTGTGTTTTTTTTTTGTTATTTTTATTTTTTTATATTTTTTAATTTTTTAACTTTTCTTCTTTATATTTAGTATTTTTGTTTTGTTTGATCTCCTTGTTTGACTAGTTTTCCTACTCTTCCTTTCTGTTACATTTTAATATCTCTTCTGACATTGAACACATATTCCAATAACACACTAGCCTTGGTCTTTTAATTTATATTCTTTTTATTCACATTAAATGTTGCTTGTCTTACTATTGTTGTTCCAAATCCCACACAGCACCCTTCCCAGGTTTTGGTCCATTTCACTATCTTTCTGAGCTTAATTATTGTTGTGAATAACTTTATTTTCTCCCACACTACACCAAGTTTCTATCGCTTACTCTCACTGCATGTCATCATCTAACCACACATAGGTGTTCTGCTTTCTGAAGTTAGCTCACATTATTCCCCCTCCACCCCTGCCATAAGAGTCTTATCTCTTTTTCACCTTTTATAAAAAGTGGCTACTTGTGTGTATGATCATGCTTATTGTGATACTTCTCCAAGGATTCCCTATCAGTTCCCTGTTTGTTAGTATTTTAATTCCCATAGAACACTCTCCCACTGTTTTACACCATTTCACCTTTGTTTTGCCCCTGATCACGTACAAGATAAGGTGGAAGTTGTGAATACCAGTAAACCCACAGGAGGAGAGAACCCAACAACAAAGGAGCCACCAACAGGAAAAGCCCAAGTGCAAGAAGAGACAACACACATGGGAGTAAGAGCAAACCTAGAGCTTCTAGACAGAGACCAAAGACACTACACCACTGAGTCCCATAGAACTCCAAACACAGAAGTTCATACTACAAAGATAGCTAGCAAAGCAGATCATCAGGAATCACATACACAAACAAAAGAGTCCCCAAAAATGGGGAAACAAAGAAAGAACAAGCAATCAAAAGGAATAGAAGACTCCCCACTAAAAGAACTGAATGAAGTGGTGGTAAACTATCATAGAGAATTCAAAAAAATGGTGATAAGGATGCTTAGGAACTCACAGACATACTCTTGGTCTTTTAATTTCTATTCTTTTTATTCAGATTAAATATTGTTTGTCTTACTACTGTTGTTCCAAATCACACTCAAACAGCTCCAAGGAACTGAATGAGAACTACAACAGTATGAAAAAGGAAATAGACACCTTAAACAAGAACAAGGATAATATGAATAATAGAATTTGTGAAATAAAAAATATAATAGAAGGAATTACAGTCTGGATGAAGCAGAGGACCGAACTAGTGAGCTGGAAGACAGGGTAGAAATAATATGCAGCTAGAGCAGCTGCACAAAAAAAGACTAAAAACATATGAAGGTACCTTAAGGAAAATGCAAGACACATGAAACACAACCACATTCGAATGGTAGGAATACCAGAGGGAGAAAAAAAGAGCAAAGGATAGAAATCTTGTTTAAAAAAATAGTGACAAAAAAATTCCCGAACCTGGAGAGGGAAAATACCATGCAAGTACAGGAAGCACAGAGAGTCCCAATCAAGGTGAACTCAAAGAGGCCTACTCCAAGACAAATCATCATTAAAATGCTGAGTTTGAAAGACAAAGATAGAATCTTAAAAGCAGAAGGGAGAAACAAGAAGTAACATACAAGGGTGCAAAGAGGGACTAGCAGTTGATTTCTCCACAGAAATACTACAAACCAGAAGGCAATGGCAAGAAATATTGCAAGTAATGAAAAGCAAAGGCCTGCAACCAAGACTACTCTAGTCAGCAAAGTTCTCAATTAAAATGGAAGGAGAAGTCAGGAGTTCCCCAGACAAAAGAAGGCTGAAAGGATGCACTTTTACCAAATCAGCACTATAAGAGAGGCTAGAGGGTCTGCTATATGAAGAGAAATAAAAAGAGTGAGAGAGGAACACAGGTACAAAGAGGAAAGAATGAATAAGTACCTATCGATAACAACCTTAAATGTTAATGGATTAAATGCTCCAATTAAAAGACACAACATAGCTAAATGGATAAGAAAACATGACCCCCAATATGCTGCCTACAGGAGACCCACTGTAGAACAAAAGACCTACACAGACAGAGAGTGAAGGGTTGAAAAAAATATTCCAAGCAAATGGACAAAAAAAGGAAAATAAAAATCAGGGTTACAATACTAGTATCAGACAAAATAGACTTCAAAACAAAAGCCATAGAAAGAGACAATAAAAGACATTACATAGCACTCGAGGGAAAAATCCATCAGGAAGACATAAACATTGTAAATATATATGCATCCAATATAGGAGCACCCAAATATAAAGGAAAACCCTGGAGGACTACAAGAAAAATATAGATAGCAAACACACTTATACTAGGGGATTTTAACCCCCCACTGTCCAAAATGGATAGACCTTCTAAACAAAATATCTAAAAGGACATTGTGGCATTAAACAATGCCCTAGATCAAATGGACTTAACTGATATTTATATAGAACCTTTCATCCCAAAGTTGCAAAATACACATTCTTTTCAAATGCACAAGGAATATTTTAGAAGATAGCTCACATGACAGGACACAAAACAAGCCTCAACAAATTCAAGGGAATTGAAATCATATAAAGCATTTTCTCAGACCACAAAGGCCTGAAACTAAAAACCAACCTCAGGGAAAACACTGAAAAAACACTCAAACTCATAGAGACTGAACAGCATGTTATTAAACAATGTGAGTCAATAAAGAGATCAAGCAAAAACCCAAAATCTTTCTGGAAACAAATGAAAATGAACACACGGCTGTCCAAAACTAGTGGGACACAGCAAAGGCAGCTCTGAGAGGGAAGTTCAGAATGATACAGACCTACCTATAAAAGATAGAAACATTTCAAATAAACAACCTAACAAAACATCTACAAGAACTCGAGAATTAACAACAAACAAAGCCCATAGTGATTAGAAGGAAGGGGATAGCCAAGATCAGAGCAGGATTAAATGACATAGAGACAGAGACCAAGTGAACAATTCAAAGGATCAATAAATCTAGGATCTGCTTCTTTGAAAAGATAAATAAAATTGACAAGCTTTACACAGACTCATCAAGAAAAAAAGGGAGAGGACCTAAATGAATAAAATCAGAAATGAAAGAGGAGAGATCACAACTGACACCACAGAAATACAAAGCACTGTAAAAAATTACTAGAAAGAGCCAACACATTTGAAAACATGGATGCAATGGAAAAATTCCTTGAAAAGTACAACCTTCCAAAACTGAATGAAGCAGAAGCAGACAGCTAAAACAGATGGATAAACCTGGGGAAATCAAAGCAGTAATCTAAAAACTCCCAGCACACAAAAACCTAGGACCAGATGGTTTCACAGGAGAATTTTTTAAGACATTTAAGGAGGAGCTAACCACTATCCTTCTCAGACTATTTCAAAAAATCCAAAAGGAAGGAAGGCCACCAAGCTTTTTGTATGAATCCAGCATCATGCTAAACCCAAAACCAGATAAAGACAACACAAGGAAAGAAAACTACAGGCTAATATTGCTGATGAACATAGATGCTAAAATCCTCAACAAAATATTGGCAAACCTCATCCAACAACACATTAAAAATATCATCCACTATGATCAAGTAAGATTCATCCCAGGGATGCAAGAATGGGACAATATTTGCAAATCAGTAAATGCAATACATCAATAAACAAAAGGAACACAAAAATCACCTGATCATATCAACATTGCAGAAAAAGCATTTGATAAAGTACAGCACCCATTTATGATAAAAACACACAGGAAAATTGGAGCAGAAGGAGCAATCCTCAACTTAATAAAGGCTATATATGAGAAACCTACAGCCAAAATCAAACTCAAAGGGCAAAAATTAAAATCTTTCCCACTAAGACCAGGAACAAGATAAGGGTGTTCGCTTTCACCACTTCTATTCAACATAATATTGAAAGTCCTAGACACAGCGATCAGACAAGAACAAGAAGTAAAAAACATCCAAACAGGAAAGGAAGAAGTAAAACTGTCATTGTTTGTAGATAATATGATTGTATACATGGAAAACCCCATTGACTCCGCTGAAAAACTATTCAACCTAATGAGTGAATTTGGCAAAACAGCCAGATACAAAAGCAATATCAGAAATCAAAGGCATTTTTTTACACTAATGAAATATCAGAATCAGAAATCGGAAAAAAAATCCCATTCACTATAGCTATATAAAAAAAGTGCCTTGGAATAAACCTTACCAAGGAGATAAAAGACCTGTATTCAGAAAACTACACAACACTGAAAAGAAAAATTAAGGAATACAAATAAATGGAAGCATATACCATGTTCATAGATTGGAAGAATTAACATCATCAAAATGTCCATACTACCCAAAGCAATTTATAGATTTGGAGCAATCCTTATTTAAATACAAATGACATATTTCACAGATATAGATCAAACAATTCAAAAATATTTATGGAATCAAATAAAAAATGACCCTAAATAGCTGCAGCAATTTTGAGAAAGAAAAACAAAGTAAGAGGGATCACAAAAACAGATATCAAACTATACTACAAGGCTACTGTAATCAAAAGATGGATTACATCTTTTGGATGTAATGGTACTTTTTGGGTGGATGGTACTGGCATAAGAACAGGCACAGATCAATGTAACAGAATAGAGAACCTAGAAATAAACCCATGTCTCTGTGGTCAATTTATATTCAACCAAGGGGACAGGAGCATAAAATGGAGTAAAATTAACCTTTTAAACAAATGGTATTGGGGTACCTGAAGAGCTACATGCAAAACAAAAAACAAAAAACAAAACAAAAAAAAACTTTACCACCAACGTACACCATACAGAAAAATAAACTCAATGTGCATAACAAACTTAAATACAAGTCACAAAACTATGAAAGTCCTAGAGGAGAGTATAGACATGAAAATCTCAGTTATTACAGGCAGCAATATTTTCACTGATATGTCCCCTAGAGTGAAGGACATAAAGGAAAGAATAAACAAATGGGACTTCATCAAAATAAGAAGTTTCTGCGTAGCTAAAGAAATCATCAGCAAAATGAAAAGGGAACGAACCATATGGAAAAATAGATCTGCCAATGATACATCAGACAAGGGTTTCATCTCCAAAATACATAAGGAATTCACACGAGTCCACTCTAGAAAGACAAGCAACCCAATTAAGAAATGGGCAATGGACCTGAACAGGCACTAATCCAAGGAGGACATACATAGGGCCAGAGGTATATGTAAGGTTACTCAGTTACACTAACCATCAGAGTCAAGCAAATTAAAACCATAATGATATACCACTTCACACCAGACAGAGTGGACATCATAACCAAGTTAACAAACAACAGGTGCTGGGGAGCTTGTGGAGAAAAAGGAACGCTGGTACACTGTTGATGGGAATGCACTCTGGGGCAGTCACTGTGGAAAACAGTATGGAATTTCCTTAGAAAACTAAAAATGAAACTACTTTTTGACCCAGCAATGCCACATCTGGATTATACCCTCAAAATCCTGAAACACTGATTCCAAAGAACCTATGCACCCCAATGTTCATAGCAGCATAATTTATAATAGCCAAGTTTTTCGAAGCAACCTATGTGCCCATCAGTAAATGAGTGGATCAAAAAACTGGAACATTTACACAATGGAATACTGCACAGGAGAAAGAAAGACAGAGCTCCTACCATTCACGGCAACATGGATTGATCTGGAAAGCATTATGCTAAGTGAAATAAGCAAGATGGCAAAAGACATATACCATATAATCTTACTTACAAGTAGAAACGAATCAACAGAATAAACAAGCAACTGTTTATTGACATTGAAGAGAACAACTGACAGTGAACAGAGGAGAGGGGGATGGGAAAATGGGGCAGAAACAGGTTAAGATTGGTCAAGGAACATGAATGAGGGACTCCTGGACAAAGTCAAGGGGGTTGGGTCCAGGGTGGGATTGAGGGGGTCGTGGTTGGGAGAAATGGACAAAACTTTACTTGAACAACAATAAAAAAAATTAAAAAAAGAAAAGAAGGCATAGTTAAAAACTCTATTGCATTCATGTGCAATTACTTAATACAGTTTGAGGATTTTTAATTGGAGTTGTATTGTTACATGGCTGTTAAAGTAATATGAATCTGTAATACAAAGCAGTGTAAGTCTCTAATGATGTATTTGAAGTATGGAATTCCCCCCCAAAAATTACTGGAATTAATGAAAGAAAAATAAGTTGAGCTCTCTGCACTAAATGTTCAAATATTGCTGATAAAAACTATTGAAAATCTATGTATGGAAGGGCAAACTATATTTAACAAATTGGAGACTCAATGTGGTTAAGACATCAATTCCCCCAAATGTATCTATCAACTGAATTTAATCAAAATAAAAACTCTGACATACATTTTTTAATGTAGAAATTGACAAGTTTGTTGTAATTTATAATAATATATAAGAACCCAGGATTGACAAAAATGAAGAAAAACAAAGTTGAGTGGATGTGTAGAATTTGCTTATAAGAGGTATCACAAAGTTACACTGATCAGGACAGCATAATATTGACAAAAGGACAGGCATAGACAAAGGAACCTGTTAGAAAATAGAAAAAAACCTAGTTAATTTTTTCAGATGCTTTTCAATAAAAGTGTTGAAGAAATTCAGTTGGAAAAGAGACATCTTTTTCAAGAAATGATACTGGAACATCCAAATATTTGCACAGAGGAGGAAAGCAATGTTAACCCATACTTCACACCTTTAGATAAAAATTAACTCTAAACCTCCTAATGCATCAAAAACTTAAATTTAAAAGCTAAAACTACTTTTTTTCCCCTAGGAGAAAAATCTCTGTGACTCTTAGTAAATCCAAATCACTTCAGACTTCCTTACTTCCTTTTCCTTAACAACAATCAAGCTATTTAAAATAAGATTCAATGCTTCTAAATGGTAATTTAAGAATGATCATTAATATTAAATTCATTACTTGAGATCCTATCATGAGCTAGAATAACTCAACAGCATGGGGGAAGAGGAGGAGAAATGATTTTTGATGTTAAGTTCAGTATTCCTTTTGTTAAACACAGTGCTCAATAAATATATTTTTTTAATGTCTAATGTTAAAAAATTCAATTTAGTCACATTGTACCATTTGTTTTGCACTGTAGAATATGCATAAACTAATCTCTTTTTGGTCAGTTAGTCTAGACAATATTCCTTAGATTTCTCTGAGTCTCATTTTAAGTTACATATTCTGAAAACTCTTCATTGATTTTCCCCCTCTCCTTTTTACCTCAGTATTTGTTAGACATTTGAGTTCCTTGTATTAAATTAACTTAAGTGTCTATTTTCTCTATGTTAAAGTAAGTAGCCTTTATACATATTAACCCAGTGCTTGGCATAGTGATTTAGAGTTGAGGTATATGCACAGAATATTTTTATTAGAAAATACTTATCTTCTTTAGAAAATTATGACATTTTTTTCTTTGTGATTTATATTTTCATTCTGTACCCTCAGATTGAATATGTTTATGAAAGTACAAGTATACAAGATGTCTGTCCAGAAAAAATCCAACCATTGTTAATATAATGAGAATAGTTTGCATGACATTGATGTAACCTGGCACCCAGGGAGAGTGAGCTGTAATGTACCTGTGTGAACAGTGATGACTTCACTGTACTAGTCAGCAGGGGTGATAGATGTCATTTAGTAAGTATGTGTACTGTGTTGCCATTGCATTCAAAATGACTAAGTAGAATAATTAATTCATATCAATTTTGGCATTAAGTTTTGAACATTCCTCCATCAAAACTATAAGAATAATTCTTAAGGCTTCCAGGGATGATCCAGTGAGTGCAGTTCTAATAAAAGTGTGGTACAAATGCTTCAAAGATGGTCAAGAATCTGTTGAAAGTGATCCACACTCTAGAAGGCCTGAAATAAGCAGAATACCTGAGAATTTTGAATGTGAATGGGCTGCAACCAACAAAGATCAGCAACTGACTGTGTGAGAACTAGAAGCTGATCTGGGGATTCCAGAAACCACTGTGTCCAAGATTCTGATGCAAGATTTTAGCATGAAAAGTGTCTTGGCAAAATTCATTCTGCAGCTTCTGATACGAGAGCAGAAGGGACATCGTGTTGCAGTTGTTAATGACTTGATTCAAACAGTTACCAATGAACCAGGATTCTTCAGGAAGGTCATAACTGGAGATGAATTGTGGGCCTATGGTTATGATCTAGAAATCAAGGCCCAGTTATCCCAATGGAAGGCACCTGGTTCTTTGTTCCTGAAGAAGGTGTGTCAAAGTTGCAGCAAGATCAAGGCCATGTTAACTGTGTCTTTTGATTGGGAAGTTGTTGACCATCATGAATAGACTCCTCCAGGTTGAACGACTACAACTAAATCTTCTCATGCATCAAAGACTTAAATTTAAAAACTGAAACTACTTTTGTTTTTTCTGTAGGAGGAAAATCCCTGCGACTCTGGAGTAAACCCAAGTTGCCTCAGACTTCCTTTTCCTTAACAACAAACTATTGAAAACAAGATTCAATACTTCTTGAATAAGAAGTAATAGCTCAATGTTCTTCATCAGTTGAGAGGTGCACTACTACAAAAATGGCCAGTTATGAGCAACTGGCAATTGGCAGCTTCATCATGACAATACATCTGCTGTTGCATCATGTCTTACGCAGAGTTGTGTTTTTTTTAATTTAATTTAATTTAATTTAATTTGTTTATTTTAGACAGAGGGGAAGGGAGGGAGAGAGAGAAGTATCACTGTGTGGTTACCTTTCACATACCACCCAACAGGGACCTGACCCACAACCCAGGCATGTGTCCTGAGTGAGAATTAAACCTGAGACCCTTTAGTTCTCAGGCCAGTACGCAATCCACTGGGCCACACCAGCCAGGGCTTTTTTAGATTTTTGTGGTGAAACATCAAATCACCCAGGTGACTCAGCCTTCCTATCACCCAGATTTGGTGCCCTGTGACTTCTGGCTTTTCCCAAATCTAAAGTCACCTTTGAAAGAAAAGAGATTTCAAATCATCCATGAGATTCAGGAAAATACGATAAGGTAGCTGATGACAATGCCAACAAAAGATTTCGCATAATGTTTTGAACAGTGGAAGAGATGCTGACATTAACTGTGTGAAGTCCCAGGGTACCTACTTTGAAGGGGGCTGAGGCATTATTGTCTTATGTACAATGTTTCTTGTATCTTGTATCTTTTTCAATAAATGCCTTTAGTTTTCATATTATATGGTTGGATATTTTCTTTGTGTACCTTGTATTTATTTTCCTAAAATCCCTTGGATTTTTCTTGATCAGGTCAATGCTTTTTTTTTTTTAATTTACTTTAACATTCATAAATTTTTATGTTTTTGGTAACTAGAAATTTCTGGAGGAAACTACTTTTATTGTCTCATATTAGCATGAAAGTTGTGCAATTTTAAAGGTCAATATCAGATAGCAACAAATGTTTAAGATACTATTTAATTTCTAAGCTTTGCATTGTGAATCACACTCCAAAGTGCTGACTAAAAAGGCAATGACCTAGTTCTTAGATTTTGATCAACTTAATGATTAGCTTTGAATAAGATATATCTTCCACAACTTAGAGAAAAACCAGAATTGATCAGGTATATAAAATTTATATTTTCCCTTTACACTTGTAACATTGGATAAATCCTTATGCAAAATAGATTTAACATACATGTGAAGAAAAATCTATAAAATATATAAAATCTATTTTTAAAATCTATAAACATGGGAAAATAATGAGGGAAAATGGGGGTAACTGTAACTGAACAACAATAGAAAAGATTTTAAAAATCTAGTAAATCTATTAAAGCTTTAAATCTGGTAAATACACAAAAATACATTTGAACATGCTAAAGGTAATAAAACTGACTCTTTTCAGTGAATGTAGATAGGTTCATTAATTATGAAGAACAACAACAACAAATGCATTTAAAACCATACAAAAGGTTCATTGACTATTGTAGCACCTAATTGAGAGGGTTATAGAAAAAAACCAAACCATAAGAAGTAAATTGGATAAGCAAGGGCAGGTAGTCAGATATTTTAAAAACTCAGTGGTTTCTATTCTCTCTTCTGGGAATTTGCATATAGGATTGTTTAGTTTTGAGCTATATATAATTTATATCCAATAAAGCAAAATATTAAGAACAAAACACATCTTTACTTTTGCTATTTCAAGTGGAGAAATAAAGTAACAGGATTTCTGGTTTTTCCCTTACACATGAGTTCTTCCCATTAGAGGTAGAACGAGTTGTCCATTGCTGAATATAAAATAGTCAATTTCCAATTATTGAATATTTAACCACTTATTCATTTTTTTACTAGAAACTGGCGCTTCAAAACATAGACGGATTTTATACTGGTCTTCCATGGCACAAATAGTGTAGGAACAGATTCTGCTTTTGAAAATGGAGAATGGCCTGATCCGATGTGGTCACTGATGGGTAAATCTAGCTTATTTTGAGATGTTCACTTGAGCCTATTTTCCCACAAATACAAACTACAATCTCCAATATAAGTTCATGAATAATAAAGATGACATTTTGTTCTTCATTCATCATGGATGGTTGAGTTGGTTCCGACCTGAACTGGGGGAATGAGCTGCTTTATTCGATTTCCTCATACTCAAGAGATCCTGATGAGAAACGTAGTGTCCCAGCCACACAGAATAATTTTAGAGATAGTAGGAATGGAGACTAATGTTTAAACCAATATAAATTTTTTGCAAGTGTGGAATCCACTGTCTAAAGAGGTTAATTAGCCTATTTAAGGGCTTACAGTTAATTTGTGGCAATACTATAAATTAACTCTGATTTATCGGTCACCAGGGTCACGTATATGGAGTACTTTAAACTTGCTATGTTTAAGTATCCATGACCTACAAAGCCAGAAGATCTCAATTCTATACTTAGTTCTTTTTACTATTATTTATAATTCTGCTCAGTTTTTTCCCCCTGCAAAATGAAGCTCAAGTTCACAACTTGTTCTGGAATAACAAGGCATATGTAGGTAAAGGATACTCTATAAACTTTACTGTGGAGTAAATATCCAGCTCCTACATTATCTCAATTTAACTATATTTCTAAAATGAATTAAAATAAATTAATTAATAAGGTAGTTAATGAATATTGGCAGTACTTAGTAATGCTAATTAATATAATAAAGTATAACCAGTTAATTTTTATTCTGTAAAGTTTAAAATATATTTATTTGGAACATAAAGTTATGATGTACTTTTAAAATAATTTAGAAATTATAATTTTGTACAAGATGTGACTACAGATATTCTACTATATCGTGTCATTGTCTGAGCTAAATAAATAAAAAAAAATTATTTACATTGCCATTACCAAACCAATTGCTCTAATGTCTGAATTTATCTTTCTTTGATGCCCTATTTATCCTGTTCTGTTCCTTTTCTTACCCTCCCAGACTAGATTTATACACATTCACCCAGCAGTACCTTCTAATTTTTACTGTATTTTACAATCATTTTAGTAATTAACACAATTAACAGAAAGTATTTATCCAATAGAAATAACATCTTAAAAAAAGTTACCTTACTTACTCTCATTGAAATAGTTTGAGAAAAATAGATTCAAATGAAGAATTGCCATTTATTTACTCTTCTTTTCAGTTGTCAATCTTATTTATGTGACCATTGTTCTGATGATGTCTCTGCATATATAATGACATCACTATCCCAACTTTGGTTTAAAATCTCACACCAAAATAATGTGACGTCTAAGAAAGATTGCAAAACTAACCCAAAGTAATATGATTAACTTTAAATAAGTATGTGCTTTCAAAATGACCTTCTATTAATTACATATATGAAAAAATATAATGAGTTGGCTAAATAGTTTATTTTTTTCCATAAGATGGTTCTAGTAGCACTTAGTTATCTTTAACTTCATTCAAAACTATTTTGTTAGATTGTATTGTGACAACTGTCATATCAGCAGGTGTATAACAAAACATCTAAACTGGTGAATTTTTGTGTAGTCATTTTAATATTGAAGATGGAAGAATACACATTTTCTGCATATTATACTTTATTACTTCAAGAAAGGTAAAAACACAACTAAAATGCAGAAAAAGATTTGTGCAGTGTATGGAGAAGGTGTCGTGACTGATCTAAGAAAACAAAATTGGTTTGCAAAGTTTCATACTGGTGATTTATCACTGGACACTCCAAGGTTGGGTAGACCAGTTGAAGTTAATAGCGATCAAACTGAGACATTAATTGAGAACAATCAATGTTATACCACGTGGGAGATAGCTGACATACTCAAAATATCCAAATGAAGCATCAAAAAACCAATTACAACAGCTTGGTTATGTTAATTGCTTTGATGTTTGGTTCCACATGAGTTAAACAAAAAAACAAAACAAAACAAAATGAAAAGAAAAACTTCTTGACCATAGTTCCACAAGCAATTCTCTACTTAAATGTAATGAAAATGTTCCATTTTAAAACAAATTGTGGTGGGCAATGAAAAGTGGATACTTTTCAGTAATGTGGAATGGAAGAGATCATTGGATGAGAGAAATGTACCACCACCAACCACACCAAACGCCGGTCTCCATCCAAAGAAGGTGAAGTTGTGGGATTGGAAGGGAGTCCTCTATTATGAGCTTCTTCCAGAAAACCAAACCATTAATTCCAATAAATACTGCTTCCAATTAGGCCAACTCAGAGCAGTACTCAATGAAAAGCATTGGAATTAGTCAACAGAAACCACATACTCTTCCATCAGGATAATGCAAGACTGTATGTTTCTTTGATGATCAGGCAAAAACTGTTTACGGCTTGGCTGGGAAGTTCTGATTCATCTGCTATATTCACCAGGCAGTGAACCTTCAGGTTTCCATTTATTTCAGTCTTTACAAAATTCTCTTAATGGAAAAAAATTTTTCAATTCCCTGGAAGACTGTAAAAGGTACATGGAATAGTTCTTTGCTCAGAAAGATAAAATGTTTTGAGAAGATGGAATTATGAAGTTGCTTGAAAGATGGCAAAAGGTAATGGAACAAAATGGTGAATACATTGTTCAATAAAGCTATTGGTGAAAATAAAAAATGTGTCTTTTATTTTTACTTAAAAACCAAACTAACTTTTTTAGCCAATGTAATATAAAAAGCAAATTACTAAGCTTTTTGATTTTTTTAACGTACCTCCTCTAATTTTGATTTTTTTTTTTAAGTAGTCTCATTAGATTTCTTTATTTAGTGGTAAATCCTAAAACAACCCATAATTATTTCTAAGCTAGTAAAAACTGACAAACAAAATCCAAAACTGAGTTTTGCCCATTGAAATACATTTAAATATTAAATTGCTCATGCTAATTCAAATTAGCTATACTTATTTCAAAAAACACCAATGCCAATGAATTTTTATTAATTTATTGTTTATTAATTTTTAAAAATGTGTTTAATATGTTAGAATTGACCTCTCTTTAAAGCAAGTCATTATTCTTGAACCACACACAATGAATCAGGAAAATTTCGACAAGTTCATCAGCATATAAAAACAGCATAATATACTGAGAAATACATAAAGTTCCTTGAAAACCTAATAGCCCAGAGTGAATTTCTCTTTTCAGCAATTGTTGTCTAAGCTTGTTTTCTACGTGACTCTTTGCACTGTCACAGAGGGTTAGACATAGCTACCTCACAGAGTCAGTTCTGGCTCCGCATAACTTCCATGGAACACCTGTTCCATTTCCTCCTTCCTCCTGTGCCTGAGCTGTGGTCAGAGAGGTATTTTAGGGTCAGAACAGGCATGGTGTCCGGGTCATTGCAAGCATCTTGAACCTGAAGTACATGAATTTAAGGATAATATAAAAACATTGACAGCTTTACACAAGATTACAGAGATGATTCTTATTTATATGTTTTAAATTATCAATCTTGTTACAATTTGAAAGTATTCTACACGTATGTATGTATATGTCAGTTAACCTGAAGAGAAAGTTATATGCAGGGAAAAAAGGAAACAATCTTCACTTTATTTAACTTCTCCAGATTGACATTATAATATGTACCCTTTTTTTAAGGAGAAGGGAGGGAGAAAGAGAGGGAGTCATCAATCTGTGGTTGCTTCTCGCTCGCCCCCTACTGGGGACCTGGCTCGCAACTCAGGCATGTTGCGAGCCAGGGGAATCAAACCAGGCTGGGGAATCAAACCAGGAACCCTTTGGTTCACAGGCAGACACTCAAACCACTGAGCTACACTAGCCAGGGTGCACCTTTTTGATTTAATTCAGTGACCTCACTTTTCTTCTTCTTCTTCTTTTTTTTAACTTTGGACAAATTGCTTATTCCATTCAAGCCGTTTTTTAATAAAAAATGTAACAATTTTTATTTTTTGTGACAACTTAGCTTCTTGTAAGTGAAACTATAGTTAGAAATAAAAAGATGAGTAGGTAGGCTTGAAAGGAGAGAGATGCCAAAGTAGTTAAGCAATAACTTAAGTCTCAGTTATTTTGTGTGTTATGTATTTGTGTTGTAGGAAGGCAGAGACTTAACCATGTGTTAGTGCTGATGTGAGCAAATCAGTTTCTAGTGAAGGTTAAAGTCATGAGAGAAAGTGAGAATATTATAAAGAAAAAACCCTGAATAAAGTTTAGAGAATATCTGTCATGTTAGTATGAGGATCACATAAAATATATAATATTCCCCAAAAATAATTAAGTTCTTTCTCCATGCATGAAAGCTATCCATGCTTTCATAGCACTATGATGACATTTATTAAATTGTATTATATTTGTATATTTACACATATATCTCTCAGGTCAAGTTGTTAACACTTCGAAATTTGGTTATTTATTTTACTAATCTTTTCTTCCCCTAGAACTTAATATCTTTTTTATTGCATTTGAATAGTGCAGTGAGAATGTCATGTGAAATCATATAACTATTATAGTTTTTACTATTCAAATCATTAAATGAGAAAATATGAAATGCCTAATGAATCACAGTTGTTTTGATATCTTTAGGATTATATGTCCACATTCAATGTTTGAATAAATCACCGTTAGCTAGATAATATAAAGGAAAACCACATTTGAAAGATTGCTTCAATACCTCCAGCATTTAACAGGTTTCTCTTCATTTTGTTATCATGTACCTTTTAAAGAAGAACTATTCTTTCTTACTGAGATTCTACATAGTCAGTATCTTCAACCAGTTGTTTTCTGAGCCCAATAAAGATCTTAGAATTCTCAGTTCTTAAGTATCATATTGGGGAGAAAAGAACTGGAAGCATCATATAGTTTTATTTAACCTTGTTCCTATCTAAGAGTGAATAAGTTCCTCATTGTCAACCAGTTGGGCTTAAAATGTATGTGTTGGCACTCGGCTTCAGAGACAATCATTGTTCTTTTAAATAAACTCTGATAATGATAATATCACCAGATAAAGACCAACAATTCCATTCTTGACAACAAATTATAACACATCACTTTCAAACTCCAAAATTATCAAAATTGATTTGTTCCTTCTTGGCCACTTAGCACAATTATTTAGCTATTTTCCAATGTGATTTTCATGTTCAAAAAGTTCTAAGCATTATAGGGTTTTGCTTAAGTGTAATTAAAAATAGTCCTCACACAGCCATGAATGGATATTTTTTTCAATTAAAAGTAACACTTTATCTACATATATATTTTTGTTTCCTGATAGAGAACATTATTAGCTTTCATAATTAGAGCTTTCCCAGTGACATCTAAATTACAAATAAAGTATTCTGAATTTTATTCACACTTGCCAAATGCTCAAAAAAATTGTTATGATTATATCAACCAGGGAGTCAAGAATTCAGTGAAAAAGTGGGTTCTAAAGATTACTTCTTGATAGACAAAAAGAAAAAAATCTCTTCTTCTTCTTATATAGAGATCTTACAATATGAATCTAAATAAAGATTATAAGGTGCTTTATTCATATTCAAAAGTGGATCAAATCATATGAATTTCTCTGAACTGCCAGAGGATTAAAAGGAAATGCCCTGCAGGCAAGAACAAGGTATACTGAGACTTCTTCCTCTTCAGCAGTCTAATCAGGTAGGGGACCCAGTGGCAGTTCTAAGCAGCCCAAACAATTACTTCTGTAATTTGCTGCCAGTAAAATATCTTTCTATCTTGAATTTAAGTACAATGACTGTCACTAAATGGAATGTTCAAGGTAGAATACCAAGTGCAAAACATTCTATTAAAAGTTTCTTCATTTATGTTTTGGTATCACTCACCCACTCTGTTTGTTTTTATACTAGTCCTCTTATATACACCTTCAGGCAAATGTGTGTATATCCCAGAATAGTAAAACACAAAGTGATATAGTACACACAGTTATTATACCACAGCTTAAGTTCATATTTTTAGAGTGTGTAAGAGCATGGGAAAAATTCTTCTCCATCAGATGAAATGTTCTTTTTTATTTAGCTTTGAAAAGGTTATCATCCCTAATAAAAACTTTAAAACTAGGCAAATATCTATAAAACATTTAATCTAGATTGTGTTTGGCAAACATGTATATGAATAGATTATAGAAATCTGAGGAAAAGAGGAAACTCTCACATGAAAATGTACCACATTGATGAGACATTGTTTAACCTGGAGGCTACATCCAAACAAGCACCATCTTCATGGAGTTATTAGTGGAATTTTGTGCTCATGTGGAGGCCAGGACAAGTCACATTCCTAGAAAAGTGCTATGAGAATCAAAACTGATTCAAAACCTCTAAACTGACAAAGATAGAGAGAGGGAAATGGTTACACACATCTTTCATATCTCACCTCATTTCTTTTCCAACCTCCCTCTCAAGAAGGAAGCAGCACAAATTAAATAAGCAACGGCAATCTGAAGAATAAATATTGCCTATTTTTTACTAAGTTGAGATGGTATTTTTTAAACAATGAACGAACATTCACTGAGCCCCCTTTTGTTTTCAAGGTAACTGTGTAGTCACCAGGAATAAAAACAAAATGACAGAAACAGTTCGTGCTATGATTTTTAATTCCTGAATGCGGATACACAAATGCTACATTTGAATTTCAGGATGCTATATGAGAAATTACTCTCACCTGGATTTTGAAAGAGAGTGAATATGGAAGGAAGTCTGGAAAAGCAAAGGGATAATAAAAATTAGCCTTTTAAATTATGCTAGAATCTTTTCTCTGTTTAAACCTTGTTTGAAATAATGCATAAGCCAATATGTTTTCATCTGTCAAATTGTGCACATTTCTATAAAATAATCACTTTTCTCTTTTTTTGCTTTTTAAAATTTTTTGTTATTCCATTACATTTATCCAAAATTTTTCTCTTTTGCCATCCTCTGCCCAGCCCATCCCCCTCTCCCATAGTCAATCCCCACACTGTTGGCCATGTCCATGGGTCATTCATACATGTCTTTTGGTCCCCTTCCCCTTCTTTCCACCATTATCTCCCTCCCTTCCTGTCACTGTCAACCTGTTCTGTGTTTCCATACCTCTGGTTCTATTTTGTTCATTAGTTCTTTTGTTCATTAGAATCCTCTTATAGGTGAGATCATTTGATTTTTGTTTTTCACTGACTGGATTATTTCACTTAGCAGAATATTCTCCATTTTGATCTATGTTGTCAAAAAGGGTAGGAGTCCCTTTTTGTTTTTGCTACATAGTATTCCATTGTGTAAATGTACCACAGTTTTTGATCCACTCAATTACTGGTGGGCACTTAGGTTGTTTCTAGCACTTGGCAGTTGTTAAGTAGTGCTGCTGTGAACATAAGGGTGCGTAAGTCCTTCTGAATTAGTGATTTGGGACTTGTAGGCTATATTCTCAGCAGTGGAATCACTGGGTCAAATGGCAAGTGGGAATGCAGACTGGGGCAGCCAATGTGGAAACCAGTATGGAATTTCCTCAAAAAACTAAGAATGGATCCCTTCCCCTTTTGTAAATTGATTAAAACTCCTTTTTGATATTAGCAGAATATTTTTTATTATTAAATTATATATTTTGCTATAAAGTGTGAAGCCACATTAATCAATAATTGATGGGGAGAAGGGATAGGAGAAACAACATTTGGGTCTCTATAACTACTCTCACTCTCCCACGAAACTTCATCTATCAGGAAATAAATTTTTCTAAATTAATGTAGAGACCTCAATAATTCCTCTGCCCATTGTCTCAATCTCTTTTACATATAGAATAAGATAAAAGCCATTATTATAAAGAAAGATCATAAAGTATCAATAAATATGTAATAATTAAATACTTAAAAAAGAAATTAGCAAATTCATAGTGTTATCTGTGGAAAATAAGTTCTTGTAGTGTCTAGAGGAAAATAATTTCCTGAGACCCACATGAGAAGATGGGGCTCAGTGGTGAACTTTTTGATGATGTAAAATTAAGGGGATTTCCCTCATGACTTCCTAGTGTACCATCTCTGTCCATCCTTCCATGGAAATGCTACAATCTTACCTTCAGCAAGGCCAAGGCAAAAGTCAGTGTCCAGAGTTTCTGCTAAATGTTAAAGTATAGTCTAGGGCAGCATCTTACTGTGTGTTTTCAGCTGCAGTCTATTGCTGTGCTGCAGCATTTAGCCTCCCTCCCGGAACCTGCGAGTGGAGTCCCCACAGCCATGGACCATGTAACTGCTAGGGCCACTTGGCTGTGGAGAGAACAAGCACATGCAATGTGTGAGTGCAGGTCATTGTGCAAGAGAGAGAGAAAACTTAGTTCTTAGGGAGCCCATGCCTTTTGCTTCAGGCCCCAATGGAAGCTAGACTCACATGGTGGTAACATGTTCCCAGCAACAGAGCATATGAACAAATGGGACAAGTGCTTCGCTAGGTGGGCAAGGGAGAGAACTTCTTTGTTCCCATGTCATTATATTAGCTTGAGCTTGGGACAGACCAGGTACCTTTACAAAAGAATCAATCAACTTCCCAAGTATTTGTGGGCTTCGGCTGGGTTTATACCTCATAGTTAGACTGACAGGCCTCTTTGGTCCAGTAGATCATTTTGTGCCCCTCAACAATCTGGTACTGGGGAGGGAAGCAAGGAGCACTAATCTCCTTAGTAGAGTACAATGCTGTGGTCCTTTGGAGCATGAAAAGCTGTACCTTCCTGGTGAAGCAAAAAGGTTCCCGCTCCCCAGTTTTTTAAACTCCATGTCTAGTTCCCTTTGTTCCCCTTTTCTTTTTGAGCTAAATATGAAGGTTAACAAGAGGATGTCTTGTATTCTTCCCAAAGCCTTAAAAGTTTAAGTCTACTGAAGGAATCACCATGATCCAAATTTACCTCAGTTCTTGAACCATCACTCACAAGGGAAATTCAGTCATAGTCCCAGTCCTTCTGTTCTCCAGAGTTTAGATTAGGATGTTGTCCTGCTGTTGGTTTGCACACTGAGGACACTGGAGAGTTCTCTGGCAAGAAGCTGAAATTGGCCTCCATGCACATAGGTCAGAGAGATCCTGAAGAAAGAGCCAGTCTACTCCAGATTGGAGGTTGGCAGGTTTCTTCAACAAGAGAAGTTATATACAAGGCTTGTCTTGGGTGGTCACAATCAAGCTTTGTCACCACTTTCAGACCTTAATCCATGATAGCTCATACTCTCCTGTTTGTTAAACAGGGCATGCTAAAGTCACCAATCTATTATCCTGCTCTGTTATGTCTGCTAACCCCAAAGAGAGCACAGTAGTGGACAACTGCATGTTCTTCTCTAACTTCAGTTCTTCTTTCAACTTTCTCATGGAGCTTCAAATTGTAGCTGGGCTTGGTGGTCAGCTGTTTTGCCTGACCACCAGAAAAGACCATCCACCGCAACAGCCATTGCTTTTTCTTCTTTGAGTCAGTGTGTTATATGCAGTTCCTCAAAAAAAGACTCAGAAAAGTAGCTGGTGTTTTCAAGGCCTCCCTATACTCACCCATCAGCCCACAATCAGCTAAAATATGAACCACCCCTTCTCACATAGAAGTTGATGACCAATTTGGGATTTCTCCTAAAAACACTTCTTTCTCTAAAACCCACATTTGCAGTCCTGGCTGGCTCTCCAATTGTTGATTTATAAACTCAGTAGTTCCTTGGGGTTAAATCTAAAAGCTGCCCCTGTACATGTAGGTCAAAGAGAGACTGAAGAAAGAGGCAATGCAGTCCAGATTGGTAGGTGACAGGTTCAGTAAGCAAGAAAAGTTATAAACAAGGCTAGTCTTAGGAGCTGCAGAACAAGTCATGTATTCAGTCCAGATGGTCTCAATAACACATTGCTCTCTCAAGGCTGTGTCCTAAAAACAGTCCTATTGTGGGAATAGTGGGCAAACATACATTTCCAGGACAGGGAAGCAGGTGAGAAGCCTCCAATTGCCCAGGTGCACAGGCTCTCAGGTCAACCATCAGTCATGTCCTTTCAACGCCCTCCTCCAATATGTACTAACCAAAACTAAGGTCAAGATCAAATACCTCAGGGGTAATCCTTGGCTTCCTGTGTATCCCTTGAGTCACAGAATACCCAAACTCTTATTGCAGTTTGTTCCTTCACATTTTGCCATATGCCCTGATCTCAATTATGTAGACTTGTTACCTTGCCTTATTCCTTCATCTTTCACAACTGCAGCCTCTTTCCAAATCTTGTTCCATCCCACATTCTTTGCTCATCCTGACACACACACATAAACACAAACACATATTTTAGGACATGAGAGCTCCGATTAAAACCTTTGGGAGGATCTGGATCTCTCTCTCCTTATTTTTCTCCCCATTCTACGCCACACATAGTGTTGGAGGTCCTTATGTGAAATAGCCTATTTCTCAGTACCCCATTTCAGCTCCTTGTATCCCTGCTGTCTTTCACTGTAAGTCCTGGTGCAGCTAATATACC
Organism: Mormoops blainvillei; assembly: GCA_004026545.1. Lineage (NCBI taxonomy): Eukaryota > Metazoa > Chordata > Mammalia > Chiroptera > Mormoopidae > Mormoops > Mormoops blainvillei. The sequence continues at coordinate 24,053 of PVJD01001890.1, read as the reverse complement.
ACCTCCAGGGAGCCGTTACTTACAATTCATGAATATTTAATTTTTATTGTCATTTTGCATATTCTAATTTAACATGATTTACTGGGTGCTTTCTATATGCCAGAAATTTCTAAAGACTTTATTTCCATCATTTCCACCATTTTCCCCTTTAATATATGCCTAGAAAATAGCATATTCCCTACCTAACATATAAGTCCAACATATCATTTGTCGAATGACATTGTGACATTACCTCAAGCTATAAAATTGACTTTGAAGACTAAACCACCTGACCAAGATGCAGAACTCTAGCTCTTAGCCTCCTTTTCAAAACCAATGTTTTCTGCTGCAGTTGTTACCCTAGCTTTCTTTCATAACTACTTTTAGACTGTTCTTTTGGATTTTTTCCTTGTGTTAAAGCTCACATCATGACATTTCTTTCCTTCCTTTCATGATTTTACAATTATAATTATCAGGAATGTAATTATTTACCTTTACTGAGCTGTGCTTTGTTTATTGCAAACTAGGGTATTATTTTAAAATATTACCTGATATATTTTCTTTCTCAAAAATTTAGCTGCATTTTCTCCATTAAATAAAGTTAATTTATCCAACAATAAATACATAAATTTTTGCAATTTAGTACATAGAAATTAAAAGTCAATTTAAAAAGAATTGGCTGAGGGTTGTTGCCTTAGTGAAGGGAGTATAAAAAGAAACCAGAGAGATACGAGACACAAATTTTTGGCTAAGTTTCAAAAAAAAGTTCTTAGAATCTAATTAAATGAAGCTAAAGAAGAATATATAATAAATGATGAGGAGTAGTAGAACTTTTAAAATAAATGATCTTAAATTACTTTTATTATATAATTATTCACCATTATAACATTTTAAAAAGGATTTTATTTATTTATTTTCAGACAGAGGGAAAGTGAGGGAGAGAAGCATCAATGTGTGGTTACTTCTCACATGCCACCTACTGGGGACCTGGCCTGCAACCCAGGCATGTGCCCTGACTGGGAATCAAACCAGCGACCCTTTGGTTCACAGGCTGGTGCACAATCTGCTGAGCCACTCCGGTCAGGACTCACCATTATAACATTTTATTTACTATTACCTAGAATCACATCATCTGAAGTCACACGTGTGTGTGTGTGCATGCACATACCCACACATGCATGTGTCCATGTATGTTTCATTTACAGCATTTGTACAGAATTTGGCAGCATAATTTTTGATAGAAAAAGAATTTCACTGCAAAGTAAACATAATTTTATTAAAAAATAAAGAAATATCAATCGTTTATGCTTGTTTCTCTTTTTAAAATTATAATTACAGTTAACTATAGTAGCTTAATCAGACATTTCATTTTTATTGTATTATTAATTCATTGCTTATACATATTTTAAGTACACATAAAGCCATGAAAAACATTGATCAAAATGCATATTTCTAAGCCTCATTACCCAAATTCAGAGTCAGCATGTCTATTTGGGAGCCTAGAAATCTGAATTTTCAACAAGCACCAGAGATGATTCTGATGGATATAATGTATCTATCACATCTGTGAAATACAGAATGGACAGAGGGCCTTTGAGAAGGGAAGAAAAGCAAAAGTCATAGATCTCACTTTAACTTAACTATTCATGTGACTATTAGAAAAAAAATTACTGTATTCTCCTTGTCAGTAATATGAGAGTAAATTAAATTTGAATATTCAACAAGGAATAAATTATATTTAAACTTTGAATTTTTAAGGTATAACATCAAAATTTGAATTAATATTACATTGTTTATTAATTCCAAAATTAATATGCACACTTTTTCTATCTAGTAATCTTCTTACTATAAAGAATGTAAATTCAAATTGTATTTAATTTACAAAAAATGGGTCCCTGGATTTGAACATGAGACTATGAGACCTATTCATTTATGGTTTTGTGATTTGAGATTAAAAACAATGATAGAACTTTGGGAATTATTAAATTAAAAAATATTTCAAAAGTTCTAAATTATATGCAACAGAAAACAATTCTGATTCACTTATGCAAAATGCAATTATATATCCTCTTTTTTTCACCCCAAAGGGAAAGAAAACATTAAAAAAAAGTCTAAGCTAAAGAGGTAAGGCTCTTTAGTTTCCTTGATTTGCCATAAGGCAGTGTTTACTAGGGGCCATCTTCTACACTTACATTTGCAGAATGACTCTAAAAAGTATTATAAAACAATAACCCAGGGACAGTCCCAAATTTATTTATCAAAGACAGCTTGACTTGGACCACAATACTTGATGTTACAAGCAAAGTGTACTAATACTTGTAAAAAATATACAGTCATAAAAGCAAAAACAAAGAATGGTCATGTCCACTTTTACCTTACCTAAAATGTAATCGGTGTACAAGAATTAAGTATTAGTGATAAGTATGGTATTAAACTTTTATTACATGCACTACAGTATCAAAATATGTTTACAGTATGTCATTGTTACTGCAGAGAATATATCAACAGAGAAGAAGATAGTGATCATCTCCTTGCAGAGACCTCACAACTAAAAAATATCAAATTTTTCACTGGAATCCAGGGTCTTCTTTCACTCGAGCCTGCTCCCAGATTAAGTCTCTGAATCAAGAAGGAATTTTTATCACTTTGTCTACTGTAACACTCTCTTAATCATATTCACTCTATCATCATATTTATTTTAGGGTATGTGTTATTAACTTCATTTATGTTATCTTTTATTTAATATTTTTGTTGTTATTCAAGTACAATTTCATCCAATTTCCTCCCATCAATCTACCCTCCACCCACCCTTGACCCCACCCTCCCTTATTTGTTCATTAGTGCCCCAATATATGTTCTTTGATCACCCTTCCCATTTCACCCCATCTTCCCCTCCACCCTCTTGTCTGTTCACTATCAGTTTGTTCTTCACTTAAATGTCTCTGGTAACATTTCATTGCTTGTCTGTTCTGTTGATTAGTCTCCACTTAGAGGTAAAATCATATGGCATTTGTCTTTTACCACGTGGCTTATTTCACTTAACATAATGTTCTCCAGATCCATCCATGATGTTCTGAATGTTAGGAGCCCCTCCTTTCTTTCTGCTGTGTAGGATTCCATTTTGTAAATGTACCACAGTTTTTTGATCCACTCACTTATTCATGGGCACCTAGGTTGCTTCCAACAGTTGGCTATAATAAATTGTGCTGCTATGAACATTGGGGTACATAGGTTATTTTGAATTGGTGTTACAGGATTTTTAGGGTATAATCTCAGCAGTGGAACTGCTGGGTCAAAAGGCAGTTCCATTTCTAGTTTTCTGAGTAATTCCATACTATTTTCCACAGTGGCTGTCCTAGTCTGCATTCCCACCAACAGTGCACTAGTATTCCCTTTTCTCCACAACCTTGTCAGCACTTGTTTGTTGATTTGGTTATGATGTCCATTCTGTCTGGTGTAAAGTGGTCTCTCATTGTGGTTTTAACTTCCATCTCTCTGATGGCTAGTGATGCTGCCCTTCCTTTCTTATGTCTCTGGGACCTGTGTATGTCCTTGGAGAAGTGTCTGCTCAGGTCCTTGGACCATTTTTTAATTGGATTGTTTGTCTTCCTGGAGTGGAGTCCTGCAAGTTCGTTATATATTTTGGAGATCAAACCCTTCTCCATGGTACCATTGGCAAATATAGTTTCCCATACAATAGGTTCCCTCTTTTTTTTTTTTTTTTGCTGATATATTATTTAGACATGTAGAAGCTTCTTATTTTGATGAAGTCCCATTTGTTTATTCTTTCCTTTTCGTCCCTTGCTCTAGGGGACATATCAGTGAAAACATGGGTGTGTGGAATACCTGATATTTTCCTGCCTATGCTCTCCTCTAGGAGCTCAGCATCATTAGCCATCAGAGAGATGGAAGTTAAAACCTCAGAAAACTAGAAATGGAACTGCCTTTTGACCCAGCTTTTATGGTTTCACAACTTATATTTAAGCCTTTTATCCATGTTGAGGTTATTTTTGGGTATGGTGTAACTTGGTGGTAAAGTTTCATTTTTTTGCATGTACCTGTCCAGGTATCCCAACACCATTAGTTGAAGAGGCTATTTTTACTCTATTTCATGCTTCTTCCACCTTTGTTAAATATTAATTGACCATAGATACATGAATTTATTTCAGGGTTCTATATCCTGTTTCATTGATCTATGTGTCTGTTCTTATACCATTACCAGGCTGCTTTGATTAACAGTAGCCTTGTAGTATAGTTTGATATCAGGTATTGTGTTCCCTCTGACTTTGTTCTTCTTTCTCAAAATGCTGCAGCTGTTTGGGGTCATTTATGGTTCCATATACATTTTTTTAATTCTTTGTTCTATATCAGTGAAATATGTCATTGGTATTTTAGTAGGCATTGCATTGAATCTGCAAATTGCTTTGGGTAGTATGGGCATTTTGATGATGTTAATTCTTCCAATCCATGAATATGGTAAATGCTTCCATTTATTTGTGTTTTCCTTAAGTTCTTTTTTCAATGCTGTATAGTTTTCTGAGTACAGGTCTTTTACCTCCTTGGTAAGGTATATTCCTAGGTACTTTACTTTTTTTGTTGCTAAAGTTAATGAGATTTTTTTCCTGATTTCCAATTCTGATATTTCATTGTTGGTATACAAAAATGCCTTCAATTTTTGAATATTGACTTTGTATCCCTCTCTCTGGCCAAATTCACTTATTAGGCCAAATAGTTTTTTGGTGGAGTCTATGGGATTTTCTCTGTACACAATCATGTCTTCTGCAAACAATGACAGTTTTACTTCCTCCTTTCCTATTTACATGCCTTTTATTTCTTGTTCTTGCCTCAGCACTGTGTCTAGGACCTCCAATACTACACTGAATAGAAGAGGTGAAAGCAGACACCCTTGTCTTATTCCTGATCTTACTGTGGTTGATTTTAGTTTTTGCCCATTGAGTATGATGTTGGTTGTAGATTTCTCATATATGGCCTATATTATGTTGAGGTATGCTCCCTGTACTCCCACTTTGCTGAGTGTTTTGATCATAAAAGGGTGCTGTGCTTTGTCAAATGCTTTTTCTGCATCTATTGATATGCTCATATGACTTTTGTGTTCCTTTTGTTTATGTGATGTATTACATTTATTGATTGTGAATATTTGAACATCCTTGCATCCCTGGGATGAATCCCACTTGATCATGGTGTATGATCTGTTTAATGTGTTGCTGGATGCAGTTTGCCAGTATTTGTTGAGCATTTTAGCATCTATGTTCATCAGCAATATTGGCCTGTAGTTTTCTTTCCTTGCGGTGTCTTTATCTGAGTTTGGGATTAGGATGATGCTGGCTTCATAAAAAGAGTTTTGGAGTCTTCCCTTTTTTTTGGATATTTTGGAATAGTCTGAGAAGGATAGGGGTTAGCTCTTCCTTAAATGTTTTGTAGAATTCTCCTGGGAAACTATCCAGCCTGGAGCTTTTGAGTGCCAAGAAGTTTTTGATTACTGCTTCAATTTCTCCAGCTGTTATGGGTCTGTTCAGACTTTCTGCTTCTTCTTCATTCAGTTTTGGAAGATTATATTTTTCCAGGAATTTGTCCATTTCAGCCAGGTTTTCAAATTTCTTGGCAAATACTTCTTTGCAGTAATTTCTTACACTTTTTTGCATTTCTGTGGTATCAGTTGTGATTTTTCCTCTTTCATTTCTGATTTTATTTGGGTCCTCTCCTTTTTTTTCTCAATGAGTCTGTTCAAAGGCTTGTTAACTTTGTTAATCTTTTCAAAGAACTGGCTCCTCAATTCATTGATCCTTTGAATTGTTCTTTTAGGCTCTATGTTGTTTAATTCTGCTCCAGTCTTGGTTATTTCCTTCCTTCTAATTGCTCTGGGCTTTGTCTATTGTTGTTCCTCCAGTTCTTGTAGATATCATTTTAGGTTTATTTGAAATGTTTTTATCTTTTTTAGGTAGGCCTGCATCACTTGAACTTCCCTCTCAGAACTGTCTTTGCTGTGTCCTATAAGTTTTGGACAGTTGGGTGTTTATTTGTTTCCGGAAAGTTTTTTATTTCTTTCATGATCTCATTATTAACCCATTCATTGTTTAATAGCATGCTACTTAGTCTCCATGAGTTTCAGTGTTTTTGAGTTTTTTTCCTTGAGGTTGGTTTCTAGTTTCAGGCCCTTGCGGTCCAAGAGAATGCTTGATATGGTTTCAATTTCTCTGAATTTGTTGAGGCTTGTTTTGTGTCCTGTCATGTGGTCTGTCTTAAAAAATCTTCCATGTGCATTTGAAAAGAATGTGTATTTTGCTTCTTTGGGATAAAAGGTTCTATACATATCAGTTATGTCCATTTGATCTAGGATATTGTTCAATGTCACAATATCCTTATTGATATTTGTTTAGAAGATCTATCCATTTTTGACAGTAGGGTATTATAATTTCCTATTATAAGTGTGCTGCTGTCTATATCTTTCTTGAAGTCATCCAGGATTTTCCTTATATATTGAAAGGATGCTCCTATGTTCGGTGCATATATATTTACAATGTTTGTTTTCTTGGTAGACTCTTCCCTTGAGTGCTATGTAGTGTCCTTCAGTGTCTCTTTCTATGGTTATTGTTTTGAAGCCTGTTTTGTTTGATACAGCATTGCTATCCCAGCTTTGTTTTCCTGTCCATTTGCTTGGAATATTTTTTCCAACCCTTCACTCTCAGTCTGTGTACATCTTTTGTTCTGAGGTGAGTCTCCTACTGGCAGCATATGTGGGAGTCATGTTTTCTTATCCATTTAGCTATCCTATGTCTTTTGATTGGAGCATTTTATCCATTAACATTTAAGGTTGTTCTTGATAGGTACTTATTTGTTTTTCCCTTTTTCTACCTGTGTTTCTCTTTCTCTCTCTCTTTTTCTTCCTTGTCTTATAGCAATCCCTTTAGTATCTCTCACAGTACTGGTTTGGTAGTCATGAATTCTTTCAGTCTTCTTCTTTCTGGGAAACTTCTTATTTTTTCTTCCATTTTAATTGAGACCCTTGCTGGGCAGAGTAGTCTTGGTTATAGCCCATAGCTTTTCATTACTTGCAGTACTTTTTGCCATTGCCTTCTGGCTTTTCATGTTTCTGTTGAGAAATAAGCTGCTACCTTTTCTTTGCACTCTAGTGTGTTAATTTTAATTTCTCACCTGTTACTTTTAAGATTCTATCTTTGTCTTTTGAACTTGACATTTTATTGATGTGTCTTGGAGTAGGCCTCTTTGAATTCACCTTGATTGGGACTCTCTGTGCTTTCTGAACTTGTGTGGTATTTTCCCTCTCCAGGTTTGGGCAGTTTTCTGTCATTATTTTTTGAAACAAGTTCTATCCCTTGCTCCTTTTCCTCTCTCTCTGGTACTCCTATCATTCGAATGTTGTTGCGTTTCATGTTGTCTTGCATTTTCCTTAAGATATCTTCATATGTTTTGAGTCATTTTTCATGCAGCTACTTTATCTAGGTATTTCTTCCTACCTTGTCTTCCAGCTCACTAATTCAGTCCTCTGCTTCATCCAGCCAGCTTGTAATTCCTTCTAGTGTATTTTTTATTGCACAAATTGTATTCTTCATTTCTTTCTGGTTCTTATTTAAGGTTTCTATTTCCTTTTTCATGCTGTTGTAGTTCTCAGTCAGTTCCTTGTAGCTGTCTGTGAGTTCCTTGAGTATCCTTATCATCATTCTTTTGAATTCTGTATGATAGTTTGCTTGCCTCCATTTCATTTAGCTCTTTTATTGGGGAGTCTTCTATTCCTTTCAGTTGTTGGCCCTTTCTTTCTCTTCCCATTTTTGGGGACTCTTTTTGTTCAGATCTGTGATTTTTGATGCTCTGCTTTGCCAGCTATCTTTGTAGTGTGAACTTCTGTGTTTGGAGTTCCGTGGGACTCAGTGGTGTAGTGTCTTTGGTCTCTTTGCCTGGGAGCTCTAGGTTTGCTTTTGCTCCCATGTGTGTGCTGTCTCTTCTTGCACTTGGGCTTTTCCTGTTGGTGGCTCCTTTGTTGTTGGGTTCTCTCCTCCTGTGGGTTTACTGGAATTCACAACTCCCACCGTATATTGTATGTGATCAGGGACAGGGCCAAGGTGAAACTGAGTAAGACAGTGGGGGAGTGCTCTATGGGAATTAAAGGACTAACAAGTAGGGAAGAGATAAGAGACCTGTTGGGAAGTACTACAATAAGCATGGTAATTTACCCAAGTAGTCACTCTTTATAAATGGTGAAAAAGAGATAAGACCCTATTAAGGGGATGGGGATAAAAAATGTGAGCTGACTCCATAAAGGAGAACCTGCATGTGGGGTTAGATGATGAGATATAGTGAGAGTAAGTGATAGAAACTTGGGGTAGTGTGGAAGAAACTAAAGTTATTCACAACAGGAATGAAACTCAGGAAGACAGACAAATGGGCCCAAACCCAGGTAAGGTGTTGTGTGGGATTTAGAACAACAATAATAGGACAAGCAGTATTTAATCAGAATAAAAAGAATTAAAATTAAAAAACCAAGACTAGTGTGTTATGGGAATATGGGTTCAGTGTCAGAAGGAATATTAAAATGTAATAGGAAAGGGAGAACAGGAAACTAGTCAAACAAGGTAATCAGAAAAACAAACCAAACAAAGACAACTAAATGTAAGGAAGAAAATTTAAAACTTTAAATATATATAAAAAATAAAAGAAACAATAAAATAAAAACATGAAATGCAAGTTCTGAAGGATATCGAAGTGAATTTTTTTTTCTCAGTTATTGGCATTAGCCTTCTGATCTCTCTCCAGATCTGTCTTTGGTCCTTTCACAGCTCCAGATTTCATTGTCTTAAACTTGCAAGAAAAAAAAAAAAAGGAATAAAGAAAGGATAAAAGCCTCCTGCTGACTTTAAACCCACCAAAAGGGTTCTGCTCTCTTCCTTGATACCACAGTCAGAGTGGGGTTAGGCTCCATTTCTTGTTCTCTTTTTTTTTTTTTCTCTCTCCTGTAGATCTGGGAGGATGGGGGTTGTGTCTGGGCTGCTGTTTTCCTCTTTCACTGTCTCTACCTGAGTCCTCATATCACTGCAAGGGCCACACTGTCCTATGCATCAGGTCGGTGCCATCAATCCCTGTTGTTGTGCAGACATTTGCTCAGTCTTGAGGTGCACCAAGCGGTAGCAACTTGCACCCTTCCTCCTTGCTCTTTGATGGCTTAGGCACTGCGAACATGCAAAATCCTTTTTAGGCAGTTTAGTTCCCCTATTAAATTAAGTCTCTCTGGGGACTGCTACCTCTTTGGCCCCAGTTTCCCTGCTTTGAACAGTCTTTGGGGCACCTTTATTTGGAGCAATTCACACCCCTCCTCCTCCTCCTCCTCCTTCTCTGTCTCAGCCACCCATCACTGCAGCACACCAGAGGTCCTTGCACAGTGGCTGGAAGCCTTTTTTTTTAGTGAATTCCCCTTGTTTGAGGGCAACCTTTCCCAACAATCTCCGGGATTTTCACTCAGCCCAACTCTGACCAGTCCCGGGACTATTTGGGTCCTTGTCAGTTGAGACCCTTCTCTTCTCACATCTCCCAGTGTCGCCAGGCTCCCCAGTTTCTCTAGTATTGTCCCAGCCAGGGACCACTGTCTCAGCTGCAGTGCACTGCCTGCTCTGTATCTCCCACTGCCCGGCAACCAGGTCTCTACTGGTGCAGGTCTGTGACTTCCCTGTTCTGGGAAGGGAGGGAGCTGGCACGTTACAATTGCTGAGCGGGCTCTCCTCCAAAGCTCCTGCAGTAGCCACAGTCCCTGGTTCAGGGCCACAGACCGCCACATCCATACCCATGGCACAGGAATTGGGGACCTTCTTAATGGCCTTCAAAACCTCCTTATCATTCATTTTCTATTGTCCCCTGCAACCTTTGGCTTCCAAATTTCAAATAAGCTGGAATTTTGTTGGCTGATAACTCAGTTCTTCAGATCGGCTAGTTGTCCCAGTTGGATGCATGAGCAAGAGGTTTAGCTCTCACTTACTTCACCATCTTCTGGCCTCCTGCATTTATGTTTTCTTTTTGAATAATTAGGAAGTGTACTCTGTAAATAGGGCACCATGTTACTTTGTTCTCTACTGTATTATCTTGATGAGTGACTGGAAAGGAATAAGTACTTTTTAGCTTTCTTTAATATTTATATAACAAAGCCATTTTGTATTCCTTGTTCTTTTCTTCTTCCCTTTCTTATGTAGGGAAATGTAATTAAATAAGCAAAAAACCCTCCCATCCTTATCCCTATAAGAACCTGAGGACTCAGAAGAAAGATTGAGGTAGTCTTTTAGACAAGAGTCCATTGTTCTCCCAGGTTGTGTGCCACCTGAGTAAAACCACTTTCCTTTTACACCAGCAGCCGCCTCACATGTTTGGTGTTTTTGATGGCAAGCAGCTGAAACTTCATTGTGTTTACTTACAGATTTTGGCAACTCTGCAGGGACAGCATGGACCTCACTAAGTTCTGGAGGGCTAGAGCTGTGATTCTAGCTACCTGTGGCAGGTAGACCGCAGGAAGGGAACTGTAAAGACTTCCCAGCATCTGCCAATATATTTTCTTAAGGCATATCCCTGCACTCTTTATCAAGGCATCAGCCACCTGAAATGCCAGGTCGGTAAAAGAAAATCGATTTGGGAAGCAGTCGGATTCCAAGACTAGGTAAGTTGAATCAGCACACATACCAGGGGTCCTCTATCTTGACTGTTTTCACCTTTGTGCCACTTGTGTCCAGTAGGACCATTTGTAGTACCAGTTGGTAGGCGATCCCTGCCACTTGGACTTTGTGCCATTTGGGCTTTGTGCCACTTGGACCCAGTTAAGACCATTTGTGTTACCAGTTTGCGGGCAATCCTTGCCTTTTGGACTTCATGGCATTTGAGTCTGGTTAGCACCACTTGCATATTAGTTGGCAGGAGGAAGATGGTAAGACTTGATTATGAGCACTCGTTTGGAATAATGGAATTATGGATCCAAGTTCTGTTTATATGTTCCAACTTTGTCTTGTGTCTTCTTATAGTTCTGGTTTTGAGTTCATACTTTTGTGCCATCAGGGATTACTCTATTTCAACTCCTGAAGTGAACCCACTGGCCTGAATTTTAACAGGTCGGTTCATTACAGCTATGATACAATGACTAAGAACAAATTGATTTTCTATTGTAACACTGCTAGGTTTATGTATACTTTAGACTTTGGGGAAAATGGCCCCTAAATTGTTGCCTAAATTGCTACATTGTTGTCCAATTGGACTTGTTTTACCCACAATCAAAGAAATGGAACAAAACTCTTTATGCCCAGGCATTTATATCTTCACACAATAAGAATTTGGCAAATAAAGGGAATAACCTAATGATTCACAGAATGGAATAGGCTTCAAAACCCCTCCCAGACAGGATGACACAGGCAGAAAAGGAAAATGAGGAACTGAGTCTCTACAGTGCCCTGAAACCAGGGGATGCAGGACTGGCAGCAGGAAGATTTCCCCTGCTGCCACCCCCACTGCTAGATAGCCTTGAAATAGAGCCCAGATGGATGACAGCCCCACCCTTGTATGATAAAACAATGGTCTTCCCCTTGAAGACCCAGCAGGACACCCAATTTGACCAGGGAGCATGCTATCTGAAGCAAGATAATTCCCTTTGAGGCAATAACCTCTAGGCAGAATAAACAAGGAAGGGCAGCCCAATGGCTACTATTAGGCCAATAGTCCATTTTCCACTTCAAATTTACTGAACTGGAAGAATTCCAACCCCTCACATGGGGCAGATCCTTAGAAAATTTCAGATCTTATCACTCCATTTTGGCCACTCAGCATTGAAACTGGGCAGATGTACAGGTTCCCCTTGATATCATACTAAGAGCAGGGGAAAGGTGGTTAGCCATAAGTAAGGCTAATGATGAGGCCCATTACCTCCATCAAGAGAATCCAAATAGGAACCAAAACCAGCTGGAGCGATTCCCTTGACAGATCCCAGCTGGGACACAAATAGCAGGGACCGAACCCTCCTAGAACATTACAATATGTGTATGTTGGAAGGGTTTAAAAAGGGGGTACCTAAATAAAAGAGCCTGAATATGATATGTGCTGTTCAGCAGAATCCAAACAAAGATCCTTCTGAAGTTTTGGAAAGGATCTATCAGATCTATCAAAGCACACTGATGCTGGTCCATAGGCACCAGAAAATGTCCTTAGTGCTTCTAGGTAATATTATTTCTATGGATGTACCATAATCTTTCTATCCATGCACCTGTTAATAGACACACACACATAAACATACACATGTAATTGCCTTGTACTTTTAATTAATAATTAATAAAAGTAAAATGACTGCATTATATGATAGCTGCAACTTTATATTTACTAAGAGGTATGGGGATGATGGGATGAGGTGCAGGGTGGAGGGGACAAAGGGGAGGAAAAGGGGACAACTGTAATAGCATACTCAATAAAATATACCAAAACAATAAAGAGAAACTGCCAAACAACAAAATTTTAGTAATATTTTGTGCTCTAACACTGTATGAGATTTATAATTGCTCCATATCCTCTCCAGAATTTAGATTTGTCAACCTTTTGTTATTTTAGTAAGATAATAGATGCATAATGTTATGTCATTAAGAGTTGAATTTTTATTTTGCAAATAGCTAATATTTTGCACATCTTTTTATATGTTAGTTGTCCTTCAAATATCTCCTTCAGCCAAGTGTCTATTCAAATATTTTTCCTATTTTTAATTGGTTTGTTTGTTTTCTTTTAGGGAGGGGGAAGGAAGTGAGAAGGAAACATCAATGTGTGGTTGTCTCTCACGTGCTCCCCATTGGAGTCCCGGCCTACAACTCAGGCATGTGCCCTGACCGGGAATTGAACTGGTGACCCTTTGGTTCATAGGCCAGCACCCAATCACTGAGCCACAACAGCCAGGTGTTTTCTTACTATTCAGTTTTTAATTGATGTATAATTGACATATAGCATTTATATTAGTTTTGGGTGAACAACATAATGACTCGATATTTGTGAATATTGTGAAATGATCCCCATATTAAGTCTAGTTAATATCCATCATTATACTTAGTTACACATTTTTTAAAAAATAATTAAAACATTTAACATTTACTCTCTTAGGAAGTTTCATATATTCAGTATTATTAGGTATAGTCATTATGCTATACATTATATTCCCATGACTTATTTATTTATAACTAAAAATTTGTACTATGTAAGCACCTTCACCTATTTTTGCCACTCATCTTCCACTGTCATAGCGACCACTAATCTGTTCTTTGTTTATATGTGCTTATTTTTTATTTTACTCCTTGTAACACTGAAAATATAATGCTTAATAGATTTGTCTCAAATCTCCATTGTTATTTAATTTTGCTCTTGGAAAGCAGGATACTTTCCTATTAAATCTATTTTATATGAAACAATTGATATGATTGGAAATCACTAGATATCAATTTTACTTGAAATTGGTCAAAAGCAGAGTAAGCAAACCTTATAACTTTGGAACAGAAAATTATTTGAACTCACCCTCTGAAATCTCAGGTAACCTGTTTTGTTTGAACACATAGGGAAAGAATTTTTTTTTCTTGTAAGCATAACACTAAACTAACATAGTCAAATAGCTAAAACCACCAGAGTAATAACTAAACATAGTTGATACTTTTTATGTAAAGATATAAAGCTAGACCTGTATAATATTTGTTGGTGTCTTGAAATTTCTACCCTATTGCATTTTAAAAAATAATTAAAAATTAAACTTTGCTTAGAGAATACAACTTTTAACTATTGGCAATAACCCATTATATATACTTCAATAATCAGAGAAACAAAATTCTAAAATATCCTGGATACTACATAAAATCACAGTTACACAGCCAAAGAAATAATTCAGCACATTTTACTATTATGAATATGATATTTAAGTTCACATGTATAGTGGAAGTTCAGAATGAGCCACTCCAAGATGTGCCTGTGTAGTGAACTGTTTTGAGCTAAAGGCTATTTTAGCTTCAGGCTCAAGAGGAACTTCTGTCCTTTCATTTAACTACCTAGAGGAACTTGAATTAGGGCCCTTGACCTTAGTAAAGGTATTGTAGACAATATTTTTGACCCACCAATATGGAAAGGAAAACTTGTATTTACTAAACATCTTCTGTTCTTATTATGTTGCAATGACACTTTGAAGCCCCCATGGTGAATTATTTCATCCTTAGGGGAGAGTCTTATATACCTCAATTCCCCTTTCTGTCTCTGAACTCCTCTTGCTTTTGGAGGTCTCTGACTCTTTTATGTATGCAGAGTTTCCATTCATATGTATGTATTAAATTTGGTTATTTTCTGTTGCTAATCTGTCTCATGCCTATTTGTTTATTAGACCATCCATCAGAACATTGAAGGTAGAGGAAAATTTGTTTTCCCCCCACATTATCCTACAAATCAAAAACTACTTTAGTGAGTTAGCCAAGTCTTTCCTATAGATCCACAATTCAAATTCAGAACTACTTGTGTGGAGAAGTAAATGCTGTATTTGTTTAAAACAAAAAGATATGGATTTGAGCACTTTTAAACAGGCATTTCCAGTGTTAAAGTGGTTGACCAATTTCAATGTTACAACTATACTAAAAATAAAAATGCAGTTCTATGTTACATTGGTGTGAAGACCTATAATTATATTGACCATATTTGAACCTCAATGATATCATTCATTGATTATCAGCAAAAAGCCACAAAGGCATTGAACAATATTCAATTTAGTTTTGTTTGACATTATTAAGAACTAATCAGTTCAAATGATTTTTATTAAAAAATATCATCACATATCATTGCATTATTTGTCCTTTTTCTAAGTTAGGTACACAGCATGTATTCATGTTTGAATATATTAACATGTAAGTAAACTTCTTTGTAAATAACTTTTTAAAAAATATTGATAGGTATATTACATTTTGCCCTCACTTCTAACCTCTCCTTTTCATTATTTGGCAGTAGGCAGGATATCTTATTGTCTCATAATATGAATGACTGGACATTTCTTATAAAGAATGGAATACAGTATGCTGCAGGAATTGCATAAAAAATCGTCAGTGAATGGGAAAAAGGCTCTTGGACCTTGGATGTCAGTTCCAAGGGAGATAAATTTATAGGTATAACAATCTGTCTTTTATAGCTGACATCTAAGGTCCCAGAGGCTTTTCCCCTATCACCAAGGATTTTTCATGCATTTCCTAATATATAAAAAAAAATCTCTGAATATAACATTTAGACATTTTTGCTGCACATAAAAGGAGCCATGTCAGTTTTGTTCTAGTTCCATACCCAAAGTCAATTTTGCTATTGGATTAAGACTCTATTTTTTTTTTTATTTAATTTTTGTTCAGGTATAGTTGTCTCCATTTTCCCACCACCACTTTCCTCTACCCTACCCACCTCCACCTCCCACCCTCAGTCCTACCCCACTTTGGTTTTTTCCATGGGTCATTTATACATGTTCCTTGATTTTAATAGAAATAAAACTTCTATACCATTGCAATGAAGAAATATTAAAATTAAGCTTGCTAAATTTAATATTTCACTAGAAACCCATAGTAAAGCAGCCATCTACCCTTGCTGTTAAGCAGTCACTGAGTGAAGTATTTTCTCTTCCAGACTCACTTAAAGGGGCTTGGTTATCACCCACAGGACTAAGCTGAAATCCAAATGGCTTGCACTAGTGGCCTGGAGACCTAAGTGAGCTCTTCAAATTGACTTTTTATTGAGTATCTAGGGCACTGCAAGGGAAAAAAGAAAAAAACCCTGTGGCATATAAAGACGCTAAAATATTTGACAACACAGTGGTGGGATAATTGTACTAAAATTGTGTGAAATCATATAAAAGTGTTGATCAATCATTGGAGCATGTAGGCACTAGTGTTGATTCCACCTAGAGAGTAATAATTTCTTTTCAAAGATTCATTACTGCTTATGACCAAATGATACTACTTTGTAAAATTCAATCAAAAGAGTATAGATCTGCCTGGAAGAAGTCCAGCCATTGTTAATATAACAAGAAGGGTTTTTGTGGCATTGGTGTAACTGGCAGCCAAGGAGAGAAGTTTGGAATGTGCATGCATGAACAATGATGATTTCTCTGTATTAGGCAGTGGGGGCGGTAGAGCCACTGAGTGCACATGTGTACTGTGTGGTCATCACATTCTAAATGACTGAGTGAGTAGAGCAATGAATCTGTATCAGATTTTGAGTTAAACTTAAACATTACCCCATGGAAACTATTTGGTTGATTCAAAAGGCTTTTGGGTTCATGCAATGAATGTAGTACAAATAAAAGTGGCACAAAAGCTTCAAAGATGGTTGAGAATCTATTGAAAGAGATCTTTATTCTGGAAGACCTGCAACAAGCAGTACACATGAGAATGTTGAATGCGTATGGGTTTTAATCAACAAAGGTCGGAGAACTGTGTGAGATCCCAAAGTGTCAACTTTGATATATATCTCAATTTATTTAGGCTTACTTTTGTTTTTTCTTTTCTGTATATTTTATTGATTATGCTATTACAGTTGTCCCATTTTTTTCCCTGTTATCCCCTCCACCCTGCACCCCATTCCATCTTCCCCACACCTCTTAGTTCATGCTTATGGGTTGTACACAGCAGTTCTTTGGCTTCTCTATTTCCTATATTATTTGTAGCCTCCACCTGTCTTTTTTTTTTTTTTCAATATTTTCAGGTCATCACTTTCCCCAGCCCTACTCATCCCCACCTCCCACCCTCAATACTTCCTCCACTTGGCTTTCTCCATGCATGTTCCTTGATGACCCTTCCTCTCCTTCTCCCCTGTTATCCCCCTTCTTCCTCTCCTCTGGTTACTCTGTTTGTTTTTTTATTACAATGTTGCTGCTTATATTTTGCTTGCTTATTAATTTTGTTGATTAGTTTCCACTTACAGGTGAGATCATATTGTATCGTTCACCACATAGTTTATTTCACTTAGCATAATGCTCTCCAGTTCCATCCATGCTGTTGCCAACGGTGGTAGCTCTTTCTTTCTGCTGCATAGTAGTCCATTGTGTAAATGTACCAGATTTTTAATCCACTCATTTATTGCTAGCACTTAGGTTGCCTCCAATTCTTGGCTATTGTAAATTGTGCTGCAATGAACATCGAGGTGCATAGATTCTTTTGAATTGGTGTTTCAGGATTTTTAGAGTATAATCTCATCAGTGGAACTGCTGGGTCAAAAGGCAGTTCCATTCTTAATTTTTTGAGGAAATTCCAAACTGTTTTCCACAGTGACTGCCCCAGTCTGCATTCCTACCAACAGTGTATTGGGGTTCCCTTTTCTCTACATCCTTACCAGCACTTGTTTGTTGATTTGTTTATGATGGCCATTCTGACTAGTGTGAACTTGTATCTCATTGTGGTTTTAATTTGCATCTCTCCATGGCTGGTGATGTTAAGCATCCTTTCATATGTCTCTGGGACCTGTGTGTGCCCTCCTGGAAAAGTATCTGTTCAAGTCCTTTTCCCATTTTTTAAATGGATTGTTTGTCTTCCTGGAGTGCAGTCATGTGAGTTCTTTATATATTTTGGGGATCAAACCCTTGTCCATGGTACTGCTGGTAATATATTTTCCCATACAGTTGGTTCCCTTTTCATTTTGTTGATGTTATCTTTAGCCATGTAGAAGCTTCTTATCTGGATGAAGCCCCATTTGTTTATTCTTTCTTTTATGTCCCTTGCTCTAGGGGACATATCGGTGAAAATATTGCTACATGGAATATCTGAGATTTTCCTGCCTATGTTCTCCTCTAGGACTTTTATGATGTTGCAATTCATATTTAAGTCTTAGATCCATCTTGAGTTTATTTTTGTGTGTGGTATAACTGGGTGGTAGAGTTTTCTTTTCTTTTCTTTTCTTTTCTTTTCTTTTCTTTTCTTTTCTTTTCTTTTTTCTTTCTTTTTTTTTTTGTTGCATGTAGCTGTCCATGTCTCCCAACCATTTACTAAGAAGCTAAATTTTTACTCTATTTTATGCTTCTGAATGCTTTGTAGAATATTAATTGACCACATAGACATAGGTTTATTTCTGGGCCCTCTATTATGTTCCATTGATCTATGTGTCTGTTCTCATGCCAGTACCAGACTGTTTGATAACCATGGCCTTGTAATATTGTTTGATGTCAGGTATTATGACATCAAACTCTATGGGTGTTTTTCTGAGCTCTGAGACATGGGTTTATTTCTGTGCTCTCTATTTTGTTTCATTGATCTATGTGCCTGCTCTTATGCCAGTACCAGTCTGTTTTTATTACAGTAGCCTTATAGCATCTTTTGATGTCAGGTATTGTGATCCCTTCTACTTTGTTCATCATTCTCAAAATTGCTGTGGCTATTCGAAGTCATTTATGGTTCCACATAAATTTTTGAAACATTTGTCCTATATTTGTGAAATATGTCATAGGTATTTTAATAGGGATTTCATTGAATCTATAATTGCTTTGTGTAGTATGGACATTTTAATAATGTCAGTTCTTCCAATCCATGAACATGGTATATGCTTCCATTTATTTGTGTCTTTCTTAATTTCTTTCTTCAGTGTCATATTGTTTTCTGAGTACAGGTGTTTTACCTCCTTGCTTAAGTTTATTCCTAGGTACTTTATTTTTCTTATTGTTACAGTAAATGGGATTTTTTTCCTGACTTCTGATTCTGATATTTCATTGTTGGTATAAAAAAATGCCTTTGATTTATGAATATTGACATTGTATCCTGCTATTTTGCCAAATTGACTTATTAGGTCAAATAGTTATTTGTTGGAATCTATAGGGTTTTCTAAGTACACTATCATGTAATCTGCAAACAATGACAGTTTTGCTTCCACCTTTCTAATCTGAACACCTTTTGTTTCTTTCTCTTATCTGCTGGCTGTGGCTAGGACTTCCAATAATATGTTGAATAGAAGTGGTGAAAGCGGACATCCTTGTCTTGTTCCCGATCCTAGTAGGAAAGCTTTAGATTTTGCCTGGTCAGTATAATGCTGGATGTAGATTTCTCATGCATAACCTTTATTATGTTGATGTATGTTCCCTTATTCACACCTTGCTGAGTGTTTTATCGTAAATGGGTGCTATACCTTATCAAATACTTTTTCTGCATCTATTGATATGATCATGTGATTTTTGTCTTTCCTTTTCTTATGTGATGTATTTTATTTATTGATTTGCCAATATTGTACCATCCTCGCATCCCTGGGGTGAATGCCCGTCAATCGTGGTGTATGATCTTTTTAATGTATTGTTGCATGTGGTTTGCCAATAATTTTTTGAGGATTTTACCATTTATCTTCATCACTTTTGTTTCTTTCAGGTCTGTTTTGTAGTGTCCAGAGTATAGGTCTTGTACATATTTAATTATATTTATCACCAAATACATTATGGTTTGTTTACTACTATGCATAGTACTTTAAAATTTTAATGTCATATTTTATTGGCAGTTATAGAAGTAATATATTAATAGTGGTGTTGGTTACACATATAAATGTTTTCATGACTCATTAAACTATACACTTAAAATAGTGAATATTATTGTATTTAAATTATGTTAATAAAGTTGATTCAAGAATAGTTTTGGTAATATATTTACTCTACAGGATTTTGTGTCTAAGGTAGTTTCTGTAATATTCTTATTGCCATCTCTAAGAATAAATATGCACTTGACAAAGATTAACCATTATTAATTTTTAAAAAATATATGTCATTATATATTTTTACTATAAATTAAATGTCACTGCCACATACATACTTGGGAATTCATATAAGATATTATCTGCATATTTAAACTTGATATATTGCCATAGAGGTGGGGAAATATGCACAAAGTAATGGCATTCATCATCTGTCTGTGGCCAGCATCCACCCCTTGCCTAGACCTTCCTACCTTCCCTTATCAATAAAAGATACCTGTATTCCAAACTCTCTTAAGATGTTTTTGAGAATTTTGTTCTCCCATCTACTCAATATAGGCCTCTTTGATCAATAAGCCTTTCCTTGCTGAATGTACATACTATACACACACACACACATACATACATACATTAACTTTATTGACATAAGATCCTTACAAAGACAAAAATATTATTTGTTTAAATTCTCCAATATGAGTGCTGTATGTTGTTGCATGTTTTTAATGTTTCTGCTCATATCTGTGTATTGCTTGCCTAGAAATCAGCTGTATTTCACTTACAACTTCATAATAGTTATGCTCATAAAATTTCATTTGCATGCTTTACTCATGTTTTTCTTTAAGTTATTAGGTGACAAAAATCACCTCCTAGTCTTAATGTTAGAGTAAGTTGTGTAGTGTTGGACGCCAAGTTTGTTATGTTCATGTGCTTTATCATTTATTATTATATCAGCTATCTCTTTTCCTTCTATGCACCACATTCTTGGCAATAGAAAGCTGTATCCCTCTGAGGGTGGACTTACCAATGTCAATATTAATTATAATAGAAAAATTAGAGTCATGATGATAATTATATATATGGTACCACATGGCAAGCAGTTTTTTTAATTGCTTTATATAGACTATTTAATTCACAAAACAAATAGAAATTGGATAATATTTGCAGAGTGATCAAGCACCTTCCCTAATTTCTCATCATCTTTATACTGTCTCAGTTCCAGGGATTGTGAGTCCAGTAGCCAGAATCTCAAACATTATATTCTGCTATTTCTCAAAATTATCTTTTTCATAATATGAGTTACTTTAAATTAGAATGAATTATAGGACTTAAATGATCTATGGTTAAATCAATCCATTTTATATCCTTAAACTAAAACATAATGATGGGCACTGATCTTATATCTTTAATATTTAAGTTCAAGGTGACTGTGTATTAAAAACTCACTTTCTAACTTGTATAATGTAATTTTACACTCCACCTTTAAAAGGCTAGTCCTCCTGGGGCAATTAACTTGGATTCCAAGTAAAATTGCATGACATTATGTTTTTATAAAACAGGATATGTGTCTCTGTACTTCAATTAACTTTTATCTTAAAATTATGTATTAGCTGTAAGTTCTTAAATGCCTTTAAGAACTTTTAGACCACATAAAATTTGGAGGTATTTCTGAGTTACTTGTCTAAATGTAATGAATATACAGTGAAAAATATTTTGTAATTCCAAAGAATGATAAGATTATTTTTCTTGTCTTATTCTTGGTCAAATAATAGCTCTGAATATTGCATTTATTTACACTTGAACTAAGTCATAGGATACGCATAGACACACACACAAATTTTCCTGGCTTATATCACTGAAGCATGACTATCAGAAAGGCACAAAGATTATAATTACTCAAATCAATCATTTTGGATGAATGGCTTGGTATGATCCAAGTAAAATCCTCTCAAGAAACTCACGTAATTTCCACTTACGGCGATGAAATAAAATCGAACGTGATTCAATATGCTACATCTGAATTCTTTAAAAACAAATAGGTATAGTTTTCTATTTCTACAAAATATTTTATCAGTGGTCTACGTGTACTCAGTTATATGACCTTCTTTACTCACAAAATGAGTTTTTATATGGCTTCTAATAAGTTAGTAGAAGGATATGCCTCCATTATCACAACCCGAGCTGGCAATGTGTCTTCTAGAGTTTGATGATGCTCCATTTCACCTGTTTCTGAAAGTAAGGCCACTGGGAACAAATTCCAGCAAAGAAAGGATAGTGTATTAAACACTTATTTTACATTCATTCTTCATTTTAATTTTGTTCTGTAGGACTGCTAAAAAGTAACAAAAAAAGAAATTTTGTTTTACCCAGTATTTTAAAAAACTCAGTGCCTTTGAGAGCTGGTGCATAATAGAAAGCCTCTATAATGCTTTGAGTAATTTTACAAAAAAACAGCAAAATTCAGATAGATGAATTCTATCATTTGCAAATCTAGCTTTTTGAAGTGAAACACATTTGATCAAAGAAGAAATAACAGCAATAACAAGAACAACAACAACAACAACAAGAGCAACAAAATGAGCCACTGAAACTATGACTAAAAAATAGAGTTAAAAAGACCAGGCCAGTAAGTAGATCTGAAAATGTCTCTATCAGAAATCAAAATCAATATTACTTTGTTAAATATTTTCAAAGTAATAAAACAGGAAAAATGGAAAGAGGAAATCATTACTTTTTAAATATCTATGCAATGATGCAATAAAGGGTAAATACAATGTCATTACTCCTCTTCTTGACTTATCAAATTTATTCAGACCTCTCATTATTATAACCTGAAGGAAGCCCTAAAGGTCTTAGCTACCATTTTAAGATTTCCCCTCTCAACATCTTTCTTTAGTTACAATTCAAAAATTGGGAACCAACCAGACTTAGCATTTAATTGGGACCTTAACTGAGTCTTTGGTGACCTAATTATGAATAAAATAATTATAATTACAGATGAAGTCAAGTAATAATTAGTAATTATAAATAAGTCAATCTAAAGTACTTTTTTTAATGGATGTTTAAAGTGACAGCACCATCTTGATCTATGATGTATTCTATTCAGTATCTTTCATTATACTTAGGTTAGAGCTTCAGGAAATTGGAGTTATATACTTATATATATTTCTTATAAAGAGTTTCATTCTTAGCCTATCCCCCATGCTTAAAAGAGAACTACTGTGTTTATATTTGTGGAAATGAAAAAATATTTGTTCCTAAATTATATGAATAATTTCCATAAATTACTAGTGATTGGTACATGTGCCTTGTCAGAGGTATTAAAATGTGTGTACAGGCTTGACAACAACTTATTTTGAAGATAATAAATTTAATTTACTTTAAAATATAATGTATACAGTAATAAAACTTTTAAGAGTCCACTGTATGATTTCTCTGGAACTGTAAGAGCTATAACATTGAGTACTTAGAATGATTGTGAGTCAGGTTATTTACATTCATCTAATATCCCATTTAATCTCACAACAAATTTACAGGGGTCAGGATGGGGTTGATATTATGCCCGTTTTAAAAATGAGTTTTAAGACAGGTTAACAGAAAATAAAAATGGTAAGTGTTGGGATCTGAACATAGATTTAATTTCAAACCTATTATCTTTTCAAAATGCTACACCATCATTTTTATAAGTGAATTGCCAAAACTATAAACAAATACCTACTCTAATTAGCTTGAATTCCTAGATATTTTAGAAAATAAAAACTATTTTAAATGACACAATGTATAGTTTATTGCACATTTCAATGACTGATTCTAAAATTTGAGCCCTTTCTTTAGGGGTATCTTACTTATTTTCTAACATTGTAACCATCAAATATTTGTTGCTCGCTTTTTAAATCTTCCCTTGAAATCCTGTTCCCAAAATTATATATCCTTCTCTAATTAAATAGAATAAAATTAGCTCATATTTTAATTTTAATCAAATCTATGTGTGTTGATTAAACATAACTGACACAGCCAATCCATTTATTACAATTGTCTTGACTAGAACTTTGACAGAAATGACGATTAAATTAACTAACACTTATACTACTTTCATTTTGTTACTGTCTTGACAGGATTGTTAGAAAAATATTTTTCAAACCCTCAGACAATTATCAAATCCTGGCCCAGCTGCAAATGGCTTTTTTGAAAAATAAAGATATAAAATCTACTTTTCATATCTGCTGAGAGGTAAAATGAGATATAATAGAAAAACTACATAATTCTCTGCAGGGTACACAGTTGGAATAAATGGTAATATACTGTAGCTATAATTATAAGACTCCAGTGAAGTCTTGATGAGACTGCATCCTAATGATTATTTATTGCCATGAAACCCTCTCCCAAACAGTTAAACTAGATACTCATCTGTATGCCAGTCTGGACTCAAAATACAGCTGATTTGTTTGAGCTTCTGGGGAACTACTGAGTTGGCCAAAAACTGTGTTTGGCTTTTTTTCCATAAGATGGCTCTAGTAGCACCTAGTTGTCTTTAATTTCATTCAAAACAATTTTGTTAGCTATATTATGACAGCTGTCATGTCAGCATGCTTTAAAAAAAAAAA
>PVJD01001889.1:0-232457 GCA_004026545.1 Mormoops blainvillei | reverse complement strand
GGCCTGGAACTTCCTGCATAAACTCATATCTGGCCTGTGAGTGTTAGTGTCCACCATTTTTGCCAGTTCCCCCACATCTTTTATCTTTTTTTGCTACCATCTTTAGTCAGGGCAAAATTCTCAGTGATACACAGACATCTGGGGTGGGCATCCACTCCCTGCCTCTTGCACAGGTGCTATATAAACTCCCCCAGCTATGTCGCAAGTCCCTGAGTGTTTTCATAGTCACGTGCACATGCAATTTGCTGTGTGTGGCCGCCCTCTTCCCTTCAGGATGGCGTGGCCATTAACTTACCATTGTTATGCAATGTGTCTCAGCTGCTGTACCAACCAATCTTCTCTTCCCCTAATCACGAATTGTACGGGATATGCTTTGCTACTTTCAGGGGACCCTTGCTCTGTACCCTGTTACACTTGAACTGGTCTCTTCCTTTCTGTCTGTTCTTCCAAGTACTTTTACAGAGCCTAGGAAGCCTCCTGTCAAGAAGAAGGAGTCTGAGGAATCTCCTTTCCTTGGTATAGTTGCTGGCGGCTTATCCTCTTATACTTGGTCCAGATAATGAACTTGAATTTCCAAAGGCTTTTACCATCACAAGCTATTCTTAAAATCAAAGGCTAAATTAATAATAATAGAACTTCATCTGTTATGGAGGGAGAATATGGGGGCTATCCTGGAACCTTAAAATCACAGCACTGGGATGATTGCTAACATGTATTAGGACACAGAACAGACCATGTATATCCTTACCTGAAGCAAGAGGTCTCCTCCAGATCTGAGATTGTTTTAGTTGGCCCGACCTTGGATTTCAGGAATGGAGACAAGCATCAGGGAAATACTAACTGCATATTGCCCCTTGTCCAACAACAAACAAGCAGTTTGTAGAAGTGACAGGTACTTTCCTCTTCTGGGAAAGGTAATCTATGTGTCTCCTGCATGGACCCCCCAGCAGGTGACTTAGTGTGGAGTCACACCCCTGGAACAGAAAGGTCAGCCCTGTATCACTAATGTCAGGCCTGAAAGGCAGTGGGGTCTAGATGCAAGGGCAGGTGGGAGATTAGAGGGGCATCTAGTCATGGAATGTTTTTCTTCTTCAGCCTGGGGAAGATAAATTTCTAAGGAGCATCCCAGTCCAAAGTGTGAATACATGAATTCAATGCTTCATCTGATGCTAGATAAGGGACCCTGGAAACCAAGGTTTCCTCTCACTCAGGACTCGGCAACTGGGTAGCAGAGAAGGCGGCATGGTTGGAGCAGAAGGGATATGGGCTGTAGTCAGATTGACTGAGGTTAGAGATTTGCTGCTGCCACTTTTTAAATGTATGTCCTTGGATAATAACCAAGATGCGTGTCAGGGTCTTCTGTGAAAAAAAAAAAATAAGGAAGTAATATCTGTATCAGTTAGGATTACTCAATAGACTACTAAACCTTAGTTAAACTTGAATTTTAGATAAACAATAAATAGTTTCTAGTATAAATATGTCCTGAATATGGTATGGAGCATAATGATACTAAAACCTATCTGTTGTCTGAAATTCAAATTTAACTGGAATCCTGTATCTTTATTTGTCAAACTTCATGTTAGAATCAGTTGAGGGAGGCTAGTTTAAGCTACAGTAACATATAACTCTGAAATCTCAACTTCAAATTTATTAAACCATTCATGGTTCTCTAAGTATGACCCTGGACCAGCAGCTTCAGCCTGGCCTCAGAATTGCAGAAATGCCAAATTTTCGATCTAGCCGGGCCCGTTGAAGCAGAGACTTTGTGAAAGAGCCAAGCAATTTGTGCTGTTGTCGACAACAACCTCTCCAGGTGATTCTGACAGTAAAAGTGTACGGAGAACTGTTTACTGGAGAAACCCGAGTAGGGGGCTTCCCATCCTCAGTTCTTGCCTTGCTCACAAGAGATGAATTCAAGTGAGACACAAACAGGTTTGTTTATGAAATATAGATGAAATAAGGTTGTTAGAAAGCTTAATCTATACACTTGAGCCAAGGCTAGAAGTCAGGGGTTATATACTTTAGCCAGCTTCTAACCTCCCCCTCCTACTCCCCGCTCCAGACCTTGGGATTAATATACAGCTATAAGGGCTTACTTTCTCCGTTAACGAAATTCCTACGGGGGCTTCTTTTCCCATGGAAGTGATATACACAGAAATTCAAGGGCTCCCCTCCTCTCGCGCCATCACAGTTTCCCTTGTGATTCTCGGAAAGTCTGGCAGTCCTATCAGACAGGCTCAGGACAGCTGAATCAACAGGTGAGACATGTCTCCCTTTTGTTTCTGGCCGTCTGCTCTAAGTTCTTCATTAGATTGCACTGGGCAGGGGCCCTGCTTTATTGCCCCTCTGGCCGCCCATTCGTGGCTGCTTAACAGAACCAATACCCACTTTTCCAGGCTCTCCCAAGGCTCAGCATATGCCTGGCATGTGACTCGACAGTTCCATTACTAAGATTATACCAAGAGAAATGCACCAAAATGCATATATAGGATTTTAATAAAAGCTTTATACATGATAGTTTAAAGCTGAAACAAAAATATCCATCAACAGGAGAATGGATAAATTGTGGTATTTATAACACAGCAATAAAAAGAACAATTGATAACATATGAAACAATCTAGACAAATCTCATAGACTTCATTTTGAGTGAAAAAAAATACAAAAGAAAATGTTCTATACAATTTTATTTATATTAAGTTCCTAAACCAGGTAAATCTGATCTACAGTGATAGAAATCAGAATAGTGGTTAGTGAAATGCAAGTGGGAAGTTGCATCGACTCGAAAGGGACATGAAGGAACCTTCTGAAGTGCTGGAAATGTTCTGTATCTTGATATCATTGTGGTTATACAGGTGTATTCATACCTATAAATTTATAGATATGTGTACTTATGATTGCTACATTTTATGTGTGTTAAACCCCAAAAGAAAAAATATATATAAATGACATAAATCTTGGTGGCTAAAACAAAAATTCATACCTCATTCTTACTATGTGCTTTTAAAGGTACCACTCACCTAACTTGGCCCAGTCATGTGGCTACACATCCTTCAAATGGGCAGAGAAATACATCATTTCTGGAGGGGGAGAGATAGAGCAAAATGCTTGTGAACAGGCAAAATAACTTCAACATGCCTCCTTCTTGGAGTTCTGTGCAATTAACATACTCTCATTCATCCACTCTGTTAGGCATTTATTTAACATTTACTGGTTACTTATAGTGAATAAGCACTTTGTTAGTACTATGGGAAAAGAAAGAATGGTTTGGGTCTTATAGAGCTTATATTCTAGTTAGATAAAAAAATTACAAATACATCTTTTGAATAATTAATTAGAATTGCGATAGATGCAGTGGCATTTTGGCCACTTAACTCTCCACATTTTCTTCAGGACTTGCCACTTTAGAATCAGGTTACACCAGCAGAGGTTTGAAGGACACATTCTGAACCATCCTTTCCAAAGCTGACAACACTTCAGCAGCTCCATAAATCATCAGTGACTCCATAGACAGGATAAAAAGTACAACTGTCCAAGCCAGTGTTAGGAGTATGGAGATTCTAAATTGCATTAGGAGCTGAATGCAAAGTTTGGAATAATTGGGCAGACACAGGAAAGTCACACAGGGCTTAATATTCATTGCTGAAAAACTGATAATCTGACCAAATATTTCAGAGAGTTTAGTAAATTTGTAAGAGTAGAAATAGATAAATATTAAGGTAGGAAAACAAAAAACATAGCCACAAAAATTATCAAAGAGTGAAGGTTACAAGACAGAAAGCCAGAAGACTATCAAACTTCTGGAATAGAGAGGTTCTCAAACTTGACTTTGCATCAGAATTGCCCCATCGGCTGTTTGCCCAGGTTACTGAGCCCTATATCCAGAGTTTCTGATTGAGTAGATCCAGATAAGGGCCAAAGACTTTGCATTTTCAATAATTCTCAGGTCATGCTGATTCTGTTAATCCTTGGTCACACTTTGAGAAGTCTGTCTGACCTAGAAGAAGAAACTGTGAAATCAAACTACTATCGCTTTCCTCCTATATTGAACAAGCTCCCTTTACTCTCAGACAGGAAATTTTGAAGTCTGGTCTGCTACTGCCACTATTGTTCCAAACTCCACCATTAAGATGTAGGAATATGGTGGCAGTGAAACCTCTTACACTGTCCTGGGTCTTCCTTGAGTCCCGTGTGACAATGTTAAATGATCTACTATTTTCTTATTTATTCTGGATCATACATAGGAGGTGGTTATGGAGGACCTCCTGTAGTAGAAGTTAGGACCCTGTAGTGATGGTGGTGGGGGAGGGTTACTTAGTGAAATAGTAGAACTAGAATAGTAAATGATATCATGGCAGTCATTTTCACATGGCAAATATCCTTTCTCCAGGCTCTTATAAAATAATACTTTAATGTATTTTTCCATTAGTCCTAAACAACTGATAAACTATCACATTATTATCATAATCATATTCATTCATGAGAAGATATTTATTGAGCCTTTAATGAGTGCTAATCACTGATACAGATTTTGGATCTACACTAATGATGAGGTACATCTACCAGAGGTACTTATAGGGATGTTTATTTTAACTAGTCTTTTATCATGGTACCATTCCCCTGTCATCCTGCCCCATTGCCTCTCATTTTAGTCCCTCTACATTTGATTATCACCCACGTTCTACTCTTATCTCTTCCTCACCATCCTGATTAGTAATCCACGTTCTTGTCTTTGTTCATTTTTTCCCTCCTGTTGAAAAGAAAGTTCCTCTCATTGCTTTTGAGCCTAATTCACCCATACCCATCCTTTAAGATTCCATGTCAACTAAATGCCTTATTTTTTGTACTGTTCTTCGTATCACACTTTTATTATTACTTTATTTAATCTTTGTTGTATTTTTTTCCATTACCATTCAGTTCCCTTATATCCCCCTTCCCCCAGCAATCACCACACTGTTGTCCATGTCCATGAGTCCTTTCTTCTTTCTGTTCAATCCCTCCACCCCCTCACTGCCCCCTTCCCCAACTAGCTATCATCCTGCTCTCCATCTATGAGTTTGTGTTTTTACCGAAGCCTCTTACCTCCACTCCTGTCCAAACTCAGCACGCTATCTCTCTTAATTTCTTAAGGACTGAATGTGCCCATTAGGCACCAAATGTATGAAGTATTAAGTTTGTATTGATCTATATTATGTGTAAGTGGTAACTTCTCCTTAGATTTTAATTCAGTAGAATTATGGATAAGATTTTCTAGTCCTTCATATAAATTGCCTTTCCACAGTAGTGTCATTTAAGTTGAATAATTCCTCATAGGTACTAAGATTGCAATTTGGTGCCTGTCTATGAAGGAATAGGCAAATTTAGTCATTTCCAAGCTGTCTACTGATAGGAAATAATCATAGGAGTTGTGTGTGAGTGTGTGTTTTCAAATCCTAACTTGAGACCGAATATCTCAAAATTTCCAAATCATGTAGCTTTAGAGAACCTATATTTTACACAAGAGCCTCCAGTGAATCTTATAAAGAAATATTTGGGAACATCTAGGGTGTAGATTAGAAACATTCAGGGAGCTTTTTAAAAGATTATAGATATAGATATAGATATAGATATAGATATAGATATAGATATAGATATAGATATATAATTAGCTAAGTATCTCTGAGGGGCAGTTCCCTTGGCATATTTCCTATCAGCCCCCAAGTGTTCCTAGTGGGCTGCCAGGAGTGAGAACCACTGCGCAGTCAGTGGAAACGGGCTGGCAGAGAATCCAGTCATGCATGTTTCCCCCACAGAGGACATGGGGAAAGGACCCTTAAATAAAAAGAATTCT
The DNA here is from genome assembly GCA_004026545.1 of Mormoops blainvillei. Lineage (NCBI taxonomy): Eukaryota > Metazoa > Chordata > Mammalia > Chiroptera > Mormoopidae > Mormoops > Mormoops blainvillei. The sequence goes on along the minus strand of PVJD01001889.1, from coordinate 226,629 downwards.
AATCATCAATTTAATTCTAATCATAGAAGCAATAAATATTCATTTTGGAAAATACTGAAAAGTATAGGAAAGTAAATAAAGTTACTCAGCAAGTCAACATTCGGCATTGACGGTTATTTCATTTCAGCCAGTTTCCTCTTACCGTATTTTGCCGTGTATAATGTGAACCCACATTTTTGGCCCAAACTTTCAGGGAACAATTTTTTAAAATTCAATTATTTATTTATTTATATTTAGATATTTGTTTTTTGTATTATAAAGGAATTTTAGCATTTGTTTTTGAACATATTATGGTACCAGAAATTTTATGTAACAAACAATTACAAGACACAAGAACAGATAAAAGGCATTTCAGGTACTATCCATATAATATACATCCTTATTTTTCCCTAAAAAATTTGGGTAAAAAAAGTGTGCATATACAAAGCAAAATATGGCATATTTCATAGATGGAAAAATAAAGAGATAGTTTGCTCTATTGGATTGTAGTAGCAAAATTAGTTTTATATTTACATACTGTTTAAAATGCATTTTCTGTTAATGTAAAGTATATATGTTCACATGTCATTATATTTTCTAAAACATACATTTAAAGAATGCCCACCATTAATGGGTATAATAAATTGCTTAGCTGAAATCTTGTTCCCATATGTTTTCTCATTGTAAATAATGCCACTGTAAGTGTTTTATACATAAAACTGTGTACACACTATCAATCATTTTCTAGTATTATGGAATTTCTTACCTCTTCCATATACTATAACCTCTTCCTCTATCACATTATAAGACAAGTGATTATTTCCCAAGTAACCAGAAGTCGCTTTCTGAGTTAAAAGGTGACCATATGACTCTGAATTTCCCTTCAATAATATGATAGCTGCTTTAAAAAATGTAATTGTTTATAAACATATTTAAGTAGCTGATTTTCCAGGTAAAATGTGTAACTAGTTGTTATATTTTTTATATTTATAGTTGTCTTTTGTTTATTGTTTTAATTTTATTGCATTTTTCCCATTACCATTTAACTCCCTTATACCCCCTCCCCTCTGCAATCACCACAGTGTTGTACCTAGTTGTTTTAATTTGCATGAAGAAAGAGTAGTGACTCTGTATATATTTTTCCCTGGGCATTTGTCTATTTCTTCCTTTTGAGAACTGTTTATGAATACTTTCTCCTTTTTTCCATGGGGGGAAAAAATCTCTCTTTTTTTAACTCATTAATTTGTGTGACATTTTTATAATGACAAATGTAGGTAAGTTTATCATTTTTTTCCCTCTCACCATCCTTTTCCCTTCTGTTTTTTAAAAATCTTTCATGAGTTTTAAATTTTATGATATTTATTTTTTTAAAAATCTTTTGTGATTAAAAATGTTATTTAGTCAAAGCTATCAATAATTTATTTTGAGGTTCTTGATTTTAATACTATACTTCTCTCTCCTAATACAAGTTAATATAATTATTTTTTCATTTACGTTTTAATTCTCTTATGGATTTATCTGTAGACTATAATATCTTATGCATGTCAGTAACTATACATAGATATGTGTATGTATGTATCTTTTAATTTGTCTAGAATATGTTGCGATAAATAGGTATTTCTAGAAACCCCTATCCATTTTGTTTAGCACCAATTATTTTTACTTATTCTAATGTGTGTACTTCTTTTATCATGTATTTAATTTTTCTACACTTGGTTTTTTCTTTCATTTTCTAATTTGCATAATTTCTGTCAGTCTATACTTATACCCATTTCACATTCAATCATTTCAGTTCCACAATATACATAAATACCATTTAGCACAAACTCTATCTATGTCTCTTTTATAATAAATTTGAAAATCTTACACTAAGCTTAAAGTGCTACTTATAGTCAGAGATAATGAGGCCTTGCTGGTGTAGCTCAGTGGATTAAGTGCCAGCCTGTGAACCAAAGAGTCACCAGTTCAAATCCCTAGTCAGGGCACATGCCTGGGTTGCGGGCCAGGTCTCCAGTAGTGAGTGTTCGAGAGACAACCACACATTGATGTTTCTCTCCCTTGCTTTCTTCCTCTTTGCCCTCTCTCTAAAAATAAATAAATAAAATGTTTAAAAATATATATTTAAAAAAATTTTTTAAAAGATAATGAAAGGTGAATCTAATATAGATAAAAACCAAAATATATTTTAACTCATATCCAACAGTATTGAATCTAATTCAGATTCTCCTTTTAATTCAGAAGAAAAGTATTTCACTTTCTCCTACTCACATTATATGAACACCCTGGAAATTGTGTTATCATAAGATAATTTCTGTGATTTCATCCATTTTCCACATTCTCTGCTTACTGGTTAATGGTTAATTTTACAAAACATTTTATTTACATCTACGGCTCATACCAGATGTGTAAGTTAGCTCAGGCTGCCATAACAAAACACCATATACTGGATAGCTAAAACAACAGAAATTTAGTTTGCATAGTTCTGAAGGCTGGAAGTCCAACATCAGGGTGACAGCACAGTTGGTTTGTGGTGAGACCACCTTCTTACTGTATCTATATGAGGTTTCCTCAGTGAGTGTGGATGAGGAGAGAGAAGGTGAGCTCGCTGGTGTCTCTTCTTATATTAGACACTGTTAGACACTAATAATATATAGGCTCAGGCCCCAATCTTATGATCTCATTTAACTTTACTTCCTAAGAGATCCCATCTCCAATTACAACCCCACTGAAGGTTAGGGCTTCAGTATGTGAATTTGGTGGGGAGGAACGCACATACATTCAGGCCCTAGCACCAGAGATTTCTTAGTGAAATCAGTATATTACTTTACAAACAAAATGTAATTCATAGCAAACTTCTCTGGAATGCGTTATTGCACAAATTGTGGTATGTGGATCCACACTGCATCATAGAATGTAAATGCAAAATATTTTAATAGGCATCCATGGTAAAAGACTCACAAGTGGGCTCCCATGACAATTACTCATCTTGCTTATACATTCTGCCAACATACTTAAGTTTAGTTTAATCCCTGGCAGTGAAACATTCATACCATATGTATAAACAATTATTTCTGAAATGCCTTCCTTTTAGAAGGATGAATAATCAAAAGGTTTTTGTACCATCTAATATTGTCTTTTCTGGATGAAGCCTGTAAATATTGTACTGTGAAACTCTCAGAAATTGCTCTGTTCCACCAAGAAGCTGAAATTGCTCTTTGACACATAACCCTTTGGATAGTCTGACTATCTTGTTATATTCCAGTTGGTACAGTAATCAGTTAGAGGCCAGGAACATATTTTATTATAAAAGCAAACGGAGTGCATCTTCTCTAGAGATCAGAGAGAGAGAAAGATACAAGATTTGACAGCCATAGACTTCTAAAACCAGACTGATATGAAATGAAAATTTTTGTGGGCTAGAACAGTTTGTGTTGTGACAGTCAGTTTACAACTAAATATCAGACTCTCTACCAGAGACCACTCAGAAAAAAGTGACATTTTAATAAGATTTTTGCATGTTTGCATTGGTTAAGCCAATAAGCAGCAGAGCAAACACCAGAACAAGGTTTGTCTTTACCTTGTGTTACAGGAATCTCAATTAGGTATAAAAGAAATTAAAATGTCAGGCCTTGGTAATATAGCATTAAATGATAAACTGAACTGCCAAGACAGCAAAGCCATTATGTTAACGGAATTCTGCATTACTATGACTTGTGTTTACTTCTGTGCCGTATACACTTTATCCTGCCAGCGCCTTCTAGTCTCTGGGCTCTTAAAATGATTAAACGCTGTAATTTTTCCTTAAATATATCTCCTAAGTCACTAATTACATTCTCTAGACTCTTACAACCTTATTCATGTGACCGCTGCTTGTATTTGTACAATGGGACTATTGTCAGCTCAACAATCAGGCTGTAATGCCCAGGAAAGCCTACACACTCTCAAAGCTAAATCACATTACTGAATACTTTTTTCTTGGAACTTGTTTTATCGACCACTTGAGAAAGGTTTAATTGTCAAGGTGCTAAATGGGAATCCAAAGAATGTGTTTCTTTTTCTTAAGCAAATTTAAAGCTGCTTTGCTTAAAAGTGTGGCCCAATGCCTGCAGTGGGCATGGTATCTCTGTGAGCTTCACACATCTCAGGTACCAGTCCTGTGGCTGATTCTCCACTCCCAGAGTATTAGCCGAAACGTCCAGATTTTCCTTAATGACTCCGAGTTCCTATCTTCTTTTGCCTCAATTAGATATTATTCAGTTCTAAAATCTGAAGATCAAAGAGCTACTCACAGGGGCCTTTCCGTGAGCCTTTATTCCACAAATGAACCCGATGTTCCCTGGAAATTAGCTAGTTCTTGGTTATTGCAAGTTAAGGGAAATATTTTCTAGGTATTACACTATAGGGGATACACTAATCATAAGCATCATCATGTTCTTATTTAAAATGTCTAGAGCATTTCATGGTTTGCCAGATAATTCTTGATCTTTTTATAGAGAGAGAATATGGTTCAGTGGTCCTAAAAATGCTATATTGTATTGCAGCAGATGCTAAATCCTAGAGATTAATTTGATGTCATGAAAATACACTCTTAAATGATAATTAGCTGTCATTCACTTAACATCTTTACTAACTAATAGACTCAGTGTTGACAAACACATCTCTAGGTGCCTGAAAGGACACGTCCCTAGTTGCCATTAATTATTAACTTTGTGTTCATTCTGCCACACTTGTGGGGGAGCTGAGAAATGTGGGGAAGTGACAGAATTTTTAAGACTTGTACAAAACAGCTTTGGAGACAAAATAAAATTAATATAGCATTTGTGATAAACGTAGCTCAAATGACATTAGTCCTGGACATTTTGCAAATCAAAGATTATGTTATCATGATACCATCATTAAATAGTTTGACCAGGTCAATTAGTCAATCCCAATAGGAGGAGGATGGTTGGGGAACTGCGTCCTGGAGAAAGAAGACACACGTTTCTTCTCGTTAAATGGATCAATTATTATTTTAAACTTTATTTTTTTTGCTGGTGCTATGCTCTACAGCTACCTTAAGACCTGCTGTTATAGTCAAACTACTCCTTTATGCCCCATTTGCAGCATTATTTCCCAAAACATTTCTAAATGTATTGATTTATCCTTTTCACAGCTTCAGTGTCTTTCTTATTCTCTTTTTTTAATAAATGCATCTGTTCTTATTATATGTAACACAAATTATATATGCTACAAAGCAAGGTATTTGTGGGCATTTTATTTATTTATTTATTTTTTAAAATTTATTGTTGTTCAGTTACAGTTGTCCCAATTTTCCCCCTGTTGCTCTCCCCTGCCCCACCCACTGCCCCACTACCACAATAGGTCCCCATCTTCTCACCCATGTCCATGGGTCCTTTATACTTGTTCCTTGACTAGACCCTTCCCCTTCTCTCTCCCATTACCTAGTCACTGTCAGTTTGTTCCTTATTTCCATGTCTCCAGTTCTATTTTGCTCATTTATTTTGCTCACTAGGTTCCACTTATAAGTGAGGTTATTCGGTATTTGTCTTTTGATGGGCATTTACTCATTTATTTTTAAAGATGTTATTCATTTTTTTTAGAGAGGGAAGGGAAGAAAAAAAGAAAAGGAGAGAAATATCAATGTGCAATTGCCTCTTGCATGCCCCCTACTGGGGATCTGGCCCACAACCCAGGCATGTGCCCTAGACTGGGAATTGAATCAGCTGCCTTTTGGTTCGCAGACCGGCACTCAATCTACTGAGCCACACCTGCCAGGGCATGATGGGCATTTATTTTAAAACATCATTGTAAGTAAAGCCCTCTAAAAATTAGGAAGATAATTAAATTGAAATATATTATGCACTTTTTTTAAAATTTTTCTGGATATAATTAAAATCATGTATATAACTGAAAATATAGATATTTCAAAAATATTTTAAAAACCAGCCATCACTCCAGAGGAAACCATCATTAATATGTTGCTATATATCTTTTCATTGTTTTTAAAAATTGTTGAGACAAATGTGGAAAATTTCCTTACTGCACAAATGGTTTCCTATGTTATTGTTTTGTTTCAACATAAGATGTTATGACTCACAACATTCTATTGTGTTAGTATGCTATAATTTATTTAGGTTTTTTTTTAATCATGATAAATATCTTAGGATAAATATGGTTTATTAATTTGAATTTCTGTGTAATAGCTTTTCATGAGTAGAATGTTTTGGTTTGTACATTAAAAATATTCTTGGTCACAGAGTAACAAGTTGCTTTCCTTGGGTATGTAAATCTAGGAACTTTTTTTTGGTATTATTAATAATGCAATTTGTAATCACATTCCTTGATGCTCTACTATTAATGATGTGATTCATTATAACACCAGTATAGTGATATATATGTAGCAGTGTATGTAGCTTCCAATTTCTCTTCAACTTTTACCAGCTTTGGTCAATTTGTCTAATTTGCCAAGAGAATAATGATACTGCTATTTGATAAGCATTTTTTCCCCTTTGATAGCAGGGAATTTGCTTCATGCGCATACTTATTAAACATTTATATCTCCCTTTTAAATCCATTATTGTTTACATCCTCTACCTTTTACCTACACTTTAGGCATTCCCTTTCTTACTAAGTTTTTTAACTTATATTTTCTCTTACCCAGCCATGGGAAATATATAGACTATACTTTGCACCAGGAATCAAATGAGTCTCATTACCTGAAGTTTTCTTGAGCCTTAAGAAGCATTATAGATGCTCCTTTTTTCATTGGAAAAATGTAATGTAATAGAGACTACCACCGTATAAGCACTCAGGTTTTACTAGGCACTTTGCATACACTGTCTCAAGTGTTGAGTCTAGGCCTCAACACTGTGTGATAGATCCTGAGATTGAAGGAAGTTTAGTAACTACTAGATATTTTGTTAGTTTTTTCTGTAATATTCTTATCCTGTTTTCAAATCAACAGTTTACCAGCTTACTCAAATGAATTTTAAAATCACCCATTTGTACAGTTTTTTTTTTTCCTTTGTATTATTAATACAGTGAATTGTATTGATTGGTATTTTTTGTATTTTCTTTTTTGAATTTATTGGGGTGACATTGGTTTCCCTTGACTGACTTTTGAGTATTAAACCAATCTTAAATTCCTGAAATAAATCCACATTTCATTAACCTTTTGTATATTGATGGATTTAGTTTGCTAATTTTTAAGCGTTTTTATTTTTTAATCTATATTAGTGAGATATAAGAGATTGTCTTCTCATTTCTTTTAAGGGTCTTATCCGGGATTTATTCGTATGCAGCATTCTCTAGCCTCATCAATTATGTCGGCAAGTGTTTCCGCCACATCCTTTTGCTGCAAGGGTTATATAGAATCGGTATTATTTCTTCTTTAAATATTCAGAAGAAGTCTCCAATGAAGGCTTATGAGTCTGTAGTTTTATTACTAGAAAGACTCTATATATGAGTTAAATTTCTTAAATCCAGGAATATTCAGATTTTTTATTTCTCGTGCCAATTTTTGTAAGTGGTATTTTCCAAGGAATATGAACATTTCATCTAAATATTCAAATGTATTACATGGTTTTTGTCTGTTTGTTTAATCACGTTCTGAGAGTGTCAAAATATTTAAGGAAATTTTTGAAATTTGATCTCTTTTAGTTCATCAGTTGCTGCTTTATATTTTTCAAAGCAACTTAGTGATCTGAATATATTTTCATTATTATCACTCCTTTGTCGTTAGCTCCATTTATCAGAAGATAATATCTAGTTTGATATTGCAAACTTTAATTTCTATTTTTCCTAATAAGAAAATTGGTAACCTAACATTTTCTTCCATAATATTGACCTGATATACATTTTTTCCAATCAATGATTATCTTGAATATTATTTTAATGAAGGTTTATAAAATCATCTGAAAACAAGTTTTTATATTTGTGAGCCTAGATCTCAGTTCTGTTAAAATTGCATAGTCATGTTTATTTCTGTTAGCTTATTTCAAATATTGTATTTTCTGTTCTGTGGTTTTATTTCATTTATCTTCTCTATATTTTCTCCTTTAAAACTAATTTCAGTTACTTTCAACTTGTATATTCTGTTTTTATTATCTTCCTCTTTTAGTCTCAACATTGACATTTAAAAAAAAATTTTGTAATCTGTTTATAAACATCTATCTATATTTGTATATCTACTATCTATCTATCTGTTATCTTTTTCTCTTCAGATAAGGAAAGCTTGTTAGCCTTTTTTACACTTATCCTCATTTTTTTGACTTCCATCTTCATCCCAAAATAAGTTTTGTTGGATATTATCTTTTTGTATTGCCTTGGTTAACATTAAAATTTAAAGGTTATTTACTTTTTCATATTTCCCATATTTCTTTGTTATTCTGCAATAATTTATTAAAAGATACTTAATTAGATAAAGTTTGTAAGCCTGCATAACTTGAAAACACTTCTTTATTTTTTAAAAATGATAAATTCTAATAAAATTAGAATTACCTAATTCTTTTCTTTTTTCTTTTCCTGACATGTACTTCATTTTCGTAGATGTAAACTTTTACCATCAGGAAGCTTTTAGGATTTTTGTCTTCTGATGTGTGAGAAAACAAAGTTCAATTAAGTAAATTTTAAAGATCTTCTGTCTTTAAAGGTCTAATCTGGCAGTATCTCCTCTGGCAGACAGAAAGGAGCTCCAAGGAGCTATACAAAATAAAAGACTTTTATAGGCAGAAGAGAGTCAGGCAAGGAAGTGATACTAGCAAAGAGTGGATTGGTTGTGGCAAGAAGGCCTTCCTTAGGGGACAGCAGGAGTCCGCTGGCAGATGACCTCACGGGCGCCTACCGGATAATCCCAAACTGACTGGTTTGAAATTCTATTCCTGGGAGAAGCTGCAACTATAATTAAGTGTTAAATTTTGGTTTGGCGACACAGGGCTTGGCATGATTGACTCCATTTGGGTCTGTTGTTTTGTATTTAACAAATACTATTAAAATGAATTTAGTATGTTCGCATGTCTTCCTCCTACCTTATATTTTTGGTTCATGCTGTGAACCTCTTTAACCTGACATCTTAGTTCAGAAAAAAACTTTGGTCATTATTTCTCTAAGTATTCTTCTCTATGAGGATGATTATTAAATAAATATCAACATTTCTATTTATCTTATATATGTCTTACCTTTTCTCTCATTATTTCTCATTATTTCTATTTCTTTATCTCTTCTGGTTGCCTTCTGGGAGAGTTCCTAGACTTAACTGTTCGTTTCATTAGTTTGTTCTTTAGGTGAATCAATCGGGCTATTTAACCCTTTAATTCATTCATTAATTTCATTTTTCTTTTTTTTTTAATGCCCAAAGTTTTGATTTGTTTTATTTCTTTTAAATTGTTTGAATTTACTTTATATTTCCAATATTACTTCTTATCTCTATAAGGATATTTATAATACTTCTGGTTGAAGAAGAGTTAAACACTTCAGGACAGAGAGCCTAGAATATCAAAATGAGAGCTAAACCATTTCTGCTTTTTTTTTTTCTTTCCACATATCACTGACCACTCTTTTCCCTCAGGGATCTTTTCTTTTTCTCTCTCTTCTCTCCTCTCTTCTTCTTTTCTGTCCTCTTTTCTTCTGTCTCTCTCTCTTTTTTTTTCTTTATGTGCTACATTATCATGTAAATACTACAGTCTCAGGTATTATAGTTCTTTCTATGGAAGAAAAAAGTATCGCTAGAAGCATACCTGTATCTGTTCATTACTTTCCACTCTAGAGCTTCTCAAACACAGATCATTTTAGTTCTGCCCTCAAAGGTTTTGATTCACAAAGGCCCAGGTAGTTGGGGCCCTACATGCTTGCATATTAATAGATTACCCTGGATTCTCTAGTTTGAGTTAGGCTGGTCCAACTGTTTTTCTTTCTGTTTGCTTTCCCTCTTTCTGGGCTGGTGACAGAGGTGTCAATTAATCTAGGGCAATGGTGAGCTGGCCAATAGGGAGTACTCAGAGACAATGTGAGAATTTTCTCCCAGCGCTGGAAGGCTGGTTCATTTAGTTACCAAACAACAAGTGGAATCCTGCTACCAGCTACCACCCCGTAGGCAAAATTCTGGAGGCAAAGGAAAGGAGTTTTTATTCAGAAGCTACACAATTTTTAGAATAACAGCTTTCCACGTGCATTAGTCACTTAAGCCTATCAATTAAGTCTCAACTCTTTAACTCTTTATTTACAGCTTTAATCACTTAAAATCTATCAATTAAGAATAAACTCTTTAACACCTGAGTTCACCAGTCAGCCTGTTAGTTTTTAATTATCTTATTTCTATAGGGTTAGCTTACAAACTACAACAACATAAGATTAAAAAGATACACAATTTTGAAAGAACAGCAGGCCTCTGACTCAGAGCCCAACCCCTCTAGAGCACCCCAAAAATGAATAACCCTGCTATCCCCTGCCGGCCAGCCCAATCCTAGGCTGTGCCCAGGGTTCCTTCCCATCCAAAATACCATTTGTCGGGATATGCAGGCAGCTGCAGCACAGTCATCCGGGCATCCTCAAAGGAGAGATCCAGAGAGCCAGTCTCTGCTCTTATTTCATTTCAAATCTTCTAGCCCACAATTCCATTAGCTCTAGAGGCAGGCTTTCAGCTTCTCAGCCAATCCTGTTCTAGGTTGTTTGCCATTGCCTCTTCCTATGGACCCCTCCTGCTCCTCCCCAGTTATCTGATCAGCTCTCTCTGTATCAGTTTCTCCTAGGTTTATACTTGACTATCTTTAATCTCCACAAAGGCTTTTTCACAGTTTTCATGTTAGTGTCTATGCTCCATCACATTCCTTCTTTCTCTGTGGTATCTCCTTTAGAGTAGGTTCCAGGGTAAAAGTTTAGCAGCTTGTATTGGTTCATCAACTTTTCAGAAACCTGAAGACTAATATAACTCGAAGAAAATTATTTTAAAAAGCCTTTGAAAACTAAGTTTATGTCAATGTAGGAATGTGCAAACATGTAGAGAATTTTTATGAGTTTATTTGAGCCGAACTGACAACATGCCAGGAAGCGTGATCTCAAATGACAGTTTTGCAGTTTATTTTATACATTTGGAATTCAGGAGAGAAAATAAGGAAAATTATGTAAAGGTGGGAGAAAGCAAGATGGGGAAATCTCTATGATTGGATACAGAATAGTTGACAAGATTATGTATTCCCTTGAGAGTGTTTATGCTTCTGAAGTGTGAAAAAGATGATTACTCTGGCATTTCAAAAATGTGTTAGCCTACATGCACAAGCACCATGGATAGGACTTACCTAAGTCAAAGGTAAGCCATTTACTAAAGAAGTTATAGGCCTGGGGCATGACTACCCACCATGACCTGCCCAGTTAGGAATTTAAGATAAGATCAACTGTGAGGTTACTTTTGGTCAGATTTATTGCAGAAGTTCTTTTTTGTTCACATTCACATATCCATATGCCATTGAATTACTTTGGTAACCACTGGAATTTAACGTGCTCTCTTTTAACTATCTGTAAGTAGGGTAAATTAAACTCTATCTTATCTATACCAAATGATGTATTTCAATAATATTATTTCTTCAACATCTTTAGAAGTCTTTTGTCATTAATGTCAAATTGCCAAGATGACTGCTATACATAGGCCAAGAAGGGATAATTTCAATTTTTTTAATATAGCATTTTGAATAATTTTTAAATTCCAACATGTATACTAAGAAATACCTCCTAGTATTTTATCCATACAATGTGCCTGTAGTACCCTATCTAGTTACTTAGGTTCTGGGGGGACATTATTAACAAAAGAAAGATATATTTCTCCAGAGACTGAAAGATTTGCCAAATTAGTGACAAGGTTCAAAAAGTGAAAAATGTTGGAGTCTTTTCAAAGAATGGAAAATAAATGACTTGGAAAAACAATATATAACAATGAGACAGATGTGCATTTATAGCTAGTAATGAGGGTTCATAGACCACTTATTTGGAGGGTTGGACTAACATTTACATTTATGTCAATTCTATGGATTATAAGGAAGGTATCTCTTGTTGGAACAACAATAGCAAGATACAACGCTACAATGAAATCTAATTGTTATTAGCTATTGCACTGGAATGTCAATAAGGAGCTGCTTTGTTGAAAAGCTGGCATTGGCAAAGTCATTAAATTGGTTGGATCATCAGGGAATAAAGCACATTAGTGAGGTGTTCAGCCGTGACTGAGTGTATGTATTAGAAAGCCTGCCTTCGTCAGTTTGCAACACCATAAATCAAAGTAAGATTTAGTACACAATACTCACAGGAAGGGGCAATTGTGTCTTTTATAAGGTTTAGCTCAAGTAAACTAAACCTTCAATCATAGTTGGGTCAGTATTTTATTTTTATAATTTTCTTCATGCTGTTGCCATGCTTATTATTTTTGGTTCTTGTATAAAAAACTTTATAAGGAAGATGAATGTGATAATTGAACAATAAAAAGATGATACCTGAATATTTCTATTGAATTTTCTCTGTGCTTGGTAAGTAAATAATATTTTTGACTTTTAATTATATACACTTAAAAAATGATCTTTATCAACCAACTTTTCATTTATTTCCCAAGCTGTCTCCATAACTAATTACTCTCAGTTATTAGAAGTGAATATAATTATTGTAAAATACCCTAAAGGAAGACAGAAAATAAAGGGTTTTTTTGTTTTTGTTTTTAATAAAGAGAGGGTAGATTTTTTTAAGTAATAAAATAAAATTTTATTTTCTTATATCCTAAGTCAAATACTTTCTTCTTTTATCAAGTCTTTTCTGGTCCTTTCAATCTGAATTAACATCATTCTTTTAGATTTTGTTACTTTGCTTTCTATTTATTAAACCTCTTAAGTCATTGGGCTCATATTGGAGTTTTTCACTTTCCTTTCTCCTCTCTTGTTCTGTTTGCCTGTAGAGCGTAGGAAGCACATTTGATGAATTTGAATACCACCTTTCATTTCCGCTAACACACTAACATACAGTTAAAGTCTCAGTATATTTCTAAAGTAAATTAATATGTATCTGATATTAAAGAACTTAAAATATTATCAAATGCATGTTTGGCTTCACAATAATAATTACTTTAGAACTGTATTCCTTAAATATTAACTGATAGAAGTAGTTTACTATGGTTAGCAATATAAACATATTAGTTACCTAACTAACATACTAACATCTCAATAGAAAGTATTTGAGGGTGGTATATACACATTGCATATATTAAAGTTCCCATGCATAAGTTTAGGAAAATAAGTGTGTGTGTGTGTGTGTGTGTGTGTGTGTGTGTATAAAATTACATTAGTATGTAAGCACACATTTGTATATAGAAATACATTCTTAAGAAACACATACAACACATCTTTTTTACGTTCTGCAACATATTTCCATGCCAACACACATAAACAAAGCATCCCTATATTGTTTCCATAATAAAACATAAACATGTTTAAGGATAGCATAATGTGGTCATGGAATAGCCATAAGATTTGAGAATTAAGTTCTAGGCTCAGCTATAACAATAGTCGTTTAAAAAATAATTTATTTTCTCTTGTCTTAGATATTCTGCTTTGTAAAATTTGTGTATGAAATTCTAATCTCTAAATAAAGCTATGCCAAATGCAAAAGTATAGTCTGCTGCTAAATATATCTCTAAGGCTGCCAGGTTATTAACACTGTTCTAGGAGATGCTGGTGTCCATATGTAAGTGCAACATGGGTAAGGAGATGATGAGATAAGAAATACACACAAGATACGCTTTGTCCTTAAGGAACTCCACTTTTGTTGGTATAAGTTGAGGTGCATAGTACCTACCTGATAAATACTTATGACATGTCTTTAGTTCTTTAGATTCCCTGGTCAGGCATAACCTTTGGAGGAAGTATCTGCCACCTAAACTGATACTTAAAGGAGTTATTCCTAGGTATCAGGTAAACCGTTTCTGGTAAATGAAACAGAAACAAGTGTGTGGGGCAGAATAGAGCTTGCTAGGTTGTTTTGTTGGTTGTTGTTTTGTTCTATGTCTCTGTAAGCTATTGGGAGAAAATGTATCACAGTCCAGTAATTCAAAAATCTTTTATAAAAGGCACTAAAATGTTGAACAATTCATTCACCCTTAAAAAAAATTCTCCTTTTATGTAAGATAACAAAACAATAGAATTTTAGACCAGCAGTTAACATCTGCATGAACTATATAGCCCAGTGGTTTTCAAAGTCTGCCCTAAGGAACCCTCAGGCACAGTGTAGCAAACCCATTCGGCATTTAGTTAGAATTACATTAATACAATCTATCTTTTTCATTATATTTAAAATTGTAATTTATGAATGACACAACTTTAAATGAATTATGAACACAAATTTTAACACATTGGATGCCATCAATATGATTCTTTGCTCCAGTTTGACTTACTCATGTTCTGAATATGAGGACTCAGAATATATAGCTTTTCCTTCTCTCCCCCCTGTGTACCTGAGTATGCATGTGTGGACACGTGTGTCATGTTTAGTGCTAATGTTGACTTAGGTCACAACTCAGTACTGGCATTATTCCAAATCAAGGCCTACACGTGTCTACTCCTATAAACTTATGAAGATAAATATTCTCATATATCATGGGCATGTAACACTTAATTGAATTCTAGGTAAAGGTTGGACACAAATTTTTGATGTGTGCTATAATTACAGTTAGTAATAAATTGTTCAAGTAAATACAAAGCACTGATCATCTTAATAAAACTATACACCACAAAGTTTTAATGTTTATTTAGTATACTTTGATTCAACTTTTGTTTCTATAATAAATAATGCAATTTGTTTTTAGAATTTTGAAGCAACAAAACTTAAATTGTAGAATCATTTAGTTGAAAAGTTATATTAATTACAAATATAATTGTTTAAACCATTTGCAACTATTTATTTGTAAAAGTCAGGATTTCCTGGGCTTGTTCAACCAAAATGAAACATAAAAATAAAATATTTTCTGATGCTGATATGATTGATACTGTGATTTTCAACTTTCCATGCTGAATAGTTGCAATCTATAGCTTTTTAAATTTTAAGTTTATCAGAATAACTTCATTGTTTGATTGAGTGTTTTAAATAAAGAGATACAATAAATTTGACACTGAGGTTAATTTGTAGTTTTAAAATGTTGCCTTTCTGTTTTATATTTTTGAGCTTCTTATAAAATGTGTTTTTTATAACTGATAAAATTTAAAATGTTTGTAAATCACTGAGCTAGGTAACCCTACTCTTTATCCCAACCCCATTAAGGTAAAGCAATTAATGTTCAGCTGGGGAAAGAAACTCTCACCCAGACTTCTACAGACTAATTTGTTTTTTCTTTTAATTTATTTAGTTAAGTAGTTATTTTTTTAAGTAATTTTATTAAGATACAAAATGCATCTCATACAATTCAGCAATTTAAAATATACTATCTGATAGTTTTTAGTATATTCACAACCACTAACCTACTTTCTCCTCTATGGAGCTGCCTATTCTGTGCATTTCATAAAAATGGAATTTCATACTATGTGACATTCTGTATCTGGATTTCCAGCAAATTCTTTTCAAGGTCTATTAGTGCAGCATGTATCAATACTTCATTTCTTTTTATTGTCAAATAATATTCCATTGTTACTTTATACTACATTTTGTTTATCTATTTATAGGTTATTGGATATCTTGGGTTGTTTGTCCTTTTTGCCTATTATGAGTAATGCTGCTATGAACATGTGTGTATGTTTTACTTGGTCATATGGTTTCATTTTGGGGGTTATATACTTAGGAGCAGAATTGCTAAGTGTTATGATAACTCTATGTTTCACATTTTGAGGAGCACCTCAACTGTTTTCCAAACAGGCTGCTACATTTACATTCCCACCAACAATGTATGAGGATCCCATTTCCCCATATCTTCATCAACACATGCTATTCTCTGGGTTTTTTTTTAAATTTTGTATTATTATTATAACCATTCCAAGGGGTTTACAGGGTTATGACATCATGGCTTTGATATGCATTTCCCTAATCACTAATTATATCAAATAGCTTTTTATGTTCTCATTGGCCATTTGTATATCTTCGTTAAAGAAATGCCTGTTCAGATCCTTTGCCAATTTTTTAATCAGATAATTTATCTTTTTATTATTGAGTTGCAAGATCAGCAGTGTATGAGAATTCTGCAGACTAGTTTAAACCATGGTCATCATTTTTATGTAAATTGTGTATCTATGGTTTCTAACTAGAAAAAAAAGAGTTAATCAGGCTTCTGGTGCTAAGCAACGTTAATCATATATGTGAATACTCAGCAAGAATCTATCACTGGCTGATAACACTAATTGAAGATATGTAACTCCATCTCCTACCAAATTTCCAGCTGATATTTTAGTACCTTCCCAAAGGCAAGGTGATTATTGTTTCATAAATTTTCACTCTACAGAAAAAGGAAGTTGAAAACAAAAATGTTGTTACTATGGCTCTCCTTAACAAAAGCCTGTTTTCAGAAGAAAAATGTTTACAATGGATAATAGGCGAATATTTATTTAGTAAATGCCTCCACTGTCTCTGAATATGCAGAGTTTATTTTATTCATAGACACATTTGTTGAATGGGATACGACAAGACAAGTTTTTTGTGGGAGAAACTGATGGAAAATTAAGGTAATGGGATATCCTTTGTGAAGTTAATATTTTTACATCTGTTAATTTTACTAATTTAAGAAAACATAAACTTTTTTTCATACATTTATTTCAAGTACCTGGACCATGAGGAAACTGAAATATGATTTAAAAATTTTAGCTTATACAGGTGGAATCTCATTATCCAGGCTCAAGACCATTTAAATGAAAAACCAGTTATAATCATAACACTCTGCATGGTGGTGGTGGGTTATATCCATAGAGTTTCTGCTTCAGTGAAATCCCATTTTAAGAAAATACTGTATGTTATTCACTCACTGGACATTCATTATAATGGAATGTCACTTGTATCAGCAATATGAATTGTAATCTTTTGTCAAGAGGACTTATGTTAAAGTACAGGTGACTTTGAGAAGGATTCTATACATGACAGTTGACCAATGTGTTTTGCTGGCTGTTCAGTTCACATGAACTTACTGGGCACCAGTGGTTGATAGCATATTAGAAACAGACAGGAATAAATTCTAATTAAAGTTTTATTTAGATTTAAGCAGACAGCATTGAATTACCAGATGATATGTGGTATCTGCCAAGCAATGACCCCCTCTGTGCTCTTATAGCCCCTTATAAAATGTAATCAGAACATGTATCATATTATATTTGTGTGTCTCTATGTTTGAGTGCCTGTGTATCTGTGCGTATGTATAATGTATGTGTGTGTTTCATAAAAAACAAACCTAAGAAATAATTAAGGCTACGAAATAATGTGGTTTATCTTTATTTTGCCAGCACCTAGTACAGCGTCAGGCATGTAAAAGTTCTCAATCCTAGTTCATAGCTAAGGCTGCTGCTGTTCCCGGGCCCATTAGCGTTCTCTATTACTTTCTGACTGCTTATCGTAGGCTTGGATCTTTGTACTTTATCTCATTTAACACTGGCAGCTTTGTTATCCTAATTATACTCATTAAAAAACTGAGTCAGAAGATAATGCTGGAAAGAGGTTAAATATTATTTTATCAAGATGGATTGTTTGGTTCGATTTTATGTTTGTTTATCGGTTTGCATGCTTTCCATATACAGCTTCTTCAGAAAATGTGGAGGTAAGGAGTCAGGATCTAGCATGTGTTTCAGGACTAAGTTAGCTTTGTGGGATTCGAGCACAGGAGGATTTACTCTATCTCGCATGTGTACTGCTAGGGAAAGGAGAGCGGGGGTGTACACAGGATTCTTAGTTCAAGCCATCTAAGAGGAAAGATCACGTCTTTTATTTGCCTTTCTGCTCCAAACCCACCTTACAAAGGTGGTTCAAAATGAATACTCGCTAAAGATTATTGATAGGCGGTCTACCTGCCACACATCATCTTTGTTAAGTGAATCATAATGAAAATGCTTTGGGTTATCATGTCTGCCCTTTGAGAGAAAGAGACTTTAACGTACCCACAGCCTATTTTCGTCTGCTGGAGATATGAATCTCTTGGCACCTATTAGCATAATATACTTATGGAAGAGACATAAATGTGGAACAAAAATGCCTTCAAAATGATAAGCTGGACCGTATTGTCGAGCCCTAGTATAAATTACTTGGTTTTTTCAATTATTATTCCAAAGCCACATCTGAATCCTTCTAATGCTAAATGTACTTTATAGGGACAATATATTTTCATAATTTTCAAAATCTTTAATGTAAGATTTATATATCTTCAGTGAGATGGATGAGAATAATTACTTTGACTCTAGTTAAACTCCTTTGAGCAATGCCATTACAAATTTGTGTAACAGAAAGAATTAAAATGTCACAAGATATATTTCTAAGTATAACCACCTTGGCATTTAAAAACATTCTTAAGCACAGTATTTTTTAAACAAAATATATGTATTAACTTTGCATATATTTACACATGAGGACAGCATGGCATTCCTGAAAATATTGTTTAACACCTGTTACTAATGAGACCCGGATTTCAGGTTCATTTTAAGTATGATTGTTTTATGTAGAAGCAAATGTTTCACCATATTCACAAGGGCACTGTAGTTTTAAACAGCAAGTGTGAAATGATGCCACTGGTCTCTGGGTAAACTTAACAAGATAGGGCATCAATTTCAGTATTCATCAAAAGCAATGCAATTCAGGATGTATATCCCAATAACTGTAAGTAGAATCACTTTTTGTTCATAAGAGAGAAAGTGTTATGTCAAAGAAAGGCTTTTATTAAATGATATTCTTCCCTGAATAAAGGCACTTAGAGTTGCATGCAAAGAAAGAGGTACTGGTTCTATAATATGCATGGTTGTTTTTGCAGTGAGGAAATCATCTAGAGCCAGACATTCTTTTAGGTGCTTCACTGAACATTTGGATATTGCTGAGCCATCATCATCTTTAGAAATACATAATTTGTTGTACCCAATATCCATCTCATTTCACTTTAACTTAAAAATTCATTCATTTATGTGTTGTATATTTGAGTATCTATAGTGTGACAGCAAATCCAGGCAGTGTCCTAGGTCCTGAGAGTGCAGCAATAAACACACAAACAAACAAACAAACAAAAATTACAAAGATTCTTGCCCTCCTAGAGCTTATTTTCTACTGAGGGAGATGGGAGAAGAAAATCACTGACCAACATTTGCTCTTTACTCCAAGTGAGATGAGCAGACACTGATGTTAAAGTACTTTTAAAAGAGAAATGAGACAATGTAACTCAGTTTTAATAAGCATTCTATGGCTGCTTTGTGGAGCACAGAGCAAAGGAGGAACTAGGAGGCTATCTGCAGTAATTCAGGTAAAAAAAAAAAATGTGGTGGCTTGGACCAGGGCAGTAACAGTGCAAGTAGTGAGAAGCAAACATGTTGCTCATATGCTTTGATAGCACAGATAATAAATCTGAGTATGGATCAAACCAATTTTGTAAAAAATCAAGGGAGAAATATGTTTTCTTCATTTTCAGCTCACTTTATATATAATTTCTATTAAACTTTCAGTATGAATTATTCTATTTAAATCAAAGATCAAGATATGTATTCTATATGATGATAAGTGTCCACATAGTCTGATATGTGTATACTTCATTTTCACTCTTCCACCTACATCTAAGTACTTCAGGTTGTGGCTACAAACATGACTTTGCAGATGGTTGTGTAGGTTATAGCCATAGATTATTTTGCAGGGTAAAACTGCTTCCAGAAGATTGAGTTATTGTCTTTTGACTCTACTGTAAGCATATTAAAGGGGACAATGCATAATGTTGTACAAGAAGATTGTTCTGGTAGCTCATGGGTCTTTATGGTGCCTACATAACAAAAGAAGGGAAAGTCAACAGGTTTCTGCCACCACAGAGGTGAAACAGTGTTTTATTATACAGTTTCCTTGAGAAAACTGAATTTATGGCAGGATAAGGGTCCTAGAGATACATGAGATTAGCTGTCGAGAAGATGAGAGAAAAGTTATACGAGATTTATCAATACTTTGATGCTTGACTTCTCACTGAAGTTGTATTAGTAAGGAAAATGGAGAAGAAGAGACTGTAATTTAAATGGCTTTTCTAAATTGAAAGTTCTTGTTTTGCCCATGATGTATCAAGATAATAAAGTAGTAATATTTCATATATTAACATGTTTGTTTTGAATGAAAAAATTTTCATAAATTCATTTATTCATTTACTTTTTCTCTTTAAAAAAGGACTAAAGAAAGTAAGCCTGGTTCCAAGTAAAGGTGTCTTTGGGATGTATTCAACTTCAAAGAATGAATAAATGTCCATATGGTATTTATTATCTTAGCAAAATCAGATTTATAATGTCATGGTAGATTGCTCAGTGTTCAATTAGAAAAGCAGAACCAGTAGAGGACTTTCATCTTTATATATGCTATATATGGATTGTGGTAACATGTAGATAGATAGATGGATAGACAGATAGATGATAGATAGATAGATAGATAGATAGATAGATAGATAGATAGATAATAGATAGATAATAGGTATAGATAGATTACGTGTTCTATACCTATCTATCATCTATCATCTCTCTCTCACTCTACCTATCTCTATCATCTATCTAGCTATCTATCTATCATCTATCATCTATCATCTATCATCTATCTAATTTCTGCAGAAGCAGGAGTCTTTTATAACAACTAAACACACAACTGGCCCAGGAGTCAGGAACGCCGAAGGCGAGCTCAGGAGAAGGTGGAGCAGTTATAAGCCCGCTACTCTCACACCAGCCTGGTAAACCAGCAGGTTGGAGACAATGTACAGAGCTGTAACGGGGCTGCTCCTTTACTCCTGCTCCCTAAATACCCCACAAGAAT
This sequence comes from Mormoops blainvillei, assembly GCA_004026545.1. NCBI lineage: Eukaryota > Metazoa > Chordata > Mammalia > Chiroptera > Mormoopidae > Mormoops > Mormoops blainvillei. The sequence continues at coordinate 205,695 of PVJD01001889.1, read as the reverse complement.
CTCTCTCATAGCCGGTTCTAACTGGAAACATATAGGAAAGAGAATTCTGGAAAATGTAGTTCAGCTTAGTCACCACAAATATAGGTTGAGCATAGGGAACCAAGACCAGAAGAATTAGTCTGAAGTCCCAGCACTATCACTAATGAGGATTTGCATGGAGTCATATAAACACCCTGTGTTATCTCCTTAATGTGTAAAATCCAATTAATAATATACAGTTGTGAACATTAATGTAGATGCTGCATGTTAAACACATTAAAACAGTGTCCGACTGAGTCTGACAAGTAAAAACACTGACTTTAGTCATTCCTATTAAAACACAATGGACACAATTTATTTCTTAGTTAACCTTTTAATAGTAAAATAACATTTTTTTTCAAGCAATGTGTAAACTGGAGTGAAAATATTCCAGATACTCCTAAAATATCTCAGTTTTCAAAAATTTAAACTTTTTAAATAAAGTTAAAATGTCCCATGAGAATTTAAGTGTGAAAAAATATCCAAATATTTTTGGAAATGGTGTTTCAAATACAGCTTGGAGCTCACTGAAAGAATCCCAATTTATCATCTTTTCTGAAAATAAATAAATAAATAAGGATAATTCTTTGTGAGAAAAATGCCTAAAGAAAAAGACAAAACCCACTGTTTTGATTGTTAGATTATACAAGAATTGGGGGGAAATGTTTATAACACACCTGCAACCAGAGATGTAAAATTTATATGGGGCACTAAAACACACATCATAGATTCCCTTGTCTCCATAGCCAGGATGATGCCCTGTGCCAACGTAAAAACTGTTAATAAAGTTCTTGGTGCAACAAAAACAAAGGGATTAGGGGTAGATGCCGCCCTCAGCTCTCACCTGCCTGGACAGGAGGTGGGCCTGAGGGTCTGCAGGACTGGCTCGAGGCTTCTCAAAAAGCAGTGAGTGGGGAGGACTTCGCTCAGCTGGCCTAGTCACAAGGCATTTTTGGAAGATCAAACCCTAAGCACCCAGCAGAGCTCCATATGAGAAGTGGAGCGTTTCAGAGATCTAGCAGAGCTGAATCAGGGCAGCTGGCTTCAGGGGGGGAATCTGCAGATAACCTTTTGTCTTAGTTCTGGCTGCTATAACAAAATACCATAGACGGCGTGGCTTGTAAATAACAAATTTATTTCTCATAGTTCTTGAGAATGGGAAATCCAGGATCAAGGCACTGGCAGATTCTATGTCTCGTGAAGGCCCACTTCCTGGATCATACATGGCCCTATTTTTGCTGTGTTCCATGCTTCACAGAAGCAGGAGAGCACGCAGAGTGAATGAGCACAGAGGCACTTCGGGTGGACGTGGTGTGGAGAGCCTGTAGCACTCTTCTGCTGAGTGGAGTATGGAGCCGAGAATAAAGCTGGTACTGAGTGCCTAAGGACATAGTGGATAGTATGAGAGTGAAAGAGAGAATGGCCTAGAGCAACAGTTTTTAACATTTTTCATCTCATGGCACACATAAACTAATTACTAAAACTCTGCAGTATACCAAGTATATATATATATATATATATTTGCTGATCTGACAAAAAATAAAATAGGTATAATTTTGATTCATTCACACTGAATGGCTATTGTGGTGTTGGCTGTTGTCATTTTTTTAAATTTGACAATCTAAGGGAAAAAGGCTAGTGCCCCTGACTCAATAGTCAGGGATTATATGTTTTAAAATTTTTTGCGGCATCCCAGCTGACAGTTGCTAGACTGTAAGAACACAGTACGGCTGCCAGATTGCACTGTGGACCCAGTGGAAGTCAATACATATGATACTTGAGTCCATCGTCACTACTTTGTGTTTTTCTTCAGTTATCTACTCTCAGCTCTGAAATGCAGGTAAACTGTAGTCAGGGGTCTGGGTTTAACCAGGAGACTTGTATATCAAAATACGAAGGTTGTGGGGTGGTCAAGGCAGTGTGAGTATATGCAAAGAAGTGATTCTGACTGATCACTTAAGCACGGTCAGAAGGAAAGTGAGTAAGGGAGGGAGTGGGTGGTGAAAATAAAGGCTAATGAAAAGTCAAGACGTTTGTATATCCCAGGTGTTTCCAAAGCTGTTTATTTCCTCTAAGACCCATCAATCTTAATTATTTCATTTGCCAACATGTCTTCGGCTTTTTTAAAACCCGTGTTGCCGGTACCTTATTTCCGATTTCCATTATCATTCCCCCTGGGGCATTTTCCCAGCCTCTAATCCAGTACTAATCAAAGTGTGGTTCACAGGTCAGCAGCATAGGCCCCACTTGAGAGCTACATGGAAATTCAAATTCTGGGGCCTCGACTTAGGCACACTGATGATCTCTAGGAATGAGGCTTACATGACTCTTCATTCAAAAATCATGTAAGAATTACTATCTTTGCTGCAATTTATTCTTGCACAGCTACACAGGGAATTTTCCAAATAAGCAAAACTTCTGAATAAGCATTATGTAATTCTGCCTCTCAAAATATTTCACTGGGTCCTCTTTACCTAAAGCATATCTAAAATATTTTACTTAATCTATTCCCTTAGCCCTTACCTTATGCTCTATTGTTTTCCATATCTTCATGACTTAACCTCTGCTATTCTGTTTGTTCTGACTGCTCCTTTCTGTCTTGCTGCACACACAGAAACAAGTATTACTCAGTCTTCATGTTTAAGCTGACGTCTTTTCTGGCTCCTCTAGTCAGCGTAGGTGACCTTCATTCTTTGCTTTCATCAAACTTTATGTAAACTTCTCTTTTAATAGGCATCTTATAATCCCATTATTTTTGCATTTATTATTCTCCACTAGAGAGAAGGATTCTTGATGGTAACGATTTTTTTTTCCTTTTGTCTTTATAGTCTAGCATCCAAACTAGTTATTAGGCATTCACTATATAATTTTGGAGAATGAGTCATTCCATCTGAATAACTTATTGCAGAGCAAAAGGGCTTCTGAATGCAGATAGTATGCCATGTCCAAATCTGATTTATAGCAATTTATGTGTTGTAAACAGCCAAAAGTAATGAACAATTTGTGTATAGAATACATTTCTTTGCACAAGATCATTTATGCCTACATTAAACAATAAAATATTTATAATACTTTCATTCTTCATTTGGTAAAACCAACATTTGCTAATTTTTCAGTGACACTTTGTGATACGAGTGAATTATTTTTCTTGAGCTATGTAGAAATTTTTTCAGTATTCAAATTCTTTCTCCAAGAGTACCCTGTGGTCCCTGGAAATATTTATCTATTATTTTTTTAGGGCAACGTGATTAGTCTGGTGGTTTTGTAGCAAAGTTTTTCAGTTCGAACGAAGATTGAAACCTTGATAATGACCTCATAATTTTATGTTCTGGACAACTCAGCCAACCAGGTGCATTCAGATTTGTTACACAGTTCATTTCATTGGACCATACCAAGCCATCACTTTACTGTTAATCTCCAACAGCTGGGACAACTCAACACATTTAAACTAATGAGAAGATATTCTTGGCAGTGGAGATATAAAATGAAAAAAATGTTAATTTGGTGATACCTATATCCAATATCATAGCTTTAATGAAGACTTTTCATTTATTGTTGGATTAATAGAATCATCCCTCTTTGACAGGTAAATCATTCAAGATTCTGGTTTAGTTTCAAGGCTTCTGGCTCATGGAATATACTTTTCAAATAATTCAAACTCATGTTAGCATTGAACTATTATGGCAAATGCACGCTTTCTTTAAGAAATTAAACTAGTTACGTAATACTCTCGTCTTAAAGACATACGTAAATTATGGAACAACTAAGTTCACAAAGAGATTCACAGAGCTTACTTAATAGCATTTTTACAATACAAGGTGGGCAAAGGTAGGTTTGCAGTTGTTAGTATGCAATACACAGTTATTCTTGTATTATTTATTAATTATGATATTATTTGTATTATAATTGTAAACCTACTTTTGCCCACCCTTGTTAAATACATTGTTTAAATTTCCTCAATAATACAGAGATTACAGCCAGGAAAAATGACACATACACATACACTCAATTAAATGAACCTGTGGAGTGCTCTTTTACAAAGTTACATACCCCTGAGTTGATATTCCTGAGGGTTATCTGCTTGATTTTTTGAGATCTCTCATGTGACAGATTATGTCCGTGCTTACTGGTATCTGAGTCCTTCCTCTTCCTGGGCACAAGCTTCACTGCCTTATCCAGCACCCCTGCAGTGCTGTGTGACCTTGTCACTTGAGCGCTGATCAACACAATGCGAGTGGGCGTGATAGGTGCCTCTCCCAGTCAAAGCCCAGCAAATCCTTAGTTCTCTTTTCCTGTGACCTAGCCATGACTGTATAGGACTCTAAGGACCAACGGAAGCACCTGACTGTGAACTGGTTTCATGGAACAGAAATTACCCCCTGCCTCCGGCCATTATCAACCCTCATGAAATTGCAAAATGATGGAGAAATTTGAATGGTTATAAGCCACTCAGATTTCAGGGTTTATATTTTATAGAAGCTAGTATTATTTGCTTTAATTAATATCATTGAAATGTTCTCTCTATAGCTAAAAGTTAGTCTTCTCCAACTCTTGACTCTTCCTCAAGTGTGGTTGAATGTACGGGCCAAGCCTGAGAAGAAGGATTTCGCCAATAAGAGAGCAGGGATTAAGGCAGAGCTTGGCCAAGCCCATCCTGGAGCACGCACAGTTTTCCAACATGATCGCTGTCAGGCTTGGCCAGAGCCTTGGGATGAAATGAGTGGAAAATTAAAATGGGGAAGTTAATCAGGATTTAAGAGTCTAGACATGGCTTAGATGAAGGTAAAATCAGAGGCTAACAGGAAAAACTGTTTCTGTAATCAATACTCCTGACTCAACTGTGTGGGTTTTTCCCTCACTTTAAGCAATTTTGACACTAACTATGCAGAGTTAGCCAGACTCCAAAGGTTAAGGGCTCATTCCCACAAGATTATCCCCCACTTTAGATGACAATTTCAAGTAGAGGGTCCCCAGGTTTCCCACACTTCTGTCCCAATTGGCCACAAATCCAGGATTCTCATGATTCCCTCCTGAGGTTTGAAAATTTGCTATTATGGCTGATAGAACTCAGGGAAATGACTTATTTACTATTGGATGTTTACTATAAAGGATATTATAAAAAAATACAAATGAACAGCCAGATGAAAAGGTACACAGAATGAGGTCTGGATGTGTTCTAAGTGCAGGAGTTTGGAGAGTGCCACCCTCCTGGCATGTGTGGATGTGTTCCCCATCCTGGAAGCTCCCCAAACCCTCTTGTTTAGGAATTTTACAGAGGTTTCGTTACATAAACATGGTTGATTGAACTACTGACCCTTGATAATCAACCTACAGTCTCTCCCTGGAGTCCCAGGGGAGAGGGGCTGAAAGTTCCTTTCCTCCTCTAATCACATAGTTGTTTCCTCTGTCAATCAGCCCCTATCCTGAAGCTATCTAGGAGCCCGCCAAGAATCACTCCTTAGCATAAACTCAGGTATGGTTGAAAGGGGTTTATTATGAATAGCAAAAGATGCCCGTTTCACCTTAATCACTTGGTAAATTATAAGAGTTTTAGAAGTTGTCTGTTAAGACCTGGGAACAAAGACCAAATATATGAGTTTATTTCTTATTACATCACAATATCACAGAGGCAAGGATGGAAATTTTTTCTAGAGGTTTCATACTACAGGGATTTACTGATAGAAGCAATATTTTAGCAGCTCAGACCCTACATAAGTCAACCAAATTTTAAAAGGTCCCCACCCCCTCCTTATAAGAGCGACAACTGTTTCCTACATTAGTAGTGTTCTCATCTATCCTTCCAACATGCATTTGAGGAAGACTATAAGCTGTCTTGGAAAATGGAAGAGAAGTCGACAGTAGGGATATCTCATAGGGCAAGCCCAATAATACCTAATCTACTAGTTTATCATCATCACATTATTTTCTCAGGACCAAGGATAAAGTCCAAACATCTGGGTTTTGCCTAAAGCCATGGCAGCTAAACAGAACTCCTCATAGCTGAAGTTTTTTTTTCTCTTAATTACACATATTAACAAATGTTTGTTCTTAGTAACAAAGTATTAATGTAGCTTTGTTTATTTCACGCTAAATTAAATCAGGATTTAGAAATAAATTGATTCAATTTGTTTATTCTTTCATCCAATCCCAAAATTATCGATCTCTTGTAACTAGATCTCAACCCTCAAGGGATTCAGAACTTAATGGGGTAGACAGGCAAGTGATGGATGACTGAGTTAAACACATGTTATTAAGATCGCAAGCAGGATGTGCATCTAACCCAGACCAGGCAGTTGAAGGAGAGCAAACGGGGGTGACTTGTTTAGGAGATTAAAAGCACACAGTAGATGATCCAACCAGATAATTCAGACAAATGTATATTGTAACACATATTTCGTAAACGTAAACCAGATTTGGGGCTCAATACTTATTCAATTAGAATAAAAGAATGAAATTTGAGCACTTCCTGTGTGTCAGGTGCTATACCAGATGTCTCACTTGTGTTAGCACATTTAGAGCTCATAACAATTCCACAAAGTTGACACTCAATTTGAGAGGTAAGAAAATTGATTCAAAATTTGAGATCGTATTTTGATGCCGTAATTTTTGGTATGCTCGCCACTTTAAGAAGCTCAATGTTTACAGCCATAATTTTACTTGGCTAACTTACTTTATGTACTCCTTTACCTATTGTTTGGCAGGAAGATAAACTAGATTATAATCACATGGTGTCATTATTAGTCTCTCGGAAAATAACATTCATACCCTCTTAAAAACCACTAGCACCTGCGACATATTTTAAATCTGCTTTGGAAAGAATAACTCTTTCTGTTGTTAGAGCTTGGCTTTAGCTGTAAAAACACCATTGGAAGATGTGATACATTAAAATTGACTTACATGAATTTTCATTTAGTTTTCTGTGGCATAAGCAAAATTATACTTTAGCTATATCGTGAATAAAAAATAAAAGTTGGAGAGAGAAAATAGACATTAATGAAACAGAGAGACACCATAAAGTTTTATAAGAAACACAAGAAAAAAGATGCAAGTGGCCTTGAATAAAAACCTGACACTAATGCTCATCTTCCCCAAGGCATAACCGGAGGTGTTTAATCTTTCCTTATTAAAGAAGATAACAAACCTGTAAAAATAATTATTTTTCCAGATTATTATACCTATTTTTCATATTAAGACAATGAAGTTTCTCTCACTCACCTCCATGACTAATAATTTCTATAATACAATGGTTGAGGGTCATTTCTTTTTGTTTCATCATGAACTTGTTTGAAAATCAAGCCAGCAAACTTGAATTCGACAGTACCATTCATTATAGGAGCACAATTAAAGACATTAAAGATCAAGTTATACTCCATGAATAAATTTACTCATGGTTTTGTTAAAATCCCATTTAGAATGGGATCGTTAGTATTTGTCACTCATTTCTGACTGCTGATCACTTTCTGGGCTTCACTTTTTATTATTGTCCTCAAGAGTCATCAGCTTTACACTTACTCTGCCTAATTTTTCTTCTTCTAATGATTGTTAGTTTACATAGAAATGGTTAGGTCCATACTCATAACCAACATGACTAAATTGATTTGAAGTTAGGAAAATGTTCGATTAGTATAGACCTCTGATTGCCACAGGCTTAGTGTTCAGTTTTGAAGATTCACAAAGACCCATGGTGCAGGTAGTTTATAATTATACTCAAGCACATATTTGATTATTGTGTGTTTTTATGTGACATAAAAGGTATAAATGAGGGATATTTAGGTATTCTGCCAACCCAGCTCCACACACACACAGACACAAATCTTATTTGCTCAACCAATAGGAATCTCTTAAATAAAGGTTTGCTGGGTCGTCTTTAACAACGGAACACAGAGATGATTTTGAGCAATGGGCCTTGCTAGGTTCCTTTCTGCCTATTACACTCAGTTCATGTTAAACTATCGTTATCTATGACAATAGCTCTTCCTGGAGTAGGTCCTCCATCTAAATTCTTTTAGGCAGTCAAGGGGGAAGGTCACTGTTTTCTCCTGAGTCTTTTTTTTTTTTTTTGATAACCAGTTTATGATAGTCACGATCCCAAAAGGCCTATTTTAGGAAGGGAAATTCTGCTTCCCTTCAATATATTCAAATGATTCCTCCACGACAACGTTAGACTATTGTATCAATAACCCAATGAAGGCAAATCTTTTGAGGATGGGGAATCTTTTATTTTGTACAGGCCTGTCATCAACAACACTTTAGGGATTGTAATAATCATTTCCTCTCTGCATATCTATCATTACTTAATACACTGTTGACATTTTCATGATGCCAGACCCTAAAATGTAGTATGGCTCATCTCACACAAATGAGGACACTTTGTCACATGCTTCACAGAGAAAAACAGAGCCCTATATTTCCTAGATAAATAAAATTGAAATAATCTCATCATGTAGTTTTATTTGTCCAACAGATTATCATTTTTCATAAGTCAATTAGATTTGAGGACCATTTTTCAGTAGTGTAGTACAGAGACTCACTCCAGCTCTAATGCTTAAAGTGGGAAATTCCTTTACCTGAGTTTATTAAAATGTTAACAATGCCCACGGGGAAGGAGAGTCAAGATGTCAGGGCAAGTATTTTGAATGTTTTATTTAGAAATTTTATAGTTAATTATATGATAGATCCCAACAGTTTGGGGGCCAGTTTTGATTTTTTTTATTACTTGTTTTGTTTCCTATAATATTTATTATTATTACCAAGTGAATTGTTTGAGTTTGTATTTCCTGTTCCACCTATGGACTTGTACTCAGTTATCTTAGATTTCTATTAGTAGTTGAGTGAAAGTACCTTTTGAATGAAGGTACTGGATATTCGGTGGTGATCACTGAACAGTCAGTCATATGTAATAATGTGACGGTATTATGGGTATATAATCTCATAGTTTTAAAGCTTTTCATTACAAAAGATACACATTTATCCATGAAAAAAGCCATCAAGTGAGATTTATTTAGGGCTCACTCTAAATGTTTTCCCCATGCATGTATGAACTATTTTAAAGAATAAATGATAAACAATAAAAATGAATTAGTTAGATTAGTAAATATGTTAGAAAATTAGAGAATTATTTAAACTTATAAAATATAACTTTAGTTATGTAAACTATGCATTTATATATGTTTTCTAATATGCAAGGGTACAATCAAACATATTAATATTCTGTCTTCTGGCACAGATGTCAATTTGATTCTTCCTAAGAAAAATTTGCCAGTTTTTATAGTGTTTGTAACCACTAATGTATAACCTGGTGATTTTTGTGTGAGCTAACTCTCCATTATCAAAGTATAATGAAGATGATAGTTTTTTTCTAAAAAACTTTATTCCCTTAACTTCTATTATTTTACATAATTCTTCAGTCGGACTTCACCCCTTTAAGGTCAATGATGTGAATGCAGTGTTTCTGTGTGTCTGTTTTATTGCTTTATTTCCAGTATCTAGAAATATATATTGGAGCAAGTGTAAAGAGTAACATTATATGAGTTACTATAAATTTGATCTTATTTATCTTTTAATAATACAGTCACAAACTTTTTTATGCTGTCTAATAATATCTATAAATAACTTATAATACATCTTAAATATCACTGTTAAAATACAGTAACACCGAAATATGGTTAGGAGGCATTACAAGCTACAATTACCAAGATTCTATAAACAAATTTCAGGGACAAGTGACAGATTTGGAAAAATTATTTGTAACCTATATAAAATACAAAAAAGAAAATGGCACACTTTATAAAAGGCTTTCTAGAATTTGAAAGAACAAAAGGATAGTATCGAAAAGTAAACACAGAATATAATCAGAAAATTCTCTGAAATAGAAATCCAAATGACCCAAACCCAATTTCAGTCTCAATTAAATGAATGTAAGTCCTAATAATGATGACACAGCAATTTTTAACCAATAAAATTGACAAAATGTAAAAATGAATAATATCTAGTGTTTCAGAGAGTATGAGGAACATAGGCACTATCATGTATTATTGATAGGCGAGTGAATTGGCCCAACCATTTCAGGAAACAATTTGTCTATTCCCCAAAACTTAAATGCTCAATTCCATTAACTGATTAATTCTACTTCTAAAAATCAGTCCAGCAAAGCCATCAACTTATACTCAAACATGTCTGTGCAAATGGCCCCTGAAATTTTGTACATAACAGTGAAATATTGTAAACAACCTCAACGTTGATCTTTGGAAAATAAATTATGTAAAATCAATAGAATGGGTTACTTGCAATCATTAAAAACTAAAAGCATTTATCTTTTACGGAAATAAACAATTGAGAGACAACAGATACAATTATAATTCATTTTTATAGAAAACATATTCATGTATAAATATATGTATGAAGCTATTTTTAAAATAAATATATGGAAAAGGTCTAAAATGGTATACTCCAATTTTTCAACTATGGTAATCTCTGGGAATTGAGACTGGGTAGCTAAGTGAAAGACTTTGAGTTTTTATTTTATTAATTTCTTTTGTTTGATTTTTTTCACAATGAGCATGTGTTCTATTTGTAATTTTTAATTTAAATTAATGTGAATTTTTATATTCTGTAGTATAGAATAATTATTTTATTGTTTTTATTTTTAAATAAATTCAATTTTATGTAAACATGTAATTTTTTGTCTGAACTGAATAACATTGGCAGTCAAGTTTATTATATATGTCATATCAAGAAAACTTTCAATGACATGCAGCAAGCTTTTCTTTGCAAGGGAGGGTTATATATTAATTTAAATTATTAATTTTTTATGCACTATAACTAAAATAGATTTTAATTTAGGCCATTGTAGACTATTAACATTTTCTACTGTCTATTTCAACCAGTTATGCTAATTTATTTTAGAGATTCTTTAACTGTTCATTCTCAACACAAAGTTTGTAACGGTCTATAAATGTCCCACAGTAAAAGAGTCAGTAAATTGTGATAAAACCCTTTATAAGTCTCCTGTTATACTAATCCTACACATTTTATTGCTGGTGCAATAGGGATAGTTGTAGTCAAAGTGACTAACTGTAACAAGTATAAGCATTCTTTTTAAAAAAACATAAAATTCTGGTAAAATGAAATAAAGAAAATCAGAATTGCTTTTTTATTTCAAATATAATACAATTTTTGAAATTGAGCTTTCAAATTGGAAAGATTGTATTTATAACTTAAGCATTATTGTCCTACAAAAATATTATTTCTCTATATTAACCATCCTCCAGCTATTTTAAGTTTGATGGCAAAACTCATTGTCTTGGAAACAATATTAATTACACTATTAAGAGCTAATGATGCATTATACATTTGATTACTAATTTTGTGTTATTTTTAAGTGAATGCAAAACAGATATGAAGAAAATGTTAATGGTCTTCACTGCTGCGAAGACTTCATTTTATGATTTTTAAATCAGTTATCAAATGATCCAATTTTTCCCTAGAAAGATTTAATTAGTTATATTTGTTGAAAATTTGACCTAGTTTCTCGATCCTTTATATTTAAGACTGTTTTAGAATTAAATACCATATTATAAAAAACTCTTCTTGCTTCTGAATTAACGTATTAATGTACACTGAATTAAAAATCATAAAACTTAATATAAGTGGTGAATATTCCTTGAATCTTGACTAATAAACAGTTGGCATATGAACATCCTTGTTGAAATATAGGACATTTTTACTGGTGAATACATTTTCTATTTAAAAGTTTTTATGCCAATATAATGTAATTGGTTCTATTAAGCCATTATAATATAAATTGCATTCCCCTAAGGTCATTTTAGCCTTTATACATGGTTAAAGGCTTTCATCAGTTATATAAAATTGAGTGCTGTCAATGAATTTTACTATTAAATAGGAACCTGCCCAGTAGACTGAATAACTAAAAGAGTGGGGCAAACAGCAAAATACTTCTAAAAGTAGGTAGCACTTCTGTAGAGCTTATATCACCCATGCATTTCTAAAATTGTCTAACCCTTATTAACTCTTTCAATTCTCATAATAATCTAAGGGTTTGATCTTACTTTCACGCTCATATTAGAGTTCACGAAATTGAGGGTCAGAGAGGCTAGGTAATTTACATGGTGCCACACACAGGTAGTAAGGAATTAAGCTAGAGCGGAGGCCCCTGTAGTGTAGCTCCACAGGCCACACTCTGACTTAACGATTAACACAAACTTTGTAAACATAAACTTTGAGTGATCAAAATAGGTAGTTGAAATCAAGTGACATATAAAGCTACACAAATGGACTCAAGATTTCATAACTTTATTTTTCTATCACAAACCCATTTACCAGAACTTGGAGGTTCTGTTTCCTCTACTTATTTAATATTTAATAGGCCACACCAATAAATCTAATTTAGTTCCATTTTGCTGCCACTGAGCATTAAATTCTAAAGAGATATATAGTTGGTTGCTTCTGAATTCCTTCCAGACAATTAATGCAGAAAAGGATAAATTTTCTCACCAAAACGACTGATGCTTAGTCTTCTTTTCAGAGCCTCATTTTTCTCACATTTTGCTAAAATATGCACATTTCATTCAAAATCCAAACACTGGGCTGTATGGTGGGGTGAGCCTGATACATATTTGTGACTGCTGGTTTGGGGTAAAAAGGCTGTATTGAACTAGGAAGAATATTACCTAGGTGACTGTAGTTTGTAACATATTTGAGCAAAAAGAGAAAAGAAAAAAACAAATACAAGGAAAAAATTATCATAGCTGAAAGTCAGCAGAGTGTATCAATCCCACAGGCATGTTAACAATGATATGAAAATTACTAGGAAAAAAACCCATCAGTTCATAAATATAAAATACCTTAATTGTAATGTAAAGACCTCTGAATTGCTGGTAATATCAAATCCATTTTAAATAACATTTGCATAGTCCAACATATTTTTCTGCTAATATTCTTCTCTAGGAACAACAACAAAAACAGAGGCTAGAAAAGGAAAAAAAAAATATTTAAAAAGTGATCAAGCAGCATTTTTCTAATCAAAATCCTAGCATTTTCTTAGTCCCTTCTTTTCCTCATTTCCTTACTCTGGTATCAGAGCCATTAGGAAAACCTCCAGGTTCACTTCAAAAATGAGGAAAAATGTAGCCACTTCTCTCAATTTCCCATCCCAGCTCCCAGGTCTGAGTTGTGATCCTCTCTTACCTAGAGCACAACATGCCACCATGGAGATATCACGGCTCCCATGTGTGCCTTCCCCCAAGTTATGCTCCATGACACACTCCAGAGAATTTTAAATTAGAAATGAGATCATATCACTCTCTTACTTAAAACCTATTTTAGTGGGGGAAAAAATCAATCCATTTCCATAGATCTGAGAATAAAATGGAAACTGACTCTGAATTGGGCCCAATGACTCTGAATTGCCTTTCTCTAGTCCCATCTCATCCCCCCCCCTATTTCCTCTTCCTGCCCAGTGCTTATTTATTTTTAGTTGCAGCAGTTCCCCTTTATCTGTGGCCTCAGGCACCCCCATCAACCATGGTCTGAAAATACTAAATGGAAAATTCCCCAAACAAACAATACATAAATGTTCAATTCTGTGCCATGCTGAGTGGCTTGATGAAATCTCATGAGTCCCGCTTCCTCCGGCCCAGAATGTGACTCACCCCTTTGTCCATCATCTCCAACTGTGGATGCTTCCTGCCCACTGGTCACTTAGTAGCTGTCTCTCAGTTATCAGAGTGACTATTTCAGTTGGTCAGTGCTCGTGTTCAAGTCACCCTTGTTTAACTTCATAATGATCCAAAGTGCAAGAGCAATGATGCTCACAATTCGGTTATGTCAAAGAGAATTCGCAAAGTGCTTCCTTTACATGAGATGGTGAGTATAGTAAAATCAGATATTTTGGGAGAAAAAAAAGACTACATTCACATAACTTTTCTTATAGTAAACTCATAATTTTTCTATTTTATTATTTACTGTTGTTAGTCTCTTACTCTGATTTATAAATTAGACTTAATCATAGGTATATAGAGAGGTCTATCCAAAAGGTATCCAGTCATGTAATGTGAAAAAATAGAGACATTTATTGAAGAAGATACAAGATACAAGAAACATTCTACACAGGACAACTCAGTTCCCTTCAAAATAGGCACCTTGGTACCTCATACAGTTCTCCCAATTGCCATCAGCTTCCCCATCATATTTTCCTGAATCTCATCAATGGTCTGAAATCTCTTACCTTTCGAATGTGATTTTAATTTTGGGAAAAGCCAGAAATCACAGGGTGCCAAATCTGGGCTGTAGGGGGGCTGGGTCACCTGGGTGATTTGATGTTTCACCAAAAGACTCTGCATGATGTGTGATGCATGAGCGGGCATGTTGTCCTGATGAAGCTACCAGTCATGGGTGGCACATAGCTGTGGCCTTCTGAATCATCCAACTAGTTTCCATGGAGGAATGTTCAAGCTTCACACAAAATTTGATGCAGATTCTTTGCTATACTAGCTCAGTCATTTTGAATGGACAGCCACACAGTACACATGCTCATTCAACAGCGTCTACCACCCCCACTGATAGTCCAGTAATGTCATCATTGTTCATGCACGGTAATTCCAGCCCACTTTCCTTGGCTGACAAGTTATATCGATGTGGTGCAAACTGTTCTTGTTGTATTAAAAATGTCTGGGCTTTTTCTGGACAGACCTATAGAAAGCTATTTGGAAACTAGCCCCTCAGTCTCACCCCCTCAGAGAAAGCCTTGATGAGCAGCTATTTAAAAGAGGGACCCTAAATTACTTCCTATTGTATCATCGTGTTTACATTTTTCACAGCAATTTTTTTATTAGTCATATTTTATATCAATAGTAATAGCCCAAAACTAAGACAATAGTTGATGAACATGTTCTTTGCAAGTTGGCTGAATAGAAAGACAGGTTTGAGGAAGTCACATTGCGGCATATTCTCCCAAATGTATTAAATGATGAGGACTTAGTGAAAGAATGACTGTTATTTATATTTATATATTATATATTACACACAATGATGTGTGTGTATATATATATCCCTATATAGATACAGATATATTTGTCAGTGTGTTTTATATAGATATGTAGTTTTATCCTTTCATGTACATGTACATTGTATTTGTTACTATTCAAATTTAATTGTTACATGGCCATAAATAAAATAGGAAAATACGTTTATAAACTTAATTTTAAAAATAAATGCATATTCTTCTGAATGTTCAGAAGTTGAAAATTTAAAAAGGATGCCTTGATCCTCAGCATCAGATTAACTAAAGAAATGCTCTGTGATGTGTCTGTCAAATTACATGGTTAAGCAGTCTCTGTAATTGAAATGTTTGTACATAATTTGTGTGTCATAGTTTGAGATGATAAACCTACAGCAGCAATTAAAATAAATTTGATTAAAGTGCACCTATCTCTTTAGAAGTTAAAATAATTAAATAATAAAAATTACACTTTTAATACAGGTCATTTATTTTGAAACTTTTCTTTCATTTAAAATCCAGTAAACCTATTCCAAAAACCATTAAAAGCATGGGAATGTGATTAGCTGACATCAAAATGACCATTGTTTGTAAGCATAGGTTTTCCTTTCAATTAGGGGTGAGCCTTGAATGGTAATTATCACAAAAGTTAACTAAGGCTTAGCAAACTTCTATTGAAGAAGTCAATGTATTCATGTTCTTTCCAGAATTCTCAGCAAGATCATTTATAGACCCTTCCCTGAGGTTCCATCTCAGAAATTCCTTCTGGATGTAATTACATAGAGAGTATAAGAATCTTTGCAAATTATTCCAAGAGCAGGATAATGATTTTATTTTAACTGTTTCAGCCAATCAGATCTAAAGAGCAACTCATTTAATTAATATGTCTATAAAAATAACAATGAAATTACCAAATTCATCATTTAACAGCTAAAAAGGTAAATAATACAAATAAATAATATAATGAAATAATATGAGGTAATGAGAATCTAGGCATTTGAGTTATCTGCAAAAGGTTAAAAATGACTTTTCTAAATTCATTGCTATTAAATAGATTCCCTAATTGTCTTTAAAGGTTTTCTAAAACAAATGCATATCTAAAACTCATTGAAGTGTACACATATCTGGATGAATTTTATGGTATGCAAATTATACTTCAGTGAAGCTGCTAGAAAAATTACGTACCACAACCCTTGTCTTGCCCCATCATTGGTCCACATCTTGGACTGTGTTCACTCCGTGTCAACACTTTCTCCTATGCTCACCATCTCTTTCACTTCCCAACATCCTGCCCCATATTTCTTCAACTATTTAAATAATTCTCTTCTAGGGTCTTACACTTGATATAGCCTCTCCACTACTGAGCAAATTTTTCTAAGCTATAAGTTTGTGGAACTTTACTTCTTTATTTTTTCTCTCTTCCTCTCCCATCCCTTTCTCTGTTTTTTTTTCTTTTTTCCCCCTCCCTCCCTCCATCCTCCTGACTTCTCCCCATCCCTCCCTTCCACTTTTCTATTATTTTATTTCTTGCTATATAATACATTCCTTCCCTCAGAATGTTATGCGTCCTAATGTATATAAATTGTGAAAGATTGTGCTTCTTTGAAGTTACCCTTACTATTGAATAGAAATCAGTTATTAAACACTTTCTTAATACTGAAATTCATAGGACTTGCAATAATTTTGCTCATGTAGAGAGAGTCAGAAATATACTGGATCTTACTGGGTTGTTATCTCTCATTTCTGATCCAATACTACACTCCTTGAGTGAAGAGTCTGAGTTTTATTTATCACAGCCATCTCCCATAATTTAATGTCTGACATGGCACCCAGAAAATAGTACTCACCAAATATTAGGAACTGAGCAGTTCCAGAGAAGTTTTTGTGTATGTGTGTGTGTGTGTTGTAGTAGTTGTTCACTGAAACAACAATTCCAAATGGCAATGTATATCCCTATCTCTCACTTAGCTCTATAGCTAATGAGACATAAAATGACTATTTTGTGTACATTAGCAGCTCTGTACCTTTACCAGGAAGAGCACATAAGTTGACTGTCCATGTGAGAAAGAGGAGATGGCAAAAAGCCAGGTCTGTCCCTTTGGTCATTGGTCCTAGATTATTCAGGACCTTTTATACCACAGGTTATCATATATTTTTCCTCATATACCCCTACTTGATTTGTCTTATCAACATGTATTCATACTCAAAAGCTTGCTTTTTAATTAAGAAATTTTCCTTGACCCCTTCCCCATGAAACAGTCCTTTAATTTTCTTGCCTTTATAAATACCATACTACCAGTATTATCTACATTTTTCTCATCCATCAGCTTCAATCTGGACTTTTCTACATCTCTATTATGAAAATTCTTGTGAAAAAGTCACATACAACCTCTTTATAGTTAAATTGTATGGTTTATAAGCAGTCCTTCTACGAAAATACATTTTCCTTATATTTTGTTTGAATTGAATTTTTTTGAATTTATAATAATTGAAATAGAACTAAAATCTCTGCGACATTTTTGGACCTGCTCATTTACTTTGGCATGCAAACTTCAGCCTGAGTTGACACTGAATTAGTCAATTCAAATTCAAAGGCATTTTTGAACACCTGCTATATAAAAGATGTAGCATAAATACAACCATAAACCAATAAACCAAACAGCATTTCCCCCCAAAAAGGTTATTATATAGTGGTAAAAACAAGCACAAACTAAATTATATTACAAACCAGACTGTGATGACAGGAGGTAGAAAACTATATTTTAGAGAGAAGCATTGATTCTAATGGGGAAGACTGGTCGTGGCAGACGGTGTTTTATATTTATTTTTCTCTTTATATGTATTTCCTTTTAAGCATTGTTGAAGTTTGAGTTAATCACTTTTCTCAGTTTATGGAACATTATCATCATGGATCTATGCAAGGCTCTTTGATATTATATATATATATTTATTCCCTGTAACTTCACTCTCACTGCAGAACAATTTTGTAAAGGAAATCATTTATGAACTGGATGAGGGTGGATGAATTGTAAGCCCACGGTTAGAGGAAGTGAAGGATGTTCCAGAAGCAAAGAGAAGCTGAATATAGGAACTAAGAATTGATTGTTGTGTAAGCCTTGGGCAGGAATGGCATTTGTGTCTGGAAAGATTGTTGCATCCAAACTGTAATGAACTTTATATCATGTGTTAATGCAACAAATAGCATCATCAAAGTATATGAGTTACTAGGTAAGATTTATGTGAGAGTATTCTAACAGAGGTATATAAAATCTATTTGAGAAGCTGATCTAGGGATATTAGTTTTTGGGTGGTATTTTATTTAAATCAAAATAGCAATTGAGATTTGAGGTAATATTTCCCACTGGCACAGTATTTAAAATAAAACAGAGGTCTACTTGCAATTAGTCATTTCTCATACATTGATCCTATAGGACCAGGGATGTCCAGCCACTTTGGTATCTCTGGGCCACACTGGAAGAAAAAGAGTTGTCTTGGGCCACACAGTAAATACACAAACACTAATGAAAAGTGATGAGCAAAAAAAAAGGATTTAAGTAAATTTACAATTTTTTGTTGGGCCCCATTCATGGCCACCCTGGGCCACATGCAACCCACAGGCCACGTGTCAGACACCCATGGTAGACTTTACACTAAATTTCTTTTTAAAATGTTTGTGTTTGCTTTATAAACATTTACCACTACTAGAATTTTTGGTTGTCTTCAGAAATATAAGAGCGAAGTTTATCAGATTATTTTATTCCTAATACTAAACCATATTGGATCAAGTTGTAGAGTAAAAGATTCCTTAACTTGCCATATATCTTCTATGACTTGTTTCTCTTCCTCCTCCTTCTTCTCATCCTCTTCTTTATCTGATCAAAATTATTCTCGTTTTCACTAGCAATGTATTTCTCTTGTATTTGTTTTCTTGTAAACTGTATTTTTTCTTTCTCTGAATTAGTTGTTATCAAGGTGAACAAACCTGTGTTAATTATTAATGTTGCTTGTACCAAAGCTAATTGCTTTTCTTCTGTTGCATAATTTAAATAGACTGAAGTCTTATGAAAATAAACAGCTTTATCTTCCTTTGTAAAATTAACACATATGTGAACATATAATGATAGACATATTAACAATGTCATTTTTGACACAATTACATAAAGAAACTGGAAAAGGAGATGCTAAATCTTCTGATAATATTTGATTAAAATTAAAATTAAAAACTAAGAAAAAATTACTTGAATACATGTGTCTGTCTATCTATCTATCTATCTATCTATCTATCTATCTATCTATCATGTATCATCTATGTGTCATCTATCTATCTATTTTGCTGTCACCTTGACTTTAAATTTGTTTGCAATTCTCCAGTTTCTTCTTCCATATGGTATATTTACCGACAGAGCTGTGGTTTCTTTACTATTCTAAATACACTTACAGGATAACTTCCTTCCATTAAAATCCCATTCCCCATTCAAGAATTTAAAGCAGCATCATTTTTACTTTTCCCCCAGCAGTTATCTGTGGCGGAGCGTTGGCTACTTTTGATCTGGGAATATTTCTGGTCATAGTTCAGGTTTGGAAGTTAATGTTTTGTTTGTTCCTCAAGGTAGTTTACCCTCATTTCTCGTATTCCTTGACCTCAGACCAGGCTTCAATAACACATGGAATTTACTGTCACTAGTGCTGCTGCTGATTTTCCATTGCTGTTTCTCTTGCTCTGTGGAGATTCAAACTCTTAGTTATTCTCAAAACATTTTAGTAAGGTTGTAGTAAAATTTAACATCTATAATAACAAACAGCCAATGGCACATCTGTTGAGTGCACTATATAATAAACTTTTTATACATCAAAAAGTACACTTGTTAAAGGATAAACTTTTATGATGTTTCTATAAGTGATTAACAGATAAGAGAAAATCACAATTATATTACAAACTGAGATAATTTAGAATTTTTTTAATGTTTTATATTTTTGTCAGTAAGTGTAAACTTGGTTATGTTGCAATAAAATATCAACCCCAAAATATGACTGTGTTAAAGCAAGAAAATTTTATTTTTCTCCCAAAGTCCTCCCCAGGTCTGGCCTACTTATCCAGGGCAGATGTCTTCTTAGCTGTGGCTCAAGTAGTCCAGACTCCATAATCATCAAGAGAGAAGTAGAAAGTTACAGAGCAGTCATCACACTGATAATTTAAGATATTGCCCTAAAGTGATAAAAGTTACTTCTCTTGAAAAATCATTAGCCAGAATTAATCATGGGTTTTTACTTAAGTAAACAGCAAAAAAGACAAGGAAGGATAATTTACTCAAGTAGCCATAGAAATTGAGAATCAGAAATGGACCTCTGTAATGGTGCTAACATCACATTAATGCTAACATCATATGAGCTTTTTTGACTATGCTTCAAATCTCATATTGTAGATTGAATTATTAGCAAGCATTAAAGGAAGAGAGGAAATTTATTAAGGATGAGGCATTCTAGGCTTGATAAATATAGATGTTATCTGGAACTATAATAAATAATGCAAATATAAGAAAAATAATAGACTGCATCAACTATAGGACAGAAATTATTTTGAGGCCTTTTGGAGATAAGAATGGGAATAGAGAAAAAGTTAACAAGTGAGAGATATTATATGGAGGCTTGGTGATGACTATTAAAGATAGATACCCCAAAAGATAGTAGCTGAACATGCTTATATTCAGGAAAGTTCACAGACTGGCCGGGGCCTAGCTACAGCCAAAACAAGGAATGGCCTGTGGAGGTGTATAGGAACAGACCACCAGCAACTGTGGTAGTGTGAAAACCAGGTCAAGTGTAACAGGTAGGAATTCTAAATCAATGACCAGAAAACTGATTCATGCCTCATGGGGCTACCGTGGAAACTGGGCTGAAAATTGAATCATGGTTGAGGAAATAAAGAGGTATCAAAGAGGAGGTGCTTTCTGAGGTCCTAACAGGATCACCTCGAGTGCCCAGAATAAAAATACAGTCTTTGGAAAATCTTTCTTTTCTGGTTTATAGTCAATAAAATTTTAGACATCTGCCTGGTTCACAAGCCAGAGACTCCTGGCTCTCTGTTCAGAGCTCCCCAATGAGAAATTGTTGAAACTGAGATAAAATTATGTCAGGTTTCTACAAAAACTATTTAAAAACTCCTGCTGTTATGGCTTCCAGATCCAACACTCTCATGTATTACTTCCAATAAATAATTTTTACAGATTATGTTAGTCAGAAGCAGTCTCAATTTACAATGAAAAAAAAACAATTAAGACTGTCCTCCCCACTACCCAAGCAGCTGAGATTTTACAACCATAGAAATGAGATTTCTGTAACTGAGACACAACTGAAAATAAATAGCAAGTTTCAGATGCTAGTGTAGACAGCAGATCCAAGAGACATTTAAATGAGAAATGAACAGGGTTTGGGGACTGTTATTTTAGTGGAGAAAACTAAAGAAAGAGAAAAATCAGAAGTAGCTACATATAGTATTTAAACTGAGGATATTAGAAGGATGTGCAACCATCAATAATTACAGAGCGGTAGCCTGTGATCCATTCCTGGATAGCCAGTGGTATCCATGCATCAATAGGTAAGTCCATAAACCTGGGTGTTAGTTTCACAATTTCTCAAGAAAATAGGTACCTCTCCTATATTACCTTCCTTCATGAGCACTATTTCAACTACACCCAGCTATTTGTAGTTCTCTGAATATTTCATGCCCTTTACCATGTAGCCAAGCTATTTCTTCCCTGTTGGAGCATCTTTTTCTCCCTTGTTTGTCCTTTACTTCTTCAATTAGTGTTGCTCTGAAACCTCAGAATCAACAAGAACAACTGCAGAAATCATCTTTCACCACCTACTTTCTTTCTACAGTTTCCTGACTCTGCTCTTAACATTGCATTTGTCAAACTACAGTCTGCCATTTAGTTGCATCTACACTCTCACTCCAAAGTGAGATTCTAGGAGTGGGACTGTGACTTATTCTTTATCACATATCTGGTACTTAGTGCAGCCAGAGTGAGTAATACTTTCTCTTTCTCTTTCTTTCTTTCTTTCTTTCTTTCTTTCTTTCTTTCTTTCTTTCTTTCTTTCTTTCTTTCTTTCTTTCTTTCTTTCTTTCTTTCTTTCTTTCTTTCTTTCTTTCTCTTTCTTTCTTTCTTTCTTTCTTTCTTTCTTTCTTTCTTCTTTCTTTCTTTCTTTCTTTCTTTCTTTCTTTCTTTCTTTCTTTCTTTCTTTCTTTCTTTCTTTCTTTCTTTCTTTTTCTTTCTAACATGGATGAATGAATAAATCAGTGATCTACCCTTAAAGTTTTTCTATATCAGAAGTTGATAATGTGTGCACACAGATTTTGAAACCTTAAAGAACCAAGTAAAAAAACAAGTTTAAATAATATCAACAAACTGAAAATGGCACTGTTCTATTTAGACTTTAATTCAGTGTAGATATGGATGAATACTTACTATGTATTTACACAATGCAATTAATGCTTTAATGTATCTATTTCTTTTTATACAAAACCAAATTTTATCTTATGAGTACAATTTGCATAACACGAATGTGCTTGCAAATAATTCATGGTATGTTCCCTTTAATTTACTCACTGGTTGTATGACTACCTGATCATATGCATATGTTTCTGTGTGCCATGCATGTGTCACATGGGTCTACACACATGAACAGATTTTAAGAAGCAATTGCTAAGCACAATGAAGTCCAAATTGACTCTCCAAATATTTCCATGATAGCAGAATAATAAATCTTGCCATTTCTTCTTTGATTATCCTTATCCATCCCCCTCTTCTCAAATATTACTCCATGTTCCAGACCTGCACCTTTATTCTCTCTTCTTGCCATTAAATCTTCTCTTCATAGAACTAACTTGGGCTTTAGTTTAGAGCAACATTTTCATTTCCATTACACCAAGTTAAAAAACTCAATCCTCTAAAGATTTTTATTTTTGTTCTTGTTGTTAACATATAATTTTATTCTTTTGTTTTGGCTCTGCACAATCTAGTGGCAAGAATATATGTATAAAATATAAAAGGGTATTTTAATGCATTTTAAAAGGTGCATTAAAACTCAGGGTAGAGGATGTGGAGTAAATATAATTATTGAGTAAAGTAACACAGTATTCTGAAATTACATGAAAAAACCACCTAGGAAAAAATCATATATATATGTATAAAATCATTATATAAATCATTTACATATTGTGTGTGCGTGCGTGCATGTGTGTATGTGTACAGCACTGTGATCAGAACTACATCTCAAAAGTACTGTGAAGCACCCATCCCTCCCATTTTATGCACCTGCTACCCTCTGGGTATCTCACTTCTTCCCTCTATTCCCTCTATTAAAACCTATTCTAATGAGAATTGTCCACCATGGTGTGTACACTCACAAGGGTGTGGCTCCCAATTTCCTGTCTCTCAGATTCACAACTGCCACTCTCCAACACCCACGCTATCCTTGCCACTCAAATCTGCACTTGACATACTATTACATGCTATCCCTCTAGTTTCACTGGCCCACTGAACGTTCTCCATGTGCTCACTTTCCACATATTCACAATGTCTAAAACGTCCTTATCTCCCTCGGGGGTGCATGGCAAAGGACCACTCATTTCTGCTGAGATTATCTGCTTTAGAAAAACTCTTGAAAAGACATAGCAGTTTTTATAAATTGAATACATGTATTGTCTACCTTATCAATTTTAATATTGTAATTACCACACTGCATTTATTTCTATGTACAATTTTTATGTTTGTGTGAAAAAAAAAGTGAGATTGAAATTCATAAAACTTCTATTTCCTTTTGCAATGTAACTTTGTGGTATCTGCTCACTTTGACTCTGAGCTTGGCTATATGAATCACTTTGGCCAATGGAATTTTAGCAAATATGATGCAAGCAGAGGAATGTCCTTGCACCTGGAAGCTTATTTGCTCTTGCTTTTTGCCATCACCACGTGAACCTGCCCAGACTAGCCTGCTGGAAAACGAAAGACACATGGAACAGAGACTCATGTGGTTTGGTTACCTCAGCTGTGGCCATTTTAGACCAACTGACAACCAGCTAACCAGTAGGTACGTTTGTTATGTATACAATATTATTGTGGCAGGCATAACCAAAATGATTACCTTGATTCCACACTGTGAAATACTAGGTAGTGAAAACTCTATGCCTTGATTAATTCTGTTCCTTTCATATGTTGAACAGTAGTTGACATATATGTTTTGGTTAAATTGAACTTGTTAAGTGCCATTATTTCCCCTTTCAAAAAAGTATTGAATTATATATTGTATTTCAAATAAGTAATTGAAAAATTGGTTCTCTTGCTTAAAGAGATTCTAAACAAAAATAAAGATATTGAGAAAAGAAATGTATAATCTCCCAAGTAATAACACATGCAGGTGACTAAATTCAATTACCCCTATGGCCAATTTTAAACTTGTTGAAGAGAATCAAAATTATATATTTTTTCTCAGTGGGCTTCACATAATGATTTGCAGTCCTCTCAAACTGATTGTAAACACCGTGCCTGTTTGAGGGAAAAGGAGAAACAAACTTTGGAAACCTCATCAGCGTTCTTTTCTCATCTTCCCTCTAATGAGCATATTAGGTTCTGTCTGTTTTCCATGTAAACTGCAAATATAAACTCTCTTTCCTATTTTGTGTGCTAGATAAAGTGTTATTTTTCATATACATTTTTAGAATAAAAATTACCTGTATATTTGCAAATCTGGCAGGTATAACCAAATACCTAAAGCTCTCACTTTTTTATAAGTAATGAAAACTATACACGTAGGATAGGAATTGTGGAAAATTAGAACTTCTAGGATTCAACTATTTCGAAAGGTTGCTCTGATCCCCTTCACAAAGGACTTTTCTTTCAAGCTTTGAAAGAATCAATCTACGTAGGGATATTTCTCTAAGCTGCAAGTGCAAAAGTAATAAACATCAAGCTTATGGACGGGTGTGGAGGCTGAATGGGTTTGCTTTTCTTCCAGGGATTTAATTTATTTTTAATATCACAGGTGGCTTGAGGCAAGGTGTAATCATCTGTCATTCTTCAGTTTAATCATATCCCCTCACTTCTGAAATATTCTTTGATCTCCCTACCTGTAAATCACATTCTACTTTCTTTGTCATAAGCTATAGTGTACGGATATAATAATGACATTATAAATTGCCCAAGAGGGTGGGGAGTATATCCATTTATAAGATGATTGAGAGACAAAACACATGCAGATATTAGCCCAGGCATGTACTTTTTTATGTTTATACTTTTCTGACATTAGTTACCAGAATATAAAAATCATATAAAATAAAGATTGAAGATAGTTTTTAATTTTTTTAATTGAAAAGAGACCAGGTATTTTATTTTTTACTGCCTTTATATTTTAGGTCATATTGGTATCTTAAATCTATTAACACTATGGTTCTAAATATACAAGTTTAAATATTCAAATTATAAATTGGGCAGAACCATAGTCCAAATGGAATTTTTCCAGATATACCATACCTGAATATTTTTATTCATAGTAACATTTCTTATCTCACCACACATTTTTCAAGGGAGTCATTAGGTACAGTATGTACTACCAAAAAAGTAATAGGTAAAAAAAATTCTGTTACTCCAACGTAAAAGGGTTACTTTGCTTACCCTAGTCAACATAATCATTATATGATTTATAAGAAATTTAAATATTGCACCCTGGCTGGTGTGGCTCAATGGATTGAGTGACGGCCTGTGAACCGAAGAGCTGCCGGTTCAAATCCCAGTCAGGGCACATGCCTGGGTTGCAGGTCAAGTTCCCCGGTGGGGTGTGCACGAGAGGCAACCACATTGATGTTTTTCTCCCTCTATTTCTCCCTCCCTCCCCTTCCCTCTAATAATAAATAAAGTCTTTTTAATAATTAAAAAAAGAAATTTAAATATTGCAAAAGATGTCAACTTGGGTGAAGGTTATAAATGGGTGGACACATTTCTGAGAAACTTCATCTTTGAAAAACTGTAACATTATAATTATAATAAAATTAAATTTTATATATATTTTACAAAGAACCAAGAACTGGGAAAGTGGCAAATAAAAGAAGTCAACATGAAAACAGCCTGGGAAAAATAAATCATACATTCTGGAAATGGGAATGGTAGACTAAGAAGGAATTATATTTACATGAGGGAGGAGATTTGGAGAGAAAAATAAAAACGGTGGGTATACAATAATTATCTGCCTCTGTTAATACAGTCTTGAAGACAAACATCTTGAACTTGGTCAGTAATATCCTTCTGAATGGTTTTAAATGTTGGGGTTTCTTGTCAAGTTACTACTTACTTCTCTCTAATAGGAACAATAATCACTGACAGAAATTCTAAGTTTTAATTGAGTTCAAAACAACTAATTTATGAGAGTTTAGGGGAAAAAACCTGTAACCTGATCCAAACCAACAAAATTACATAGGAGGAGTGACATGAAAGAACTTTATTAATTTTTAATATTTGGCAATATCAGGTTGCGACTGTGTCTGTATTTACAATGAGCCAAGTGAATTTGTCAATTTGATCAAGTCCTGGCTTTGGAAGGCAACCACATGCGTGTGTTTATCAAGTCCTTGGTTTGAGAATTTCTACTTATGACTTGTATGGTCAGCAGTACCTTCTCTGAAATCCACAAGAAGAAATCCACTTCTTTGAGTCCTATGACTCAGTTTGAGACATCCATGCTTCATATGTTTTCATGGAATGTACTTGACTGTCTTGAACAGCCAAACGCTGCCCTGACCTGAGCAGGAGTTCTTTATGGACTCATGATATGAAAACCGCTTCAGCTCCAATCTGGGCCTCTAAGATTTTATACACAGTCTTATGATACCCATGTAAGGCAGAAGGCAAATTCATAATCCAAACCAAAATCTGTTGTCTTCCACAGGTGTTTTACTTTAAAAACACCTAGCAATGAGTTATTATCCTGTGTTTTTTCTCTTTTGAGCTTTTCTAGAACTCTATAGGGCAGTAATTAGGACACATGAAATTATGGATGTTTTACAAATGAGAAAACTTAGCCTGAGGAGTCAAATCCTTGACCGAGGTCAGAACCTGTTCTTCACTCTATCGCCAAGACTCTGTTGAATCCTGCCCTGGCCCCTTCCTTGTCGACATTTAATTGGAAGAATATCGTTAGCCGATGTCTTTAATGGTGGGTTGCAAGAGAATCCTGAATGAATAGTAGTCAGCAAAAGAATCGGTTTCCAGTTTTCTTGAAGAGTGCTGCATTTTCCATGGATAATGAACTTGGCTCCAGGGTGTGCACTAGAATATAATACTTCATTGTGCCCCACTGGAGAGATCCACAGTATGTTCAGTTTGTATTCTAATAAATACTTCTCTTTCATGTTAATTCTGGCCTAATATTTATGTTGTTAGAATAAAAAGTTGATAAACATATTAAAGGACCCAGGACTTTCAAAATAACTTTGTTTGCATTTTTGGTGGTTTACTTCACTGAGTGCTACCAACTTCATTTCCTGATTATTGGCAGTGCTTATTGATACATTGCTTCAGACTCTTATATCAAGACTCTTATAACATGTTAATCTCTGAATCTTATGGAATTTTCTGATGTCTTAAATGGAATTTCTTGCCTACTTTAGCTGCAGGTAAAATGCAGCAAGCTAAATTGTGGTGCTCACAAAGACAGTTCCACACCCTGGTACCGCTAAGAGCAGGGAGGACACCACAGCTAACCTCTGCAGAAGCAAGAACAGAGCAGGGAAATCACAGAAGGACGCTGCATGGAGAAGACACCCAGCAGATAGAAGGACCTGGTTCTTCTGATCTCATTCTCCTTATACTCACCTTCCTATCTCCTACCCATTCCTCCCATTGATTGAAACCAATCAGGAGCCAGTGAACCTGAGAGTCTAACTGTACATTGGTAAGAGTCAGCTTCCTGGGACATAGAACTAACAGGAAAAGAGTATCTGGTGATTCAGAGGTTAAAAACAAACAAAAATTCAATAGCTTATAGTGATTTTTTTTTATATTTTATAATTATTTGCATTTTCCAACTATTCTATATAAAACAGGTATTTTATAGCCAAGTGGGAAAAAATACTTTTTAATCATCCTGGATTGAGTGTGCACATAGAACGCATGCATGCACGCACAGAGACAGGCTGGATTCTGTATCCCTCACATTTCACCAGCACAGCCCCCTCAACACACACACCTCCTGCACATCTCTCGTCTTCTCGTCTTTTCTTAAGAGAGAACTCCACTTTATTGAAAGCTTGAATTCTAGTCCCAGTTCTGCCAAATTGTTCAATGACCACAAACAACATTTAGGCTTCAATCTTCTCTTCTATGCAAAGAGAAATCCTCTTTCAGTAAAACATTTAAAGAACCAATTACCCTCTAACTTATTTTTCAGGCATGGGGTTCCGTTTTTTGATTCCTGCATCTAGGGCCTGGGAATTATACCTGATTTCAGAATTATTCTTTCTCCATGAAACATATCTATCACATTGTTTCCCATGACACAATGTCTACAAATCAGTTTCTCAAGTAAATATATACTTTCTAAAATGCCAACTGTTTAATACAAGTAACCTAATGCTCAAACTCAAGTAAAGTCTATGATAGAAAAAATAGTATGGATACTGAAATTAGGGTACCCTAGGTTCAAATCCTAGCTCAGTCACTTTGCTGCCTCAAATGAGTGCAGTAATATAAATCACTGGGCCTGTTTCCTCATTTACTTAAAAACGTAGTCATCATAGCTCTTGTATGAGGTTCCTATTAATGCTGTGAAACAATTACCATAAATATAGTGACTTAAGCAGTACAGTATTCTATTCTGTAGGTCAGAGTTCAGTATGCATTTCAACAGGCTGAAATTCACATGTTGGCAAGACTGCACATTTTTCTGAAAGTTCTAGAGCAGAAGGCATTTCCTGTTCATCCAGGCTCTTAGCAGGATTTGTCCACGTAGTTGTAGAACTGAAGTTTGTGTTTCCTTGTTAACTGTTAGCTTGGAAAGCCCCCAGGGACCTCCCTCTAGTCCCTAACACATCGCTCTCTACACTCTGAACCAACAACGGGAATCCTTCCCAAGCTTCCGTTTTCTTAGACTTTTCTATTGCTCTCATATGTGTGTCTCTGACCACAACTGTGATAAGTTCTCCACTCTTAAAGATTCATGTGATTATATTGGGCCCACCTGGATAATACGCAATAATGTGCCATCTTGATATCTTTAAATTAATTATATCTGCAAAATTACTTTTGTAATGTAATATATTTGTTGATTTGGAGGATTAGGGCAGGCACATCTTTGAGGAATCATTATTCCGACTGTTTCAATTCTGAATTTATTATGTTATTATAAGGGTTAAATGAGATAATGCACGTAAAACATCAGAATAGAGCTTTGCAGAGTACAGACTGCCAATAAGTATTGAAACTGACAGTGCATGTTATGAGTAGGAAAACAGTTAGTTATCTGTGTGATATAATTTCAAGAAAATTAAGTGTTTTGTGTTTTTGTTTGTTTATTTTGTCCAAAATACATCATCCTTTGTCTTAGTGCTTGAAATGTCACCAAAAGTCAGGTTTTCTTTTAGGTGCTGAAAAATGCATATCATACTGGAATAACTAAAGACAGAAGCAGATATTTCATAAAGTTTGGGAAAGCTGTACTGTGAGGATATATCTTTTATGAGAGCACAAACTTCCTTTTGCTTACTGCTGCATCTTCGCTGTTTATAAATGGAGTGAAATAAATATTATTTGAGTGAGTGAGTGAGTGAGTGAGTGAGTGAGTGAGTGAGTGAGTGAGTTAATGTGTGGGGAGAAAAATCTAAAACTAACTGTGTAGTTTGGGTAGTAAGAGAGTCAGGCTTCAACCATATAGCCACTGCACACTCATTGCCTCTCCCCCGGATTACTTCCATAAGTCCCTCTGAGTTCTGAGATGCACTCCTCTCGATCCATTTCTCATTTTACCACTAGAATGAGATTTCTCTAGCCGAATCTCATCATTCACTTCTGATAAATTCCAGTTGGCGTTTCCTTTTGCCTGTTGTATAAAACCAAGTTCCTGCGACACCTTTGAAGATCCTTGGCCCTCACCACTATTTTCTCACCACCATTTTCCTCACACTTTGCTCTGCAGCTGCATGAAACGTTAGCTTTTCCCTGGCTCACCTCTTGTCCCTACTTTCCTTAAAGACTTTACCATGGCTATCCTCTGCTTTATGTGCATTTCCCCCCATATAAAGGTGTCATTTTCTGGCACTTTGTTTTGATTTTAATTCTTAATACAGGCACCTCATCCTCCAAGAAGTGTCCCCAACAACTGAATTCCAAGGTTGCTCTTTCAGCAGCCTTCACATAGCCTCCTCTTACCCCAAAGGAAACTACATCTAGTTATTTGGCTCTCTTGCCTATCAACTTCTTGCAGTGAACATTATTTTATTTTATTATTTCATTTCATTTCATTTCATTTCATTATTTCATTTCATTTCATTTCATTTCATTTATTTTTCTATTCTATTCTATTCTAGTCTAGCCTATTCTATTCATGGTGGCGGGGATTCCCTTTGTCCCTTTGTACTCAGCCAATACGAAGAGTCTGAACAATAAATGAGCTAAAAAACTATCAAACAACAGTTATCCCACTTTAGCATCAAGAAAGCCACCTATTAAAAGCATAGAAACTTAAAGAACATATTTCTACTAATGATCCCAGCATACACATGTGGAAAAACAGTGCTAAAGATAAGTTTATCCTCCCTACTTTGCAACTTTTTGAAACACCCACAAGCTGTACTTAACACTGAGCTCCTTTCTCTTCAATGTGTGTGAGGTGTTGACCTACAGGGCAGTCTAGCAAATGTTTCAGCCAATGTTTCTTCTCTTCTCTCTCCCATCCAGCACCATTTCCTTTGTTGGAAAGAAGCCTGAAGGGCTAGTATAAAGTCAGAAAATTTGACAAAGTTAGGAGAGCAAGCTAGTTCTAAAAGAAAGCATGATATAGTCGGAGATGGTAAGATCCTTAAATGCAGGTAATTGTTTTTGTTCATCTCTGTTGCCCCAGGGCCTAACATATGCCTGGCCCAGAGCTGGAACTTAAGCTATATTTGCTCAGTGTCCCAGGATTCCTGGATAATAAACTCTAGATGCCGAAAGACCATTAATTTATAGTGTTAGTTTGAGCAAATTTGGTAAATTTTGGAAGTTTTGGAATTCTCATTTGCCAAACAGCGAAAATAAAATCAAACTCCACAGAACTGTGATAAGAGAGTGTGCTTTAGAAAATTAATAAGCCCTATTCAACAATAGCTTCATATGATATGCATATAGCCCCTGAAATTTATTTTTAAACAGCAAATTCACAAGTAAATAAATTAAACAGGTCAATAAATCAATGAAAAAATTCTCAAACATACCTAGCAGTCAGAAAAATGTAAATTAAAAATATATGAGATATATATTTCTGCTTCTTTAGATAGTAAATATTTCTGACGATTGGTATCTGGTACTAGTAAGAAATTTATACCAAAAGCAGGTATTTATTGCTGATGGGAACAGTGCCATGATATTTCTAAATGGAACAGAACTTCTGCCCTGGCTGGTGTAGCTCAGTGGACTGAGCATTAGCCTGTGAACTAAAGGGTTGCCGATTTGATTCTCCAGTTAGGGCACATGCCTGGGTTGTGGACCAGGTCCCCAGTAGGGGGCACACAAGAAGCAACTACACATTGATGTTTCTCTCCCTCTCTTTTTCCCTCCCTTCCCTTTTGTCTAAAAATAAGATTAATAAAATCTTTAAAAAAAAAAGAAGAAACAGGACTTCCAAAATTTTATTTTAAAATTTCCATTACTTACCATTTTAAAAGATGTACAGAGTTATCATCATGAGAAGTCAAAGTTGTATTGAATATTCTTACTTTTGTTATAGTGTTAGTTTTTGTTTTGATTTAAATTACATATATGAGAATAAAGGGTTATTATAAGATTTTCA
Source organism: Mormoops blainvillei (assembly GCA_004026545.1). Classification (NCBI taxonomy): domain Eukaryota; kingdom Metazoa; phylum Chordata; class Mammalia; order Chiroptera; family Mormoopidae; genus Mormoops; species Mormoops blainvillei. Next base: position 173,630 of record PVJD01001889.1, on the reverse strand, counting down.
GTGCTTAGAGTCTAAAGCCTCTTCTAGCTTCAGCAGCAATATAAATTGCTATAACCTGGCATATCAGTTATAATTGAAAATGTACAGAGTATTTTACCTGGCAATTCTAATTTGGTCTAATTCATGACAATGAAAGAATAAATTAATCATTTTACATAAAAAGACATTTACTGCAGTATTCTTAGAAGACAAAATATCTGAAATCAAGCATATTTCATCAATAATAAAAAGTTGATAAACTGAGATAATTATTTGTATTTAAAGAAATTAGAATATATGAACATGAATCTGAAGAGATGTCTATGGTATGCAATTGAGAGAAATGGAAAAAGAACAAAGAACAAAAGCAAGTTGCAAAGTAATGGAAATTTTTTTAATTACATTTAAAGAAATATAAGTTTAATGTATATAGTAAGTGTTTGACTAAATAAAAAATTGGTATGGAAAATTATGTGCATTAAAATTCTAATTTGGATTACCACAGTGGGTAAGCATGATTAGAATATTAGAAAAAGTATTAACCTTAAAATAATTCAGTTGTGAACTTCTGGTCAACATGGAGGTGTAGGTAGATTCACTTGCCTCCTTGGAGTACCAAAAAGACAATAACAAATTAAACAAAAATAGTAGCCAGAACTGCCAGAAAATTAAACTGTATGGAAGTCTGACAACCAAGGAGTTAAGGAAGAAACATTCATTCAGGCTGGTAGGAGGGGTGGATAGGGGCAACTGGGGCACAGGGGACTTGTGGCAAGGTGAGGCTGAGGGACTGGGACAGGCAAGGCAGTGGCTGGCAGAATGGGCTATCCCACATTTGTGAGCAGATAAACTGGGAGGAATAACTGAAGAAAGAGACAGACTACACAACCCAGGGTTCCAGTGTGAGGAAATAAAGCCTCAGAACCTCTGACTGTAAAAATCTGTGGGGGTTGTGGTGGCAGGAGAAACTCCTAGCCTCACAGCAGAGTTTGTTGGAGAGATCCACAGGGACCTAGAATGTACACAAACCCACCAGTCTGGAAATCAGCACCAGCAGGGCCCAATTTCCTTTTGGGTAAGGTAGGAAGTGACTGAAAGGCAGCAAGAGCCCAGCAAGCAACATTGTTCCTTCTTGGGCCCCTCCCCCACATGCAGAGCCTCAAGGCAGTGAGGTAGGTTGCCCTGCCCTGGTGAATACCTAAGACTCTGCCCCTTACAATGTAACAGGCACACTGAGATAAAAAAAAAATATCTCCCAAATGAACAAATAGATCAAAGCTCCAAAAATATAAGTAAGTGATGAAGAGATAGCTAACCTATCAGATACAGAGTTCAAAACACTGGTAATCAGGATGCTCACAGAAATGGTTGAATATGGTTGCAAAATAGAGGAAAAAGTGAAGCCTATGAAAAGTGAAATAAAGAAAAATATACAGGGAACCAACAGTGAAAGGAAGGAAACCGGGACTCAAATCAACAATTTTGAGCAGAAGGAAAAAATAAACATTCAACCAGAACACAATGAAGAAACAAGAATTCAAAAAAATGAGGAGAGGTTTAGGAACCTCTGGGACAACTTTAAACATTTCACAATCAAAATTATAGGGATGACAGAAGGAGAAGAGGAAGAGCAAGAAATTGAAAACTTATTTGAAAAAAATAACGAAGGAAAATTTCCCCAATCTGGCAAAGGAAATAGACTTCCAGGAAGTCCAGGAAGCTCAGAGAGTCCCAAAGAAGTTGGATTCAAGGAAACACACACCAAGGCACATCATCATTACATTATCCAAGGTTAGAGATAAGGAGAAAATCTTAAAAGCATCAAGAGAGAAGGAGACAACTACCTACAAGGGAGTTCTCATAAAACTATCAGCTGGTTTCTCAAAAGAAACCTTACAAGCAAGAAGGGGCTAGAAAGAACTATTCAAAGTGATGAAAGGCAAGAAACTACATCCAAGATTACTTTATCCAGAGTAATAGAGATTACTCTATTCTCTTCCTATATTTCCACCTCTTCTATACAAAGACCTAGCATTGAGCCCCAATTTAAATGTTTTTTTTACTAATTTGTTATGCTTATATACTTTAAAAAAAAATAACTTGCTGTTTTAAAAATGTTTTCCCTTGTCTCCCTTGCCTGAGAAGACATGTCAGAAAAAAATATTGCTTCAAACAATGTCCAAGATTTTACTGCCTATATTTTCTTCTAGGACTTTTAGGGTTTCAGGTCTTACATTGTCATTAATGCATTTTCAGTTTATTCTTACATAAGGTGTAACAAGATGATCTAGTTAGTTTTTTTTTTCCTGTATCTATTCAATTTACCCTACACCATTTATTGAATAGACTGTCTTTACCCCATTGTATGTTTTTGCTTCCTTTGTCATAAATCAATTGACTGTGTAGATATAGGTTTATTTCTGGGCTCTGTTTGGTTTCATTGATCTATGTGCCTGTTTTTATGCCAGTACCATGCACTAATTATCAGAGAAATGCAAATCAAAATCTCACACCTGTCAGAATGGCTACCATCAATAAATTAATGAACAACAAGTATTGGCAAAGATTCTGAGGAAAAGGAACCCTCCTGCACTGTTAGTGGGAATGCAGATTGGTGCAGCCACTGTGGAAAACAGCATGGAGTTTCCTCAAATAATTAAAAAAGAAATTGCTTTATGAACCAAAAATTCTGTTTCTAGGAATATATCTGAAGAAATCCAAAACACGAATTTGAAAGAATGTGTGCACTTCCAATGTTCAATGCAGCATTATATACAATAGCCAAGATTTGGAAATGGCCCAAGTGACCATCAGTAGATGACTGGATAAAAAAGCTGTGATACATTGACACAATGAATAGTACCCTACCATAAAAAGATGTAAAATCCTACCATTTGTGACAACATGGATGGACCTAGAGGATATTATGCCAAGTGAAATAAGCCAGTCAGAGAAAATAGGTATCATATGTTTTCACTCATATGTGCAATCTAAAGAACAAAATTTAAAAACAAACAAAATGGAAACAGACTCATAAATAGAGATCAGACTGACAGTTGACAAAGGGAAGAGCTGTTGGAAGGCTGGGTGAAAAATGGGAAAGGACTAAGAAGTAAAAAATTGGGCCCTGGCTGGTGTGGCTCAGTGGGTTGAATGTCAGTCTTCGAAACATAGCATCACTGGTTTGATTCCCAGTCAGGGCACATGCCTGGGTTGTGGGCCAGGTCTCCGGTAGGGGGTACACGAGAGACAACCACACATTGATGTTTCTCTCCCTCTCTTTCTCCCTCTATTCCCCTCTCTCTAAAAATAAATAAAATCTTTAAAACAAGTGCAAATTGGTAGTTACAGAATAGAAACAGAGATGTAAATTACAGCATAGGGAATATAATCAATAATATTTTAATAACTAAGTATGGGTTCAGGTGAGTACTTCAAATATTGGGGGGACCACTCTCTAAAATACATGATTGTCTAATCACAATGTTATACATCTGAAGCTAATATAGAATAATATTAAATGTAAAAAGTTGCCCAAAATAATTTGTAGAAAAATTTAAAAATTTAAAAATCTAATGCATCGATCTTTAGATTCATGTCGTTGTACATTTAAGACTAGTTGGGACATACAGATAAAGAAGTAAACATGCTCACACAAATTAGAAGACATAAGTCCTAGAAGAATTGTTATCATAAAGAATCATAAAATTGTTATCATAAAATTGTTATTATATCATAACATTGTTAATCCACCCTTTTTGGAGGATTAACAATAAAAAAAAAACCCTTCCAAAAGAACTGTTTTCGGTAATGTGGAAAAGAAAAACAAATCTAGTTAATTCTTTCAGAAGATTTTTCAGTACCTGTAGTTAAGGATAAATTTGTATCTTTTATATTGGTTCCTTATGTGATTACAGTAAATAGCCTTGGATAGTTATAACCCACTCTGTTGCTCATAAAACCCATTTGATCTGTGTTTTTCACTTGCTCTGTAAGTAGCTCTTCATTTCTGTTTGTTGCTACCATGGTTATAAAATGTAGTACCATAACAGTTCTTAACACACAATAGCACTATAAAACAGTATCTTTGGTGGATATTTAAACAATTTTAATGTTGAGCCAAAATAATTTAATTTCTTACCCATATGTTGAATATTCCTAAAAATATTAAAATAACTAAAACCTTCACACCTGAAAATATCCCAAATTTTTCTAAGCAAATTCAGGTTTATGAATAATTCTGAAACCAATCAAATCATTGCCATTACTCCAGAAGAACACAATGCATGATTGCTTTCTCTACTCTACATTGCCTCAGAGCTGAGGAAATGAATACACATTTTGGATCTTGATTCTGTGACATCTACGACTTTTGGGGAGCAAGAAAATAAGTAGAACCCATCACATAAACTTTGAAGTTCATTAATTTGTCCTACTCTCCCTCTAACACTTTCTATAGAGCTAAATTACATTCTTTGTATTGTTATAGCCATAAAAATGTCATTTCTATTTATGTTCAAGATTTGTCTCTCCTTATTTTCAATACTATTTATAGCTAAATAAGTAATGTTAGATTTTGATATTTGACTTGCTTTAAAGAATTTTTAATATTATAAAGTGAATTGTGTGAAATATTTAATTCATAAGTTAAATATTTAACAAGGATGTAGATAGTTTAGAATAATTATATTTATGTAACATAAATGACATTAATTTCAAAGTATACATAACTCCCAAAAAGCCACAAATTACTAAAAATAAATATTTTACATTCACATGGACATTCACCCACATTTCTTATGTATGTAGGAATTAATGGAAAACTTAAAATAAATTTTAATAGCAATTTTAGACCTTCGCAAAGTTATAGATTTGATTTATTACATAATTATAACAATATTATTGATATATAATATTTAATTAGTTTGTTCATTAATCCAACAAATATTTACTTATCCCATACTGTATGCTATGATCTGAGTGTATAAACTTAGTAAGCCTGGTTTTGGCCCTACAGGAATTATATTTTAAAGAAAATAAAATAGATATTTAAAATATAGTATAATAATTACTCTGATGGTGGATGGATAGTCCACCTAAAACTTTCCAGTTTATCTATCTTCAGTTCCCATCCACTTGTTAAATTGGTTGTTTAGTTCCCATCATTTTGTTAAAATAAAATATAGTTGAGTATCTTTGTTTTCCTTGATGATTTTGCTTTTCATATTTGATTTCTGTAAAGTATATAATGTTATGATTTCCATAAATCCTATTTTTGAAGTTCTGTGGCCAATCAGGCAAAGGTAATCTAGAAAACTAAGCACAAAATTTATAACAGATGGTGACACACTGTGAAAATGTGTACACATGAAAATAACAACTGAATTGAGTTTTAACTTATTCCTGCTTGTAGATAATAACATCAAGTCAGGAGGGCTGCTGTGCAATTGCTCTTTATCCAGTTTCACAGTGTTTGTAACAAAGCACAAAGCCTGAGACCTTCTTTCTACCTCATTAAATAAGTTAATTATGTTAATCAGAAGCAACATTTTTTAAAAATATGGGTATAGTTTAAAGATAAATGATGCATTTTTTATTGCTGAGAAAAAAAAAGTAACAATGCCCAGATGTCAGTCACAAAACATTATTATTTTTCAGTATCTAATGTGAATGAATTGAAAATTAAATGGTCAAAGTTCTACTCTCTGTAGAACTTAATCACCAATACAAATTATTCTGCATATAAAATAAGCCTAAAAGGGTTCAAATGCTGTGATAAGAATTGAAAATGAGGTGCATATTTATATATTACATGTGAGACTTTGTTTAACAAAATTTCCAAAAATCCATTATCTAGTCAATAAAAAATCCATTAATATACAGGTATGTTTAGTAATTACATGGCAATAAATTTGGCATGACTGAATCCTTTTATTTCTTCCAATCCCTCAATGTTCCACATGCCTTCTCCTGTTACAAGTGGTATTAACCAGACATGAGAGGAAACACCTGAAAAATTGATGGAGAAAAATGTAATTAATGGAGAGGAAGATGAAAAGATGGTCGTTACAAGGTACATAATTAAAGTAGTGTCTCTGAAGGCAATATGGGCCTGAATACATCAATATGTTGTACTTTCATTTCCAATCAGTTCAAAATCCTTTCTTATTTCCCTTTTGACTTCTGGGTTGATTAACAGGTTATCTAGACACATTTTATTTAGTTTCAGATATTTGGAGATTTTATGCACGTATTCTGTTACATATTTGTAATTTAATCCTGTTGCGGTCAGCATACATTGCATGATCTCAAACATTAAATTTCTGAGACTCATTTTGTGGCTTAGAATATGGTCTATCTTGTTAAATAATTTGTGTGCATTTGAAAAAAATGTGAATTCTGCTTTTGTACAGTGAAATTTTCTATAAATGTCAATTAGGTCAAGTCTATTGATAGTGTTATTCACATCTTTTATATCTTTACTGATTTTTTTTCTGTTTTGGCATTTATTGAAAGAGTCTTGAAATTTCCAACTGTAATTACAGATTTCTGTATTTCTCATTATAATGCTGTGATTTTTACTTTATGTATTTTGCTTCATTATTAGGCATAAAAACATTCAAGATACTTATGTCATCTTAATAAATTGACTGTCTTTTTGCTAATATGCTTTGCTCTGAAATCTACTTTGTCCAATATTAATATCATTTTTCCAGTTTTCTTTGGTTTAGTTCTAGCATAATAGGACTTTTATCTTACTTTTAACCTGCTTGCATATTTATATTTCAAGTGGGTTTCTTGTAGGCATTATCTATAGTTGAGTCTTTATTTTAATTTCATCTGACAATCTCTATCTTTAGTTAGGATTGTGAACCCATTTACATGTAATGTGAATATCAATTTCCTTGTTATTTGCTTTCTATTTTTCCAATTTCCCTTCTTCTCCTGTTTCCTCTTTTTTTACCTTCTTTTGGATTAAATAATTTTTAACATTATTTCAATTTATATTCCTTTTTGGCTTATAAGCTATAACTTTATGGTTTTAAATTATTTTATGATCAGTTTATGATTTATAGTATTCACATAATTATAATTTAAACTAATTTAAATGATATACCTATTCACATATAGTATAAAAATCTTCCCAATGTATACTTCTATTTATACCATCCCAGCATTTGCACTATTACTGCCATACTTTTTATTTTGACATTATTTTAAACTTTTTAGTACATTGTTGCTGCCTTACTTTAAGCAGTTAACTGTCTTTTATGGAGAATTAAATAATTTAAATGAGTCTACTTGTCCACATAGTTGCCAGTTTTTAGTATTTTTAATTCATTTGCTCAGATCCAGGATTCCATCTAGTATCATTTTCCTTCTGCCTGAAGAGCTTCCTCTAATAGGTCTTGTAGTACAAGTCTGCTGGTTATAAAATTCAGTGTTGGTGTGTGTTAAAAGTTCATTTTATTTCACTTTAATTTTTGAAAAATATTTCCACTTTATCTAGAACTCTAAGTGGACAGTATTATATTTTGTGAACGCTTTAAAGGTATTACTCAGCGTTAGTTGAGTAGTTGACTTACATTGTTTCTGCTGAGGGGTTATTTGTCACTCTGGTTGCTTTTAAAGTTTTATATTTATCAATGGTTTTAAGCAATTTGCTTAAATCGTGCTTTGGTACAGTCTTATTCATCCTTCTTGTGATTATGATTTCATATATAGCCTCACAATTCTGGGGATTCTACTGTTAATAATAATCTTTTGATATACGGTCTTTGACTGGAGGTCCCTTTGGCACAAAGAAATTGGCCGTCTTCTCACCTAGATATTTCTCACATGGAAGTAGTCTAAACATCACATAGTAGGCTTATAGTCTCAAAGGTGTATGTCTCAACATATCTCATAGCTTTTTCTCCAGAATATTATTTCCCAAGACCTTATACTTAAAAACTATATTTTAGGGGGAAGGATCCCTCTTACAATCCAATGTGTATTCCGAGGTAGAGAAAATAGCCTGAATAACTTGATGAGATACATATTCTGGAAAGCATCTATAGAACTGATTTCTTTACACTCTTTGATAGTAAATGAGTCTTACAGCATTTCTTATTGGTTTACTAGAGGAGATATCTAGTTCGTCTGGCTTAGTTGTATCTGTCTAATCAAGATGGAATTGCAATCTAATTTTTTAATATAATTATTTTACCTGTGTTAACCTTTAAGAAAATAAACATGGCAAACTTCCTAGACCATTAAATTATTGCTTTCTCTAAATTGAAGTCATTTTTCTGCAAGCAGGTTGCATATTAAATACAGGGTCCATGAGAAGTAACACCATTGAGTGCCTCGGATACAGTACATGAATGTCTCGCACAAGATGGACTGCAATTTGAACATTTCATATAAAATGTCATATGGTGTGATTGAGTACGATATTGTTATGTTATAGAATCACATGCTTTTGATTTTGTAATACAAGATTTTTATGTAATAAAAAGGGGCGTTATTTGTGCCAGACTCCATGTAAGCAGTTTATAAATGTTTAGAATGCTGATGAAAAAAAAAATAGAAAAGGTGAGAATTTTTTTGTTTATTCTTTTCTCTAGTGATTTCATGGAAGTGTAAATCTTTACAAAAGCTTTCAAAAATACCTTAAGCATAGTTTTTTATAATGTGAACAATGCAGCTTTTAGCAGTTTAGCATTTCAAAACTTGCTATCTGACTTAGGGAAAAATGTCTCTGCTTTCTTCATGGCAGGTTTCTCACCTGAAATATAGCCATAATGTGTTTTGCTCTTGTATAGACAACTTAAGATAATAGTTGAAAAACCACTTTGAAACAGAGACTACCCATTACATACATAAAATACAACTGCATTATGTGCCATTGCTGAATTCTTTATAAATGCTTACTATAATGGTAGAATGGAAAACTTGAGTTTATCACATATAATTTTCTTATAAAGCCCTCTTAAAGAAGAGTCAAAATAGGAAAACAAATTACTCTTCGACTTCAATGTAGTCTGCATGAGAGTGAGAATAAAGTGGTTCAAAAGTAAAACAAATAGGCAGTATTTGCTAACAACAGAAGAAAATATGGAATTCATTTATCTTAGCAATAAGCAGAGGATTTTTCAAGTCATACTCATTCTGAACTTGCTTTTTTTCCTATTAAAATGCCAAGAGTATACATATAACAGAGCAGAGACCATGCAAAGCAGAGAAATAATTCCCAGGGTTTATCACTGCAGCTGACATTTTGCAGAAAGAGATGAAGTAAAAAACTAAAATTTTAATATTATACATTTCTATGCAGTTATTAGAAAGAGTTAATTATGATTCTGTAAATCTGTACCTTGAACCATTACATAAAGACTAAAAAAAGTCTTTGAAATTAAGTATTTGTGGTTAGTGTGATTCAGAATAAGTTGAAATGTATTTCTTTATCTTAGCAACAAATAACTGAGACTTAGTTTTCCTTAGATATATGGAATGCTTATGTTACTTTATATAAAAATAAAATATAAAAATAATAAAAGATTGCTCCATGTATATTTAGAATAAAGGTTCATTGTTAGGTAGCCTTTATGAAGTTTTTTGTTTCTTTACTCTTCTTGCTTTATGGTAAACATTACTGTTTCCCCCGCTTTCCCGAATGGCTTCCTGCCCTTCTCGCATGAATAGAGCGATTGATTTGTGGACCACCCTTAACCAGTGAATTTTTATAAAACTTACTTAATTTGATCCTTCCAGTAATGCAGAGGGTAGGTACAATTATTTTCACATTTAATAGATATGAAACTACAGTTCATAAAGGCTGATAAATGGGAGAATTAGGACAAAAACTGGACATTTGGCATCAAATCCGGAAGTCACAAACACTATCAGATATTGTGTTTGTTAGAGAAACATAACTTTTCACTTTGAGGCCTCCCTTAGGAGTCTTGCTCCATCAATAATCACTCCCTGTACCCTTCCGACCTCCTGCCACTACCTGTACCAATCATTTCTCCACCTGGAGTGGCTTCTTCCATTGTGATTATATGTACGTCAGGATTTTTCCTTTTTCAAAACAATAATATGGTTTTTACTCTTACTCCAACTCCTTCCCTGGAACAAAAGCCTCAAAGCAGTACTCCACTTGACCTCCAAGTCCTCACTACTCATTCACTTTATCACACTCACCATGCAAATGAAATTGAACTCTTAAAATTTTCCAACAATTTCCTAATTCCTAAATTTTGTTTCCAGTTTAATCCTGCTTAGATCATATGCAAAAATTGTGATTTTTACTATAACATCCTTCTTTAAACATTTTCCTGACTTTTTTTCTCCTGATTTTCCTTCTACTTCATTTCGGTCATTTTAATTTTTTGTCCTCTATTCCTTTCCTTAAGTATTTAAATTGCAATAATTGCAACATTTACCCTCCCTCTTTATGTACTGAAAGCATCATTTATCCATGAACAAGAAGATTCTCATATTTATAACTGCAGTCCCAATCAGCTTCTTTAACTTGGGTTACATGTTTCCAATGGCATGACAGTTGTAACAACCTGGATGCTGTGTGGGCTTCCCAAACATTTTCAAAACCAAACACATTATTTTCCCATTGCCCTCAATATTTCCCCCTTCTCCTCTGCTTTCTATATATGAAATGCAAATTACTATTCATTTATCCAGTCTCAAATATAAGGACCCTCTTAAGTAAGTCAAACACTTAAAATATTTCAGAGTCCCGTTACATTGTAAGCTCTCAATATTTATTAAATAATAGAAATATTACTTCTTAAAATTTAATATTTATTATATTTTTCCATTGCCACTTAGTCCCTTCATACCCCCTACTCCCCAGCAATCACCACACTGTTGTCCATGTCCATGAGTCCTTTTTCCCTTTTTGTTCAATCCCTCTACCCCCTAACCTCCCACCCCTTAGCTGTCATCCTGCTCTCTATCTATGAGTCTGTCTTTATTTTACTTATTAGTTACGTTTGTTCATTAGATTCCACGTATGAGTGAAATCATATGGTGTTTGTCTTTTTCTGACTGGTTTATTTCACTTAGTATAATATTCTCCAGGTCCATCCACACTGTTGAAAAAGGTAAATTTTTCTACTTTTATACGGCTAAGTAGAATTCCAATGTGTAAATGTCCCATAGTCATTTTATTCACTCATCTATTGATGGACACTTGGGCTGTTTCCATATCTTGTTGATTGTAAATAATGCTGCAATGAACATAGGGGTCCATATGTTCTTTTGAATTAGTGTTTTTGGTTCCTTTGAATATATATTCCCAGAAGTGGGATCACTGTGTCAAAAGGCAGATCCATTTTTAATTTTTTGAGGTATCTTGCACACTGCTTTCCACAGTGACTGCACCAGTGTGCATTCCCACCAACAGTGCAAAAGAGTTCCCCTTTCTCTATATCCTTGCCAGCCCCTGTTGTTTGTTGATTTATTAATGACAGACATTCTGACAGGTGTGAGGTGATATCTCATTGTGGTATTAATTTCCATCTCTCTGATGATTGGAGATGTTGATCATCATTTCATATGTCTATTGGCCATTTATATGACCTCTTTGGAGAAGTGTCTGTTCAGGTCCTTTGCCCATTTTTTAATTTTTTTTTATTTTATTTTATTTTTGGTGTTAAGTACTCTATAAGTTTTGGATATTAACCCCTTATCAGATGTATTAGCAACTATGTTCTCCCATTCTGCGAGTTGTCTATTTATTTGTCGATGATTAGCTTTGCTGTGCAGCAACTTTTAGTTTGCTATAGTACCATTTACTTACTTTTTTTTCTTTTGTAGCCCTTACCTGGGTTGAAATGCCCATTAAAAAATTTCTACAAGCAATACCAGAGATTTTAATGCCTATGTTTTCTTGTAGGATTTTTATGGTTTCAGGTCTAACATTTAAGCTTTTGATCCATTTTGAGTTTATCCTTGTGTGTGTATTCTTGTGTGTAAGAATATGGTCCAGTTTCATTTTTCTGCATGTATCTTTCCAATTTTCCCAACACCACCTATTGAATAAACTACCTTTAGCTCACTGTATATACTCAATTCCTCTGTCAGATATTAATTGACTATGAAAGTGTGGGTTTATTTCTAGACTCCCTATTCTGTTCCATTGAGCTATGTGCCTGTTTTTATGCTGGTACCAGGATGTTTTGATTACTATGACCTTGTAGTATAGTTTGATATCAGTTAACATGATTACTCAAACTTTCTTCTTCTTTCTCAGGATCAGTGTTGCTATTTGGGGCCTTTTGTGGTTCCATAAAAATTTTGAAATATTTGTTCTAGTTCTCTGGAACACATCATTAGAATCTTGATAGGAATTGCATTGAATCTATGTGTTACTTTGGGTAACATGGATATTTTAATGATATTAACTCTCTTCCTGTCCATGAACATGGTATGTGCTTCCACTTATTTGTATCTTCAATTTCTTTCTTCAGTGTCTTATAATTTTCTGAGTACAGGTCTTTTACATACTTGCTGTGGTTTATTACTAGGTATTTTATTCTTTTTGAAGCAATTGTAAATAGTATTGTTTTCTTAGTTTCCCTTTCTGTTAGTTGGTTTTTGACATATAAAAATACAACTGATTTTTGAATGGCCTATAAATTTATCTGGCTAAATTTAAGTGGGATCAGTTACTGTATGTGATAACTTCATGTAATCATACTATATAAGGCCTTTAATAAATTTAAACACAAGCTACCATCCAGGCCAGTGTGGATCAGTTTGGTTGAGCATCATTCCACAAACCAAAATGTTGAAAGTTTGATTGCAAGTCAAGCCCATGCTTGAGTTGCATGTTCATCCCCAGTCAGGATGCATGCAAGAGGCAACTGATTGATGTTCCTTTTTCACATCAATGTTTCTCTCTCCCTTTTTCCCTCCTTTTCCCACTCTCTACAATCAATAAAAAATTTTAAATAAAATAAAAAATAGAAAATAAACACAAGCTACCATGCCAAACACACCAGTCTCTATTTACCCCATGACACATTCCATGCTGTGCACTAGCCAGAATTGCTTCTCAGCCCTGAGACTAACCTCTCCATGCCCTAATACATCATGCCCTTTTTGTACATTTACTCTGTGTTTTCTCTTCCTGGAAAACTCCCAATTGGTTTTTAATCACAAACTCCTTACTTGTTGCAAGTTTTGGGGAGGAATTAAAGAAGCGCCCTGAACTTCTATAATAATAACACATAAAATGTAGAAAAAGATCTATTGCTGAGCTTCTCCAAACCTTTAAGACATGAACAATCAACTACCATTGCTCATTTTTTCTCAGGCCTCAGGATCAAACTGGCTCCAAAAGACAATACGGTGTTTTTCTGAGGGCGAGTAATAATGGGAGTCATTACCATCCTTATCGTTTTCCAAGTGGATTTAGCTGCCAAGAGTCATCTGTCTACCAAACACAGGCTAGAACTCATTAGCTAAACACCTACCATGTGAGATGAGGTGAGCAGCATATGGAAGAATTTTTGCTGACAAACTTAAAAACATCCTGTTCATTATAAACTTTCTTAATGGTTATGCCTTATCATTTAGTTTTTACTTCATGTATTTACCTGTAATGAAGAACTAGAGGATTATGAAAGAAGAGATAAATACTGAATATTCTAAATTTGTTAGGAAAAATTTTTGTAGACTCGCGTGCAATATATTGCATACACATCCATGTGGCAAATTTTTTTTTTTTTTTTTTTTTGCTTTCTGTTGACATTCTTTCTAAAATTTCAGGTGAATTACTAGTTCATTTATTTTTTTAATATTATTTATTAAATGAATATACATTTAGTAACCACTAAGTTCTCATTCTAATATTTTCTGAGTCAGAGCCTGAATTTTAACTTGTTGTCAAGTGGTTCATATGCACTTTAAAGTTAAAGTAGTACCCTACCTAGTCCACATGATTTTTGAAGTCATCTGCATGATTTTTGAATTCAACCATATGACAAGGTTATGTGATATGATTAAAGAGTACTGTGGGAGACACCATGTAACATGTTCTCCAGGACTTTAATACCACCATTACCCATTATTCTATTTTTAACACTTCTCAGGTGGGCATGATTAAACTACTGTGCTTGGATTTCTTGATTATTTGTTTGTTTTATAAATTCCAGTGTGCAAGGAAAATTTGAGGAGCAGTGATGTGCTTCCTGAGATAGTCACTTAGTGTCTAGACACCTGTTATCAACCCGGTACAAGGGCATGTGGACAATAAATATAGATGGAAAGTCTATATTTCAAGAATAAGAGAAATAGTAGAAGTCCGTGTTAGTGTAGCCCATCTTTAATTATACATTCATCCCTTTTATTCAACAAATATTTATTAAGCTTCTTCTCTGAGCCAGGAATTTAAATAACATTTAAAATATTAATAAAACAAGGCAAGAATATACAATGGGATAAAGATAGTCTATTCAAAAAATGGTTTTGGGAAAATTGGAAAAATATGTGCACAAATAAATTTAAACCACCTTCTTACACCATACACAATAATAAACTCAAAATGGATTAAAGACTTAACTGTTAAACTCAAAACCATAAAAATCCTAGAGAAAATAATCAGGCAGTAAAATCTCAGACATCTTTCATAGCTATATTTTTTCCAATACATATCTTCAGGCAAGGGAAACAAAAGAAAATATAAATAAACAGAAGTGCATCAAACTAAAAAGTTTTTGCATAACAAAGCAAAACCATCAACAAAATGAAAAGATAACCCACTGAATAGGACAACATATTTGCCAATGATACATCAGATAAGGAGGTAGTATCCAAAATTTATAAAAAATCTTATACAAATCAGCACTGAAAAAATAAAATCCAATTAAAAAGTGGGCAAAGGACCTGAACAAGCACTTCTCCAAAGAGGACATGCACATGGCCACTGGACATGAAAAAGTGCTCAACATCACTAATCATCAGAGAAATGCAAATTAAATCCACAATAAGACATAATCTCACACCTGTCAAGGTGGTTATCATCAATAAATCAACAATGCGTGTTAGTGAGGATGTAGAGAAAAGGAAACCCTCATGCACCATTGGTGGGAGTGCAGGCTAGTGAAACCACTGTGGAAAGCACTACGGCATCACCTGAAAACATTAAAATTGGAATAGTCTTATGACCCAGCAATTCTGTTTCTGGGAATGTATCTGAAAAAAACTGAAATGCTAATTCAAAAGAATATATGCACCCCTCTGTTCATTGCAGCATTATTTACAATAGCCAAGATTTGAAAGCAGCCCAAGTGCCCATCAGTAGAGAAATGGATAAAACAGGTATGGCACATTTACACAATGGACTACTATGCAGCCATAAAAAGAAGGAAATCTTATGTTTTGTGACAGCATGGATAGATCTAGAAAGTATTATGCTGAGTGAAATAAGCCAGTCAGAGAAAGATAAGTACCATACCATCTCCCTTATATGTGGAATCTAATGAACAAAATAAACTAACAAACAAAACAGGAACAGATTCATAGATACAGAGAACATACTGACAGTTGTCAGAGGAGTAGGGGGTTGAGAAGCTGGATGAAAAAGATAAAGGGACTAAGCCAAAAAAAAACAAAACCCCTCATAGACACCTAGACACAGACAACAGTATGGTGATTACCAGAGGGAAAAAGGAAATGGGGGGAAGTAGAAGAGGGCAAGGGGGGAAGAATGGTGATGGAAGGAGATTTGGCTTGGGGTGGTGAACACACAATACAATGTAGAGATGATATATTATAGAACTGTACACCTGTAATCTATATAATTTTATTAACTAATGTCACCCAATAAATTTAATAAAAAATAAAATATAATAACTTTTAAAATAATAAAATTTAACATTATAGACCATTTTTACTATGTATCAATAACTTCTACTTATTTATTTAGTTTTAATTAAATTTGTTGGGGTGACATTGGTAAAAAAGGTTATATAGGTTTGAAGTGTACATTTATGTGATACATGATCTGTATACTGTATTGTGTTTCTACCATCTAAAGTCAAATAATCTTCCATCATCATGTATTTGGCTCCCTTATCCATTACTATCATCCTGACTCCCTTTCCTCTTGTAATCACCATGCTGCTATCTGTCTGTGTCTAGAAGTTTCACTTTTATATCACAGATATGAGTGAAATCATATGGTTCTTAGCTTTTTCTGACTGACTTATTTCACTTAGGATAATACTCTCAAGGTCCATCCATGTTGCAAATGGCAGTATACCTATATCTTTTATGCCTGAGTAGTATTCCATTGTATATATATACCACATCTTCTTTATCCAATCCTCTATCAAAGGACACTTTGGTAGTCTCCATGTCTAGGCCACGATGAATGATGCTGCAATAAAAATAGGGGTGCATATATCTATGCAAATAGCTGTTTTTATGTTTTTGTGTTTTTGTGCAGATATCCAGAAGAGGGGTTGCTGGGTCATATGGTACCTCTATTATTAACTTTTTGAGGAACCATTGTACTGTTTTCCATAGTGACTGTATGAGCTTACATTTCCACCAGCAGTGAATGAGGCTTCCTTTTTCTCCACAACCTCTCCAACATTTGTTATTAGTTGTTTTGTTGATAATAGATATTCAAACAGGTGTGAGGTAGTACCTCATTGTAGTTTTGATTTTTATTTCACTAATAGTTAGTGAAGTTGGATACTTTTTCATGTACCTGTTGGCCATTTTTATGTCTTCTTGGGAGAAGTGTCCAGGTTCTCTGCCTATTTTTTAATTGATGATTTGTTTGGTTTCAGTTGTATGAATTCTTTATATATTTTAGATATTAACCCCTTGTTGGGCTGTTATTTGCAAATATTATCTGCTATTCAGATGGTTGTCTCTTTGTTTTGTTGGTGGTTTCTTTAACTGTGCAGAAACTTTTTAGTTTGTTGTAATCCTATTTCTTTATTTTTGCCTTTACTTCCCCGGTCCTGGGGATTGAATTTATAAAATATTCTCTCTGACCAAGGTCCTAAAGTTTAGAACCTATGTTTTCTTCTATGCAATTTATTGTTTCAGATCTTATATTTAGGTATTTATTCATTTTGAATTAATTTTTTTACATGGGGATAAACTGTGATCTAGTTTCACTTTTATTTTTTTGCACTTGGCTTTCCAATTCTCCAAGCACCATTTATTGAAAGGGTTTTTGTGTTTTTTTCCCCTCTACTATGTGTTTTGTGCTTCTTTGTAAAAAAAAAAAATGTATATTCACATATAAATGTGGTTTTATTTTTTGTGCTCTCAATTCTATTCCATTGATCCATGTGTCTATTATTCTGTCAATACCGCTGTGCTGTTTTGATTATTGAGGCTGTGTAGAATACTTTGAAGTGAGGCACTGTGATA
Source organism: Mormoops blainvillei (assembly GCA_004026545.1). NCBI lineage: Eukaryota > Metazoa > Chordata > Mammalia > Chiroptera > Mormoopidae > Mormoops > Mormoops blainvillei. The sequence goes on along the minus strand of PVJD01001889.1, from coordinate 156,248 downwards.
CCTCTGGCTTCATTCTTTTTCCTCAGGATTACTTTGGCTACTTGTTGTCTTTTGTGGTTCCATACAAATATGATTAATTTTTGGTATATTTCTTGGAAAAAAATGACACTGAGATTTTGATATGGATTGCATTAAACCTGTGTGTTACCTTGGGTAAAATATGGCTATTTTAACTATGTTGATTAGTCTAATCTATTAACATGGAGCATCTTTCCATTTCATTGTATCTTTTTCAATTTTTTTAAATATTATTTTGTAGTTTTCATGTCTAGTTCCTTCAAATCCTGTTAAGTTTATTTCTAGGAATTTTATTCTTTTGGTTGCAATTGATAAGAAGTTATTATTTTTTGTTTCTTTTTCTGAAGTTTCATTGTTTGTATATAGGAAAGTAATGAATTTTTGTACATTTATTTTGTATCCTGCAATTATATATAATGTATTTGTTTATTGCTTCTAATTGTTTCTAACAGTTAAATTGTTTTTGTGGAGTCTTTAGGGCTTTCTATATACAGAATCATGTCATCTGAAAAGAGTGACACTTTTACTTCTACATTTCCAATTTGGATGCCTTTTATTTCTTTCTCTTGTTTGATTGCTCTGGCTAGGACTTCCAGAATTATGTTGAATAAGAGTGGTGATTTTATAGGAAAGGGTTTCAGTTTTTCACCATTGAGTACCGTATTGGCTGAGGTTTTGTCATATATGGCCTTGATTATGTTGAGGTACTTTTCTCCTATATCGATTTTATTCAGTGTAAATTATTAATAAATGTTGTATCTTATCAAATGCTTCTTCTGCATCTATTGATAAGATTATATGATTTTATCCTTTGTCTTTTTAATGCAGTATATTACATTGATTGATTAAATATGTTGAACCATCTTTTGCCACTGGAATGTATTGTTGTATTCAGTTTGCTAGTATTTTGTTTAGGATTTTAGCACCTGTATTCATCAGAGATATTGGTCTATAGTTTTCTTTTCTTGTGTTGTCCTTACAAGTTTTTTCTATCAGGATCATGATAGCCTCATAAACTATGTTAGAAAGTATGGCCTCTTCTTCAATTGTTGGAAGAGTTTGAAAAGGATAGATGTCAAATCTTCTTTTAACGTTTGATAGAATTTATTACTGAAGCCATCTGGCCTTGGACTTACTCTTTGGGAGATTTTAGATAGCGGTTTCAATTAAGTCACTGTTGATCTATTTAGACTCTAATTCTTCATGATTCAGTCTAGGAAGATAACGTATTTCTAGGAACTTATTCATTTCTTATAAGCTATTGAATTAGGTTGCACAGAATCTTTTATAGTATTCCAGTATGACCCTTTGTGTTCTATGATTTCTGGGGTAACTTCTCTTTCATTTCTATTTTTTTTTACTGTTTACTTTTATTTATTTATTTATTGCTTATTTTTATTGTTCTTCAAGTACAGTTCTGTCCATTTCCCATCACCACTTTCTTCTGCCCCAGCCACCCCACATCCCACTCTCAAATCTACTACACCCCTTTGGCTTTATCCATGGGTCCTTTATACATGTTCCTTGATGACCCTTCCCATTCTTTCCCCTGTTATCTCCCTCCCCCTCTCCCCTCTGGTCACTGTTATCTTGTTCTTTATTTCAGTGTCTCTGGTTCTCTTTTGCTTGCTTGTTTGTTAATTTGATTAGGTTCCACTTACTGGGAAGATCATATGGTTTTGTCTTTCACTGCCTGGTTTATTTCACCTAGCATAATGCTCTCCAGTTCCATCTATGCTCTCATGAAGGGTAGGGGTTCCATCTTTCATTCTTCTGTGTAGTATTCCATTGGAGAAATGTATCACAGTTTTTTGACCCACTCATTTACTGATTGGTACTTAGGTAGCTTCCAACACTTGGTTATTGTAAATTGTGCTGCTATGAACATTGTGGTGATTAGGTTACTTTGAATTGATATTTCAGGATTCTTAGGGTATAATCCCAGCAGTGAAATTGCTTAGTCAAAAGGCTGTTCAATTTTTAGTTTTTTGAGGGAATTCCATACTGTTTCCCACAATAGCTGCACCAGTCTGCATTCCCACCAACACTGCACTAGGGTTCCCTTTTCTCCACAACCTTGCCAGCACTTATTGTTTGTTGATTTGCTAATGATGGCCCTTCTAACTGGTATGAAGTGGTATCTCCTTGTGGTTTTAATTTGCATCTCCCTGATGGCTAGTGATGCTGAGCATCCTTTCATATGTCTCTGGGTCCACTGTAGGTCCTCATTGGAAAAGTGTCTGTTCATGTCCTTTGACAATATATTAATTGGGCTGTTTGTTTTCCTGGAGTGGAGTCAAGTGAGTTCTTTATATATTTTGGAGTTCAAACGCTTGTCTGAGGTATCATTGGCAAATGCATTTTCCCATATGGTTGGTTCCCTTTCCATTTTGCTTATGTTTTCTTCAGCCATGAAGAAGTTTTAATTTTGATGAAGTCCCATTTGTTTATTCTTTCCTTTATGCCCCTTGCTCTAGGGGACATATCAGTGAAAATATTGCTGTGTAGAATATCTGAGATTTTCCTGCCTATGTTCTCCTATAGGATTTTTATGGTGTCCAACTTATATTTAACTCTTTTATCCATTTTGAGTATATTTTTGTGTATAGTATAATTTGGTGGCCAAGTTTCATTTTATTCCATGTAGCTGTCCAGATCTCCTGACACCATTTGTTGAAGAGGATATTTTCACTCTATTTTATGCTTCTGCCACCTTTGTTGAACATTAATTGACCATAAAGACATCAGTTTATTTCTGGGATCTCTATTCTGTTCCAGTGATCTATGTGTCTGTTCTTATGCCAGTACCAAATTTTTTTTATTATAGTGGCCGTGTAATATAGTTTGATATCAGGCATTGTGATCCCTCCTACTTTGTTCTTCTTTCTTAAAATTGCTGCAGCTATTCAGGGTCATTTATGGTTCCATATAAATATCTCAAATGTTTGTTCCATATCTGTGAAATATGTCATTGGTATTTTAATAAGGATTGTGTTGAATCTATAGATTGCTTTGGGTAGTATGGAAATGCTGATGATGTTAATTCTTCCAATCCATGAACACAGCATATGCTTCCATTATTTGTGTCTTCCTTAATTTCTTTCTTCAGTGTCCTGTAATATTCTGAGCACAGGTCTTTAACCTCCTTGATTAAGTTTATTCTTAGATACTTAATTTTTCATCTTGCTATAGAGAATGGATTTTTTTTCCTGATTTCTGATTGTGATATTTCATTGTTGTAGAAAATTTCCTTCAATTCCTGAATATTTTCTTTGTATCCCGCTGTTTTGACAACATCACTTGTTAGGTTGAGTAGTTTTTTGATGGAATCTGTTGGGTTTTCTATGTATGTTATCATGTCATCTGCAAACAATGGCAGCATTACATCCTCCTTTCCAATTTGGATGGCTTTTATTTATTTTTCTTGTGTGATAGCTGTGGCTAGGATTTCCAATACTATGTTGAATATAAAAGGTGAAAGTGGACATCCTTGTCTTGTTCCCGATCTTAGAGGGAAAGCTTTTAGTTTTTGCTCACTGAGTGTGATGTTGGCTGTAGGTTTTTCATACATGGTCCTTATTATGTTGAGGTATGCCCCCTTTATTTCCACTTTGCTAAGTGTTTTTATCATAAATGGGTGCTGTACTTTATCAAATATTTCCTCTGCATCTATTGATATGATTATGTGATTTTTGTATTTCCTTTTGTTTGTGTGATGTATTACATTTATTGATTTGTGAATATTGTACTATCATTGCATCCCTGGGATGAATCTCACTTGATCATGGTGTATCATCTTTTTAATGTGCTGCTAGATGTGGTTTGCCAATATTTTGTTGAGGAGTTTACCACCTGTGTTCATTAGCGATATTGGTCTGTAGGTTTCTTTCTTTGTTGTGTCTTTATCTTGTTCTGGGATTAGGATGCTGGCCTTATGGAAAGTGTTTGGGAGTCTTCCCTCTTTTTGGATTTTTTTTGGATAGTCTAAGTTGGATAGGGACTAGCTCTTCTTTAAACATTTTGTAAAATTCTCCTGCAAAGCCATCTGGCCCAGAGCTTTTGTGTGCCTGGGTTTTTTTCATCCCTGCATCAGTTTAATCAGCTGTTACCGGTTTGTTCAGGCTCTTTGTTTCTTCTTCATAGAGTTTTGAAAGGTTAGCTGTTTCAGGAAATTTGTCCATTTCACCCAGGTTTTCAAATTTCTTGGCATATAATTGTTAGTAGTAATTTCTTACAATCCTTTGTATTTCTGTGGTACAAGTTGTAATATCTCCTCTTTCATTTCTAATTATATTTATTTGCATCCTCTCCCTTTTTTTCTTGATGAGTCTGCTTAAAGGCTTGTCAATTTTGTTTATTTTTTCAAAGAACCAGCTCCTGGATTTATTGATCCTTTGAATTATTCTCTTAGTCTCTTTGTCATTTAATTCTGCTCTGATCTTGTTTATTTCCTTTCCTTCTACTTGCTCTGGGCTGTTTGCTTTTGCTTCTCCAGTTCTTATAGATCTAATGTTAGGTTATTTATTTGAAATGTTTCTATCTTTTTTAGGTAGGCCTGTATCACTATGAACTTCCCTCTCATGGCTGCCTTTACTCTGTTCTGTAGGTTTTGGAATGTTGTGTGTTCATTATCATTTTTTTCCAGAAAGTTTTTGCTTTCTTCCTTGATCTCATTATTAACCTATTCATTGTTTAATAAGATGCTATTCAGTTTCCATGAGTTTAAATGTTTTTGAGTTTTTTCTTTGAGGTTGGTTTTTAGTTTCAAGCCTGTGTGGTTCAGGAAAATACTTGATATCATTTTACTTGAATTTGTTAAGGCTTGTTTTGTGTCCTATCATGTGTCCTGTCTTTGAAAATGTTCCATGTGCATTTGAAAAGAATGTGTATTTTGCTTCTTTGGGGTGAAAATTTCTCTCTCTCTCTCTCTCTCTCTCTCTCTCTCTCTCTCTCTCTCTCTATATATATATATATATATATATATATATATATAATCAGTTAAGTACATTTGATCTAGTGCATCATTCCATTCCACAATATCCTAGTTGTTATTTTGTTTAGAAGATCTATCTATTGCTGACAGTAGGGTATTAAAATCACCTACTATAATTGTGTTGCTGTTTATATCTTTCTTGAAGCTCTCCAAGGTTTTACTTATATATTTGGGTGCTCCTATATTGGGTATATATAGGTTTACTATATTTATGTGTTCTTGATGGATTCTTCCCTTGAGTATTATGAAGTATCCTTCTGTGTCTCTTCTCATTTCCTTTGTTTTGAAGTCTATTTTGTTTTTTATAGGTATAGCTACCCCAACTTTTTTTTATCCTGTGTATTTGCTTAGGACAGTTTTTTCCAACTTTTCACTCTCACTCTCTGTAGATCTTTTGTTCTGAGGTGGGTCCCTTGTAGGCAGCATAATCGCGGGTCATGTTTTCTTATCCATTCAGCTACCCTATGTCTTCTGATTGGAATATGTATTCCATTTACATTTAAGGTTTTTAAAATGGTGCTTATTCATTACCATTTTATCCCCTTTGTACCTGTGCTCCTCTCTCTCTCTCTCGTGTTTTTTCTTCATCTTCTTAAAGCAGTCCCTTTAGCAAATCTTTCAATACTGGTTTGGTGGAGGTGTACTCTTTTGGTCTTCTTTAGTCTGGGAAACTCCTTATTTCTCCTTCCATTTTAATTGAGAACCTTGCTGGGTACAGTAGTTTTGGTTGCAGGCCTTTGCTTTTCATCACTTGAAATATTTCTTGCCATTCCTTTCTGGCTTGTAGTGTTTCCGTTGAGAAATCAGCTGCTAGCCTTATTGGAGTTCCCTCTTATGTTACTTCCTGTTTCTCCCTTGCTCCCTTTGAGATTCTCTCTTTGTCTTTGAATTTTGCCATTTTAATTATGAAGTGTGTTGGGGTGGGCCTCTTTGGGTTCCTCTTGATTGGGGCAGTCTGTGCTTCCTGGACTTCTGTGACTTTTTCTCTCCTCAAAGTAGGGAAGTTTTCCATCATTGCTTTTCAGACAGGTGTTCTATCCCTTGCTCCTCTTATTCTCCTTCTGATATTCATATTATTCAGATATAATTACATTTCATGTTGCCCTGCAGTTCCATTAACCTCTCTTCTTTCTTTTTGAGTCCTTTTCCTTTTCTCACTCTTTCTGGGAGCTTTTTTCTACCTTGTCCTCCAGCTCACTGATTTGATCCTCTGCTTCATCTAGCCTGCTTTTAATTTCTTCTACTGTGTTGTTCAATTCAGAAATTGTATTATTCATTTCCTCTTGGTTCTTGTTGATTGTTTCTATGTCCTTTTTCATGCTGATATAGTTTGCAGTAAGTTCCTCATAGCTTCCCTATAGTTTTTGCTAATTCCCAGTGAGCTCATTGAACTCCCTTATAACCATTGTTTTGAGCTATATATCTGATAGTTTACTTGCCTCTATTTCATTTAGCACTCTTTCTGGCAATTCCTCCTTTCCTTTTGATTGGGGGTTGTTTCTTTGTCTTCCCGTTATTTGTGAGGCTCTTATTGTTTGCGTCTGCTTTTTATACTGACCTCTTTTGACTCCCTGAATTTGTGGTGTGAACTTCTATGGTAGGAGACCTGTAAGATTCAGTGGCACAGTCTCATTGATCTCCTACACTTGATGTTCTTGGAATCCCCTTTATGCCATTTATGTTGGCTCTCTGGATTTGGTTCAGTTTTGATTGCTGTTGAATTGTTTGGTTGGTCCTTTTCTCCAGATGGTTGACTGAGGGTCACTCCATCCACCACACTTTGCATGCTGCTGCACAGGTGCACTGTTTTTTCTTTCTGGATCCACCTCTGGTGATGTCAGATGTTGACCCCATCTGACCTTAGGCAGTCTGTTTGAGACTTGCAGGGATCTACTGTTTGTGACTGACTCCTTCCATTGTTAATCTAATCATTCTGCACTTGGCAGTCAGGTTTAAGCACCACAGAAAAGGGCTGTGTCCCTCCTGGGGTAGGGCTATTTTTTCCCCTTAGGCTGCAGCTGCTTGGAGGGGAGTGGTCTGTCTGAGCAGGATGGCTGATATTAAATGGGAGATGACTCAGCACCAGGATCTGGGGATCTACTCTCTCAATTCTCTCCCCAAAGCCTTTGTCCCTAGTCTGTCTTCAAGAGTCTCTAACCCACTCTGCCCCCACCTTTGCCAGAGCCCAGAGTAAGTGGTTGCAAATGAAAATTTGTGTGTTGATCCTTTAAAGAGCTCTTTGTGTCTCTAGTCTATAGTCTGGTTGTTATAGTATACTTGTTTTGGCTCTGGTACTCTAGGCTGGGGATCCCAGCTTAGGGTTTAAACCCCACCATTCTCAGGGGGATCCAAGTGGTTGCTTAATTATCCCTCTGGTGCTGCTGCCACTGGGCACCCAGCCAGCCTTCTTTAGTTTCCACTGCACTCCTTACCAGTCAGGCTGTGCTGAAGCTGATTCTTCTGTCTGTCTGAGGTTATAAGGCTTCTCTCTCACTATTGTTCAGTTGTTTGTTCTGGGTAATTTCTCCACAGTTTAGTTGTAATTTGAGATTTGACCTGGGAAGAGGTTAGTGTGACTTCCATTCACTCCTCTCTCATCTTGTGCCTCCTTTGATTTTGCTTATGAATCCTTCCTCTTTGTTCCATAGTGATTCTTGCCAAAGGCCATCACTTTTATTAACATTTTGAAAGAACCCACTCTTTGTTATATTAATATTTTAGTCCTTTTGTTCTCTCTTTTATTCAGTTCTGCTTTGATTTTTATTTTTCTGAATTTGCGTTGCTTTTGTTACCGTTTTTCTAGTTCTTTAAGATATAATGTTAGGTTATAAACTTGGGATTTTTCTTGTTGTTATTGTTGCTTTTTTTAATTTTGAGACAAACATGTAATGACATAAACTTCCCTCTTTTAGCTTCTTTTTCTGCATACCAGAAATTTTGGCATTTCATATTGTCATTTTCATATGTCTCTATATGTCTTTTGATCTCATCTAGTGAGATAACATCTTTCTTTGACCCAGTCATTTTTTAGTAATTTTTTTTTTTGCATTTTAAAATTTTTGTTCAAGTACAGTTGTCTCCATTTTCCCACCACCACTTTTTCCCACCCCACCCACCCCCATCTACCCCCCCTCAATCCTTGCCCCCTTTGGTTTTGTCCATGGGTCCTTTACACATGTTCCTTGATGACCCTTCCTCTTCTTTCCCCCATTATCTCCCTCTCCTCTCCTCTCTGGTTAATGTCAGTTTGTCCTTTATTTCAATGTCTCTGGTTATATTTTGCTTGTTTGTTTATTTTGTTGATTAGGTTCCACTTATAAGAGATCAAATGGCATTTGTATTTCACAGCTTGGCTCATTTCACTTAGCATAATGCTCTCCAGTTCCATCCATGCTATCATGAAGAGTAAGGGCTCCTTCTTTCTTTCTGCTGTGTAGTATTCCATTGTGTAAATGTACCATAGTTATTTGATCCACTCATTTACTAATGGGCACTTAATTGTTTCCAGCACTTGGCTCTTATAAATTAAGCTGCTATGAACCTAGTAATATGTTTTTTAATCTCCACATATATTTGAGTTTCTCTACTTCCTTTTGATAGTTGTTTTCTTTAATTTCAAAGCATTGTGGTCAGAGAATATGTTTGATATGATTTCAATCTGCTTGAATTTTTTCAGGCTAATTTTGTGGCTCAACATGTAGTTTATCCTTTAGAATGCTTCATGTGCACTGGAGAAGAATATATAATCTGATGTTCTGGGATAAAAGGCTTTGTAAATGTCAACTATGTCCATTTGGTCTAATGTGTCATTTAAGGCTGATATTTCTTTATTGATTTTCTGTTTCGATGATCTATCTAGAGCTGTCAGTGGAGTATTAAGGTCCCCAACTATGATTGTGTTTTTGTCTGTTTCTCTTTTTAGTTATGGTAGTAGTTACTTTATGTATTTCAGTGCTCCCTGATTGGGTGCACATATATTAAGAAGTATTATGTCTTTTTGATTTAGTGTTCCCTTTGCCATTGTAAAATGTGCATCTTTGTCACTTGTTAGCTTTATTATCTTGAAATCTATTTTGCCAGATATAAGTATGGCAACACCTGGTTTTCTGTGTGCATTATTTGCATGGAGAATTATTTTTCTCCCTTTCACTTTGAGTCTGACTTTGTCAGACTTAGATGTATCTCCTGAAGGCAGAATATGACTGTGTTTGGTTTCTGATGCAATCTCCTACTTTGAGCCTGTTTATTTGTGAATTCAGTCCCTTGACATTTAGGGTAATTATTACATGAGGATTTACTATAACCATTTATTTTTCATTTTCTGGTAGTTTTGTGCCTCTATTAGTTTGTGTTTCTATTGTTTTTGTTTGGTGGTATTTCATATTTTTTCCCATTTCCCCTTTTTTTAAACTGTGCCTCTCATTTTGGGTTTTCTGTGTGTGGTTATCATTAGATGTATGAAAAAGAAAGTTTTGTTTATACAGTGTCCTTTTTCTTTCTAAAGCAACTTCCTTTGTAAATTCAGACCTTTACCCCCACCCTATTTATGATTCTGTTATCACAAATTATCCTGTTTACGCTGTAATTTTGTCGGTGGTCTTTCTTGTATTTTTGTGACCTTTTGTTCTTTGTTTCAGGTAGAATACACCCCTTGAGTATTTTCTGCAATGGAGGTCTTCTGACTATAAATCCCCTCAGCTTCTGTATACCTGGAAAAGCCTTTGTTTCTCCTTCATATCTAAAGGATAACTTTGCTAGATATATTATTCTTGGATAGCAATTATTCTGTTTTAGTCATTTAAATAGCTGGTTGCACTGCCTTCTAGTTTGCAGAGTTCCTCCGAGGAGTCTGGTAATAACCTAATGGGCCTTTTTTATAGGTTACATTCTTTTTTTTCCATGGCTGCCTCAAGAATGCTTTCTTTGTTGTTACTTTTTGACAGCTTTAATACACTAATGTGCCTTTGAGAAGGCCTTTCTGGATTGAGGTAATTAGGTATTCTGTTTGCTTCTTGGATTCAAGTGTCTAGTTCTTTCCACAGGTTTGGGAAGCTCTCATCAACTATTTGTTTGAATAGCCTCTTTATTTCCTTCTTTTTTTTCTTCTTCTAGTATGCTTATTATTCTTATATTTCTCCTTTTGATGGAGTAAGATAGTTCTCATAGAGTTTTTTCACTTTTTATGCTTAAATCTCTCTCATCTTTATTTTATTTTATTTTATTTTATTTTATTTTATTTTATTTTATTTTATTTTATTTTATTTTAGACAGAGGGGTAGGGAGGTAGAAAGAGAGGGAGACAAACATTGATGTGTGAATGTGTGAAAGGGATGTCAGTGGGTTGCCTCTCACATGACCCCAACTGAGGACATGGCCTGCAACCCAGGCATGTACCCTGACTGGGAATCGAACCAGCGACCCATTGGTTCATAGGCTGGCGCTCAATCCACTGAGCCACACCAGCCAGGGCTCTCTCATCTTTCTTCTGCATCATTTTTATTGAGTAGATTTCTATTTTGGATATTACTAATCTTTTCCTCAATCTGGGCCACTCTATTTCTTATGCTTACTGGTTCATTCTTGATTTCTTTTATTGAGTTATTCACCTCCAGAATATATTTTTTATTTTTGTTTTAAAGTTTCAGTCTCTTTATTACAGTACGCATTTTGTTCATTGATTGACTTCTGATCCATTAAATTGCCTATCTATATTCTTTTGCATCTTGTTGAGTATTTTCAGAATTGTAGCCTTGAATTCTCTGTAATTTATTATTACATATTTCCATGTCTTTAAGTTTGTTTCCTGGATATTTTTTATTTTACTGCTGAGCTGCCTCACTACCTTCATTGTTCATGATATTTGATGGATTCCTTCTTTGTCTATACATCTATGCATAATTGGCACTTCTCTAGCAGATTAATATGAAGAGGGCTTTCTATTATTTTCTAATAGGTAGTGCTGAATCATAAATTTTTAGCTATCTTCCACTTCCATGGCTATTCAAATCTCTGAGGGATGGTGGTTGCCTGAGTAGATGGTTTCTTCTGTGCTCTGGTCACCTACATCCTAGGGAACCAACCCTGCAGGGGAATGCAGTGGATGATGGGGTTCCAAATTTATAAAATCCTAGTGCTCTCCTCCATAGCCAGATACTGCTGTTGGTGTAACAACAATGCGTGGGCTGGGATATGTTGGGGGGAACCCAGCAGGTCTCTTTGTTGTTTTTCCTTCTTTGTAATGGTGACCTCAGACCTTTGTTGGGTTCCCCTTCTGCTCCAACCCCAGGACCAGCCACAGTGTGCATGCTTTCCTCGAAAATAAAAGTGATTCTGTAGTTCCAGTTCTTGGGTTTGCAGATAATGTGTTCTGCACTGATACCAAGGGTGAAAGGAGGTGAGCTCTGGGTGGATGCAAGGTGACCAGGTTCTGTGGTTTTGTTTCTCTGTCTGGAATATGGACCATGGTGGCAAGTTGCTCTGTCCTTACCCAGGTCTCTGGGCTCAGCTGCAGCTCATACTTCTCACTCCTGCAGGAATGCCCACAGAATCTCTTTCTCTCTCCAGCTGAATGGATTGCCAGACACAGTCTGATTCCTCCCCTTTCCCGGCTGAGCCCCACTGTGAGCTACTGACTTCAGGGCTGTCTCCCTGGCTTGGCTCATCTTTTTTCCCTTCTCATCTCCCCAATTCACTCCCATTTGTCCACCTTTAGATGTTTCAATGTGTGGATCTCTCAGGTATGTTAATGCATTGAGCATGGAACCCTTTGTTGAATTAAAGCTGTTCAAATTGTTAAAATTTCAAGGGGAGCGAGCAAGGGGTACGCTTATGCTGCCATTCTTCCGATGTCACTTTAATGACTGTTCTTAATTATCACATGTGTTACTGCATTTAATCATCACAACCTTGTAATGGGGTGACTGTCTTACAAGTAAAGAAGCTGAAGCCCACAGAGGTAAGAATACCTTGCTCAAAGTCATCCAGCTACAATAAATTTTATTTGGAAGTTGAATCCATCTCTCTTTAATCAGAGCCCTTCCTTTTTAACCTCTATACTATTGTACTGAACAAGGTGCTGGGGATTAGATCATCAAAGTTTTTAATTAAACACACAGAATAAAAAATATATATAGTAAGCATGCTACCTATAAGGCATAGAGGAGATTCAGAGAAAGCATGGGAGAAACAATAATTCCTGGGTCTACCTAGAGGAGCCAGAGAAAACCAGAAGAAATTTTCTTGAAACATGCATGGAGAAGGAAGCGCATATGGAGCAGCCTGTGCAATATCATAAAACACGCAGGAATGTGCCATGTTTAGACTACTTTTTTTTTTTTATTTTTTGGTTTTGCTGGAGTGTAAGTTTTAAGATGGGGGAAAAGTAGGAGATGATGGACAAAAAAGTAATAGGCCAGATATTGAAGAGAATTGTATACCATGCCAAGAATGTCAGATTTATCCTATAGAAGATACAAATCTACTGAATCGTTTTGAACATATAAATCATTAAGAATTCACTTCAGAGAAATTAATTTTTAAAGAATGTTAATAAAGTTAGTATACTCTGGTTTCTCTTCAGAATGAATAAAATCTTTCACCTTTTGCAAAAATGGTAATTAATCATATAAAGTATTAGGCAATAATGAATCCAGATGATTTGTTACATCACTTTTTAGTATTTAAGTGTACGTAAATGAAATAGCTATATTGTGAAGAGAGTTTGTAGGCACTCTGGCCCTGAGGGGAAGGTAAGCATGACATGATTTCTTATACCAGAGGTTAATACCTTCCCAGCAGTTTTCTGACCTAGCAAATTATATGTGCATGTTACCAAACAACAACTGAGGTCCTGCTGCCTGCCATCACCCTCTAGGCAAAATTCCAGAGGCAAAGATTTGGTGATCAAGGAAAGAAGTCTTTGTTTGAAAGCTTCACAATTTTGAAATAGCAGTTTTCCACATGCACTAGTCCTTAAGCCTGTCCACACCTGAGTTTTCCTATCATCCCCCCACCTCCGTTAGTTTTTAGTTATCTTATTTCTATAGGGTTAGTCTACAACTAAAACAACATAAGATACAAAAGCTACACAATTTTGGAAGAATGGCAGGCTTCTGCCTCAGAGCCTGTTCCCTCTAGATCACCCAAAGAAAATACCTGCCACCCTTTACCAGGCCAGCCTGATCCTAAGCTGTGCCTGGAGTTCTTTTCCATCCAAAATACTGTGCGTTGGGAAACACAGGCAGCTGCAGCACGATCATCGAGGCATCCTCGAGGAAGAAGGGAGAAAGCCAGGGAGTTCAGGAACCCAAGAGCCCTTTTTGGAGGTTGTCCAAACTTTTGGCATCTCTGGGCCACCCTGGGGGAAGAACAGTTGTCTTGGGCCACACATTAAATACACAAACACTAACAAAAATTGGTGAGCCAAAAAAAGGTTTTAAGTAAATTTACGATTCTGTGTTGCACTGCATTCATAGCTATCCTGGTCTGCGTGTGGTCCTCGGGCTGTGAGTTGGAAATTCCTAGATAATTCCATGCACTCTGGAGGCATTTAGCTTCTCAACCAATCTCATCCTAGACTGTTTACCATCACCTCAGGCAACCCTTGCTACAGCCCCTCCCTGTCCTCCCAAGTCATCTGATCTGATCGGATCCCTCTGTATCATGCACACAGTTGTCCCCATAAGTTAGGAAACTGAGTTGTTACTCTCAATAGGTCAGTTACATTTTTAAAAATTATTTTGTATTTGCCTTCATGAGCATGGCTGATTTTTAGGTCATCATTTTATTAATAATGCCTAGGTTGTTTGGTACTTTTGGGTTCTTGAGAGTAAATATTATTGGGCACAAAAAGTAACAGTACCAGTCTCTACTGATGTACAAATGTATATATCTATTAGCAAGTGTCTATAGGGTAATTTTCTAGCAATGCCATACTACAACAATTCCTATTATTCAATAACATGATGCTTACAAACCTTCATCTGATGAAACCATCTAACTAACCATTCAAATCTCATACAAATATAAACATAGATAATACTAAAATCTTTGTCAACCCCCCTCAGGTCCATTCAAGCCACAGCTGATTTCTCAAAAGAAACTTTGCAGGCTAGAAAGGATTGGCAAGAAATATTCAAAGTCATGAAAAGCAGGGACCTATAGCCAAGATTGCTTTACCCAACAAAGATGCCATTTAGAATCATAGGAGAGAGAAAGAGCTTCTCAGACAAGAAAAAGCTAAAGGAATCCATCCTTACCAAACCATTACTATATAAAATGTTAAAGGGACTTATTTAAGGAAAAAAAGATCAAAGCTATGAACAATAAAATGGCAATAAATACATATCTACCAACAACTGAAAATAAAAAACATACTAACCAAGCAAGAAGAACAGAGATAGAATCATGGATACAGAGATTGCTTTGATGGTTGCCAGCTGAGAGGGGGTTATTGGGGAATGGGTGAAGAGTTGAGTAGGTCAAGAAGTACAAATAGTGCTGCTATGAACGTTGGGGTGCATAAGTTCTTTTGAATTGGTGATTCAGGATTCTTAAGGTATAGTCCCAGAAGTGGAATCACTGGGTCAAAAGGCAGTTCTATTTCTAGTTTTTTTAGATAATTCCATACTGTTTTCCACAGTGACTGCACCAGTCTGCATCCCCACCAACACTTCATTAGGGATCCCTTTTCTCCACATCCTCATTAGCACTTGTTGATTTGTTAATGATGGGCATTCTGACTGGTGTGAGGTGATAACTCATTATGGTTTTAATTTGCATCCAAGTGCTGGAAACCACCTAAGTGCCCATCAGTAAATGAATGGATCAAAAAACTGTGGTACATTTACACAACAGAATACTATGCAGCAATATGAAGAAGGAACTCCTACCTTTTGTGACAGTATGGATGGAACTGGAGACTAGTATGCTAAGTGAAATAAGCCAGTTGGTGAAGGACAAATACCATATGATATCACCTATAAGGGGAATCTAATGAACAAAAATAAACTAATGAGCAAAATAGAAACAGGGGCATGGAACCATGGAACAGATTGACAGTGACCAGATGGGACTGGGGAGGGGGATAATGGTGGAAAAAAGGTGAAGCAACTAGTCAAAGAACATGTATGAACAACCCATGGACATGGACAATAGTGTGGGGATTGACAGTGGGAACAGGGGGTGGGCTGGGCAGAGGAGGGGAAAGGGGGAAAAACTGGGACAACTGTAACAGAATAACAATACAAATAAAAAAATAAAACAGAGAATAAAAAGCACAAATAAGTAGTTACAGAATAGCCATGGGGATATAAAGTAGAGCATAGGAAATGGAGTAGCCAAAGACCTTACATGCACGACCCATGAACATGAACAGTGGTGTGGGGATTTCCTGAAGGTGGAGGCCGATGCTGGGTGGAGGGGGACAAAGTGGGAGAAAGTTAGGATGACTGTAATAGCATAATCAATAAAAAATAATTTAAAAAATAAAAAATATTTTTGAAGGTTCTAATTTCAATTTAATTTAAAAATGGACTAACTTAAAATTGACTAATTTTTAAAATTGTGTAAATTTAGTCACATTTTTATAAAAACCAGGGGCAAAGGAGGACTTTAGATAGCTACATCTATAACAGATACTCTTTCTTTCTTTCTCTCTCTCTCTCTCTCTCTTTTTTTTTGCATTCTGCAATCATTTAGCCAGTAGAATAAAACCACTTACGGATGTAATCATTTTTTTTTTAATTAAGAAAAATTTTAAGGAATGACAGTTCTGGTCCCATTGATATGATTTCCAGTAACAGGCACTTGTATCCTATGAGACAGATAATCATTGGATTCTTGCTTTGAGTTTGGTCTGGCATTCAACCAGGAGATGTAGGTTGTTCATCATTCTTTCTAACCACAAGATGTTGCATTTGTGATAGGATAAAATAGAAAAGATCTCCAGCTTAGTGATTTTCTTATGACCCAATAAGGATATTCATTTAGGATTTCTGGCATTTTGTGTTAACAAGCTATATTCTTTGTATATGTTTCATAGTAAGACTGCTGTTTCTGTGTTGTGTTATATTGTTTGTTTGTTTCATCTTTACTTTTATCCTTTGTGTATTGCAGTGGCTTCCTTCACGCTGTTTCTTCCATGCATTATATCTTTCTAGGTCAACACCCTTGCTACCTCAAGAATTTTAATGAGGGTTATAAATCTGCATCGTCCACATGCTTGGAAATATCTCCCTGATCTTATTCTTCATCGTTTTTGAATGAGAATTTGGCATGACTTTGAATAATGATGTCTTTTAAGAAAGCATATTATATAAGTAGGTCTTATATAAGTACCTCTTTCTTACACAGTAAGGATGCCTTGAACTTACTGGCTGTTTACCAATAAGCCATTCTATTGCTTGGTTTTCTACCAGTAGAGTTGTCATTATGAAGTTATCATCTCCTTTTCTCAAATTAAGCTGTATTTTTCTTACTGTCCAATTATTTTTCTCTTCATTAAAAAAACATGATTTAGCAAAAAGAGCACTTGAAGTCAAGAAAATGCAGCTTTGAATCCTGACTTGGTTACCAACCTGCTAAGTGATTCTCAGTTTCCACATCTGTGAAATGGATAAAATAAACCAACCTCAAAGGATGGTTGTGGATTTTAAATTACACAATACCAGTAAAATGCTAATATTTTATTTGTCATAGACTAAGTTCTCATAAATGCCCAGTGTGGTTGCTATTGTAATATTTCAAACATGTTTTATTCTCAACTGTTGACTCATGAGTGTTATAACTGAAACATTTCTTAATTTTGGCCCTTCATGTTGCAGAACAGAAAGCAAGGGATAAAAGAAGATAAAGGTGTTGCTTAAAGAAAAGGGTGCTTGAATAGAATAAGCTCTCCTCAAAACGTCTTAATACTTTAATTTTAATTCATTACATATCTATTTTATAATATCTTTTCCATGTTAATATTTTCTTATGAATAATATTATTCCTCTTCTGACCTTGTACCATGCACTTGTGGACCATTTTGAATTTGAACCTAGTAATTGTGGACTCTGTTTAATTCTCTAGACTCTGTCTAATGTTTTATATGAAACCTTTGGGCTTTATGGTATTTTGCATATTAAATAATTTCATAATTTTAGTAGTTTATTTTAGAAATGACATAAGCAAAGTGACTTCACTGAAGAGTAATGTCTCAGTAAACCTACACTTACAGCACAGAGGCAGGGCTGTTTCCCTGGCTCAGTGATGCTAGAATGCAGTTAAGCCATTCTAGCCAAACTAATTAAAATAATTCAATTAAGAAGTTCTGAGGGCCAAACTATTTTCTCAAGCATCTCTAACTGATACTTCTTGTGCTCACAAGGAAAATTTTATTGTGTTGAATTTTTTCTTCTTAAAATATAATGTGATGTTACCTGATAGCCAGTTTTGAATATTAGAAAATGAAGCATAATCAATGAATCTTGAAAATGTCAGATTTACTTAAAAAATCAGTCGATTGGATTTTAATAATCTCACTTTCCAATGTCACATAGTGTGAGAGAGCTCATTGTTTTGCTAAGCTCTTATTTGTAAGTGCTTTTATCATAATACGTAGACATACAAATATTAACTATTTGGATAGCTATTGTTTAAAATGTCTTCTTCCAAGGAAGCCACATCAAGCTTCATAACTGTCAGTGGCAAACACCTCTCATATGTGAACTATCAAAGATAAGATAGTGAACTCTCAATAATTCAGGGACCGACCAGTCAACTGCTAATGTTAATCAGGTTCTTGATTTGTCCTTCTCTCTCCTCCCTACATATCTAACGATCACATCAGAACTCACTAGCGATTCAATCAGAAATTAAGAAAAAGAAATTAAAGGAAATCCAAATTAAATCATTATGTTTTATTAGTAAATTATCTTTTTTAATTTAAAAATATTGGCAAAAATAGTTAAAACAGTGGCTTTTATTTGATTTTGATACATGTTTTATGTACCAAAGTTCTTCTTTACTATTTCTGTCATCAAAGATATAGTTTGACCAGATAAAAAATGACACAGATGATAATTTTGATTTATCAGTTCTGTGACTTTATGGTTTTTGTTTTGTTTTGTTTTACTCATTCTCCAGTTTGTATTTACACAGACACATTTGTGTGTGCTGAGAGGCGGTCTGTGAGTGTGTGCATATGTGTATTTTTCTGAATGTCAAATAAACTGAAACCATTGTTAATTTTTAATTGACCTGCTGTTTTCATGTAGAAGTAATGCTAATAGACTTTTTGGTGAGATAAAAAGGGAACTTAAGGTCCTAGCCATTAATCAAGGTATAAGGAACTTAAAATTGCTTTAGTCTATAAAACCACCATTTTCACAAGTAATATTATTTTAAAGCAATGACAGAATTCAGCTCTGGTTACAAAAGATATAAATTGTTACCTAATGAAATAAAGACTCCTCCAAACCACACTATTTGAATTCTTGGAATCTTTAAAGCTTAAGTAGATTCCCACTCGTCAACCTATGGATGTTTTTAATATGCCACAAAGTAGGATTCTCTGCTCAGGTGAGGAAATAAAATTAATATCTCTCTTTAGAGGGCCCTTATGTATATTATACTTGATTAGGCCTGTGCGGGCTCCATGAAGTCATCCTAAATCAGAGTGGGGATAATAGTTTTCAGTTTCCAACGAGAGAGTCCACACTAGACTGTATGTAACTTGAATAGTTAGTGCTTGGCAGTTATAACTTATTTTGATTTAGGAGACATGAGCAAATACCTTGTAAAGCCTGAGGACCAAAACATTGAATTGTCAAAAATTTTTATGGAGAGGATATATCCAAGCATAATTAACTTAAACATATGATAACATGTTATTTGTTGTGTAACTTATTATTGTTATTATTACCCCAATTCTTTTCAATATTTACTACGTGTGCATTTTAATAATTTTAGTACATAATTTTTTGTCTGCTGTGATCATTTTTAAAAATCAGAATTTCCTTAATATTATTACAGATTAAAATGTGTGGTTATATTTATATTTTAATTTTATTTTTATTATGCAAACCTTATCAGCACAACATCTGGGACATACATATCAAACATGGTTTGTACTCTCAATCCTTCTGGTTGCTATTCAGAAACCAAAGGTGAAGGGATTTCCCTCTGTGTGATTGTAAAATTATTTGTTTTTTACAAACATTTGAGAATTAACAATTTCAATACTAGTAATATGTATATGTCATTTCATTGAACAATTAAAGTAATCTCTGATCCATAAAACACAATGAATCTTTATAAATTATGAATGTTGAATAAATGAGAGGCTCTCATATTAATGTTGAATAAATCAAAAGTTTCATCGTTCTCTCAATTCTTCTAACCACTTACTTGATTTCTACAGATATATTTACACTCTACCCTTTTAAGTTCATTTATAATGTCATTGCTCTTTGCCAAGAGTCCTAAATATTTGTTAAGTAAATTTCACTACATTAATCACTGTTATATTGGAACTTTAAAAATACTATGTATTCAGTCTAATCTTGGTGTTTGTAAACTTCAGAAAAATTTTCCCTATGGTCATCTTTTCACTAGTAAAAATTATTTCCAATAGATTTTAACCATTTCCCTTTCATTCTTTTAAATGAGTAAAACTTCAATATTTTCCTCTTTTCTTGGTTCATAAGATTCTAAATATTGTAGAAGAACAGTAATCAATGTGATTCATACACCAATTTTAACATGTAAAAGAAAGGCAGCAACCTTGACATCTGAGCAGTAAATTAATAATGAAGAAATATTAGAAATGAAAAGAAACACTCACTTTTATTTTCCAAATAAGAATAAAAAACATGTCATAAATTTCTAAGATTAGAAAATCCAAAAGTAACACATATTATGGGTATCAGCTTCTAAAGAAAGCCTAGAATATTTCTTGCTAAGCCTCACCTACCACAAATATCCTTACAAGCTCTCAATAAATTTCTTTATTCTCAAACTACTTCCCACCAGCTTTCCCAAATCTGACTTCTTCCTAACTATCCTTTTCATTCTTCTATTCTCCATGAATTATTTCCTTATCTACTATATCCACACTTACTCTATACCTTGAAAAGAGCAATTGCCTCTGAATATATAGCTCAGTTGCAGAATTTTCTTACTTTCTGGTGATATCCCATCCTTTTAATTTACTTTTACGTATAAATGTCTTACTCCCTTAACCAGAATGTAAAGCCATTGAGGACTGGGAATGTGTATGACTCTTATGGACTTCCCATGACATCTGTGTGATGACTAAAAACCTACTGTATGTCTATATTTGGATGTTCCCAACATATCTACAATTCTACCCATCATCAACTTCTCTTTGCTTTCTTTTTCATTTTTCTCAACTGATTAGCTCCAGCGTGCCTGCCATTGACCAAGCCAGATAAGGAAAGTCATCTTCCCTAGTCCCATAAATCAGTAAGATTTATCCAGTGTGCTTGAAGTTTTCTGTTTCCCCAGTTGTCTGCAAGTAAATTAAATTCAGATAGCTATGTATTTTCCACAGTTTTATCTCTAACCTTTAAAAAAATAAATTTAATAAATACTTTAATGAGTAAATGGATGATTGGATAGAAAAATGGTTAGATAAATAAGTTTTAATATATAATAAATGTGTCAAAGGAATTAGTGATAAAATTTATACAATGTAGATACAATAACATTATTTACTTTTTAAAATTAAATTTTAAATCCACTTAATAACTCATTAACGATAGACATGATAATAATGATGAAGTTAGTCCTCCAAGATCATAAGTAACATTATTAAACATTTGCTTTATGTTTGATATTCACTATGTTCATTTATATAAACATCATATGTGCCACTCTTAGTCGCTGATTTTCTCACTAAGCTCTGGAAAGCATTCTATATCAGACTATAGAAATCTAGGTCTGGTTTCTATTTCATCACCAAAGCTACCTACTTATATCTTTTCGTTCTTTGCCCTTATCTATGCAATGGAGACAATATTTGCTGACTTTATAATGCTATAGACATAAAAAGTGAAACAAGATGTTAGAAATAATTTTAAACTCTTAGGCTACATTAATTTGATATAAAGCCATTTATTTTCTGCATTGTAATTTATATTTCTTCAACAGCGAAAATCGTGTCATCCTCATTCACATCAAAAGCGCACCACACCTGAGTCTTGTGCCTCACTCAGTCTGGTGCGCTCTCTGTGCTCTAAGTGGTTCTATGGCATGTGCATCACATTGGGCATTTCTGTGCTCTTCCTCCTTATTTCAATTGACAATTTAGCTCTGATAGTTTCCCTTTTCTAACATCTTTTTCTTAACAAAAATTTTAAGTGACATATGGATATATGTAAGTTACCTCAGATCTTTTCCAGAGTAGGCAAGGAAAAAACTGAGCCAGAAATCATGAAAGTAAAATGCCAGTTAAGAGCTAACTGGAGAGGAACGAGGATTGTCTCAGCTGTCAGATTATATAATGTGTTTAACCACCACATCAGGATTCCAATAAGCCTATAAAGTGACTTATTTCAAAAGAAATTTCCAACAGAATAAAAATGGCAAAGGACAGAACTCCAAAATTCCATCTACCCATAAAAGCAATAAAAAAGCTGGCAAAAGCTATCTGAATTGACCAAAATCCTCCAGAAATAGGTGAACCCTTGATCAAGAAACAACAGATTAATCTTGGTAAGGACACTCGGCTTTGTGACACTTTAATTCACCCTGGCCCCATCCCTTACTCCCCACATTCATGGTGGCACAAATGAAGACATCCCGTGTTTCCAGAAAAGGTATCAATCCTGGAGGGAGCAGATTAGACCCTATTCCGAAAGAACTGTGGTTGCTGTTTGACCCTACTGGTGGCTCCCAGAAGGACCAGCTCAGAAAACTTTCCTTAATCTCTTAAAACTCAAAACTCTCCCTGTGATTATCAAAGAGACATTTATCAAAAATATTTCAGGATAATATTCGCTGTTGCCTGGGATGATGAGTAACAGTTGGGACAAACAATAGACTAATCAAACGTTTGGAATAAGAGATTGGAGAATGAGATGTTTTGGGGAAACAAAGGCTTTGAAAAGCTCCAACATACTCCAGGAAATCAAAAAGGCTACAAAAAGGCACAGGGCCTAAAAAGGATTCAACCTCTCACCTCTGGCTAACCTCAGTCTCTGTGCCTGCCAGGTTGTAAATACTAAAGCTGAGATGTAGAAAGTCTGGCTAGTGTTGAAGTTGTGCCCCAACACATGCAGAGTCCATCTCCAAAGCCTGGGAGAATTTTTGGTTCTAGACATGTAACAAGGGCTCTAGCCCATCATTAGCTGACCACTACCATAACACATGACAAACATTACAAACTTACTAATATTTTAGAAAAGATGCTAAACAAACAAAAACAACTACTATAACAACTGGCAACAATAAGCCCTAGGGAAGGGGATATATCTGAATTTCATAGTTGCCACATTGTAATATTCAAAATATACAGTTTTTAACAACAACAAAAATATTTAATATGCAAATAATGAAGAAGGCATTGGCCCATGCATAGGAAAAGAATACTTAATATAAACAGTCCCTGGATAATCTCAGATAATGATATTAGCAGATAAGCCCTTTAAATTGTCTATTTTATATGTTTTCAAAGAGCTCAAGGAAATCATGACTGAAACACTAAAGGGAACAATGTCTTACTAAGTAGAGAATATCAGGAAAGAGATAGAAATTCTAAAAAGGAATCAAATAGAAATTCTGGAGCTGAAAAGTAACAATTGAAAAAAAAAAAACTTAAGGCACTCAACAGCAGATTTGACCAGGCAGAAAAATAATTGGCAAACATGAGTATAGGCCAACTGAGCTTATGAAGCCTGGGAACAGAAAGAAAAATGGTTAAAGCAAAATAAACAGAGCTGAAGACACTTGCAAGCATACCAACATATGCATAATGTGAGTCCCAGAAGAAAATAAGAAAAGTAAAAATTGAGAAACAATATTAGAAGAAATAATAATTAAAAACTTTGCACCATTGGTGAAAAATATTAATCTACAAATACAGTCATGCACTGCTTAACAATGGGATACTTTACGAGAAATGCATCGTTAAGCAATTTTGTTGTTGCGTGAACATCATATAGTGCATTCGTGATACCCTGGGTGGTATAGCCTACTACAAACCTCAGCCAGGTGTTACAGCTTTTTGCTTCTAGGATACAAACCTGGATAGCGTGTTACCACACAAATCAACACAAGAGTAAATCAAGCACAAGAGAAAATTATTCAATGAAAAGATGTGGTAAACAGGGAATTGTATGAAGCTGCTGCCAGCATAACATGGCATACCATTTTAAGGCAAACTTTTTTTATAAGTATTTTAGAGTATAAATTACTCTAAAATAATAATAAAGAGTATAGTATAGTAAATATGTAAAAGATTAAGAGTTATTTATTAACGTTTCAAGTAATATGTACCATACTTAACTGTATGTGTTACACTT
Organism: Mormoops blainvillei; assembly: GCA_004026545.1. Lineage (NCBI taxonomy): Eukaryota > Metazoa > Chordata > Mammalia > Chiroptera > Mormoopidae > Mormoops > Mormoops blainvillei. The sequence goes on along the minus strand of PVJD01001889.1, from coordinate 132,713 downwards.
TTATATGATGGCCACGCAGTAGCTTTGTTTACAGTGGCATTATCATAGACACACGAGTGATGCATTATGCTACAGCCTTGACATAGCTACAGCATCATCAGGCAACAGGAATTTTTTAGCTACATTATAATCTCAAGGAACCACCAATCATTGAACAAAACATTGTTATGCAGTACTTGACTCTTTAAGAAGCTCAACAAATACCTAGTAAAATAATCCTAAAAACATCCACATTGAGACATTATATCACACTGCCAAAAGCCAAAGACAAAGAGAGAATCTTGAAAGTAGCAAGAAAGAAGCACTTTGCCACATACAAGTGATCCTCAATAATATTAGGAGTTGATTTGTCATAAGAAACCACTGAGGTCAGAAGGCAGTGAGACAAAGTATTCAGAGCACTAAAAATGAATAAAAAAACAATCTGTTCACCAAGAATTCTGCACCTGGTAAAACTGCTCTTCAAAAATAAAGGAGAAAATAAGGTATTCCAAGATAATTGCGGAGTTTTTCAGTAATATATTTGCCCTACAGAAAAATGATAAAAAGTATCATTCGTATTGAAATAAATGGACACTAGACAATAACGAACCCACATTAAAAAAAAAAACACTTACAAAAGTTAATTAATAGGTGATTATAAAAGTATAAATATATTTATTGTTTGTAGCTCTTTTGACTTAAAGCACAATAGCTAGCATAGGAAAACAATTATAAATCTATATTTATGGGCACACAGTTTATAAAGATATAATTTAGAATAACAACTACATAAAGATTGTAGAAACATAAAGATTGTAGAAGGAGCATTATAAGATCAAAGTTTTGTATGCTGTTGAAATTAAGTTGGTATTTATGCAAACTAGATTGTTAAAAATTAGATGTTAATTGTAATTCCTAGGGAAGCCACTAAGAAAATAACTCAGAAGTATATGGTAAAAGACACAATAGAGAATTAAAATGGTATACTAAAAAATATCTATTTAGCACAAGAGAAAGCAGTAATAGGGAACTTGAGGAATAAAAATAGATAAGACATATGGAAAATAGATATTAAAATAGGAGAAATAACTCTCACTTTACCAGTAAAAATTACATTAAGTATAAAAGTATAAACTCACCAATTAAAAATCAGATCTTGGAAAAATACATAGTAAAGCATGCTCCAGCTATATGTTGGCTACAAGAGATGCATTCAGATTTAAAAATGCAAATAAGCTGAAAGTAACAGAACAGAAAAACATATTTCATGCAAACAGTTAGAACTAGGGTGACTATAGTAATTTCAGACAAAATTAATTTTAAGACAAAAATTATATAGGCAATAATCAAGGTCAAGTAAGCAATAAAGGGCTAACCTTTCAAGAAGATGCCACAATTATAAAAATATATGCATCTAGAAAAAGAACCCCAATATACACAAAGCACATGCTGACATAAATGAAGAAAAAAATAGTTCAGCAATGATAGTGGGAGAATTCAACCCAAACTTTAACAATAGGTAGACAAAAGATGGACAATCAACAAGGACATAGAGAACCTGAACACATTACAAACCAACTAGACCTACCAAAAATGTGTAGAACACTCCACCCAACAACAGCATAATACACATTACTCTTAAGCCCACGTGAAATATTCTCTAGGGTAGACCATCATTAGGTTACAAAAGGAGTTTCAATAAATTTAAATATATTAATCTTACAAAGCATGTACCCTGGAAACAATAGAATAACATTAGAAAACTGAAAGATGATAGAAATATGGAAAATTCACACATATATGGAAATTAAACAACATGCTCTTAACCAATGAGTCAAAGAAAAATAAGAAAATACTTTGATTAACAAAAACAAAAACACAACATACCAAAATTTACAGAATGAAGTAGAACCAGTGCTCAGAGGGAAATCTATGACTAAAAACACATGCTTTTAAAAAAATCATGTTACACATTAACAAACTAGGGGAAAAAAAAAGAACAAGGAACAAGCTCACCCCAAAGCAAGCAGAAGGAAGTAAACAAGAAATTCAAGTAGAGATAGATGAAATGGAGATAAGGAAAAAACTGAGAATCTATGAAATCAAATGTCCATTCTTTAAAAAAATCAACAAAATTGACAAATCTTTCATTAGACTGACCAAACAAGAGTCAGATTACTAAAATCAGAAGTGAAGGTGAGGTTATTACTACTGACCTTACAGAAATGAAATAATTATCAAAATACTATGGTGAAAGTATGCTAAAATTTTAGATAATCTAGATGAAATAAAATAAGACCTGGAAACACACAAACTATTAAACTGATTCAAAGGAGTTAGAAAATCTGAATAGACTTATAACAAATAAAGAGATTGAGTCAGTAATCTAAAACCTTCCAACAGAGAAATCCCAGGACCACTCGTGAATTCTACAAAACACTTAAAGAAAAATACCATTACTTCTCAAATTCTTTAAAAAAATACAACACCTATGAACATTTCCTTACTCATTATATTGAACTTATTATGCATATACCAGTTTTGACAAAGACAATCCAGTAATCTGCATATCAATTTTTTATAAATGTAGGTAAAAATATCTTCGGCAAAATACTAGCAAATTGAATGTAGTAGCATATTAAAAGAATTACATGCAAGGACAAAGTAAGATTTATCTTAGGAAACCAAAAGTGCCTTAACATTTGAAAATAAATGAGCACAATATACTATAAAAATAGAATGTAGCATGGGGCGGGGGGAACATGATCATTTCAAAAGACTCAGAACAAATACAGAAAAATTCAACATTACTTTTATGATAAAAATATTCAGTAAAATAGGAATATAATGAAACTTCTTTATCTTGATAAAGGACATTTATGAATAACCCACAGGTAACTTTACACTAATGGTAAAAGACCGAAAGCTTTAGTGCTAAAATCAGAAACAAGCCAAGGATGTCTGCTGTCACCACTTCTATTCAACATTTACTAGAAGCTCTAGCCAGAGGAAATAGGCAAAAAATAAATTAAAAAGAAACTAAAATAGAAGTCATCCAGTTGGAAAGTAAGAAGCAAAACAATCTCAATACACAGATGACATGATCTTGTATGTAAAATGGGTGAGCTGTTTTGTTTTGTTTCAGTTTAAGTAAATTGAAGGAATTTATCTTTTTTTACAAAAAGTTTAAATAACCTACAAAAATACTTATTAGAGCTAATAAATGAGTTCAGAAAAGTTGCAAGATACAAAATCAATATACAAAAACTCAGTTGTATTTCTATGTACTTGGAATAAATAATTAAAAATAAAACTAAGAAAACATCTCTCTACATAAAAGCATCTTAAAGAATAAAATACAAGTAAATTTAAACAAGGAAGTATAATAGTGTACACTGAAAACTACAAACCTTGTTGAAATAAGTTACAGATGTAAATAAATCAAAGGAGATTTGCATTTATGGATTGTAAGATATAATATTGTTATATCTTGATCTATAGATTTACTGCAATAACTATCAAAATTCCACCATTCTTTTTATTTTCAAAAATGGGTGCATTCATTCTAAAATTGTATGTGCTTGCGAGTAACTCCCAAATAGCCAAAAAAATCTTGAAAACAAATTTGGAGGATTCATTCTTCTTGATTTCAAATGTTAGTCCAAAGCCATAGTTTTCAGAATAATGTGGTACTGGCATAAAATATACATACCAGTGGGATATAATTGAGAGTCAAGAAGTAAATCCATATATCTGTGGCTAATTGATTTTCAGCAAGAGTGCCAAGATTACTCAATGGGAAAAGGATAACCTTTTTAATAAATAGTACTTGGACAACTGGACATCCCCAAGGGAAAAAAAAATGATTTTGGACTCCTATTTCACACTGCATACAAGAATTAACTCAAAATGAATTAAAGACCTAAATGGAAGATGTAAAACTATGAATCTCTGAGAAGGATACTGGAGTAAATCTTCTGTAAACCAGTAGACAGTGGTTTCTTAAATACAATGCCAGAAGCACAAGATACAATATCTTTCCTGCTAGACTATATGCATTTTTGGGAGAGAAACCATTTTCTTTCAATTAGTGTACTGTTTGCAATTGCTCAGTCACTTGTAACTGAGGAGTATATTGAAAAAAAAATAGTTGTTGAATAAATTAATTAATCTCTGGTTTAGAAAAAGGGAGCTAATATATTATTATTAACAGTGCAGTGTCCAATTCTTGCCTTCTGTCAAACACAGAAAATACGTGGTTTCTACTCTGGCTGGAGTGGCTCAGTGGATTTAGTTGATGGCCTGCAAACCAAAGAGTAAATAGATATAAATATAAATATACTTAATATTTGATTGTAAGATATAATGTTTGATTCCCCAGACAGGGCACATGCCTAGGTTGTGGGTCCCATCCCCAGGAGGGGGCATGTGAGAGGCTCCACACATCGATGTTTCTCTCCCTCTCTTTCTCCCTCCCTTCCCCCCTGTCTAAAAATAAAATAAATAAAAAAATCTTTAAAAAAATTTAAAAAACATGGTTTCTTGTAGTTACTAGGATGGAATGGCCAATAAATGCTAGGGTCATGGAGATCATTCAGTCTGTGAATATAATACTAAATTCGTGTTAACTTAATTTTCTGGTACCTTAACTTATGCGAAGTAATGAAATTTCCTGAAAACTTTACCTTATATAGTATGGTCATTTATTATCTTTGGTTTCCATACTAAATGCATTGTGGCTCCTCAGAGTCCTAGATTAATGTAAAAAAAAAAAAAGATAGAGAAGTGGTCCCCTGTCTATAAAGTCTTATTTAGTTGATGGTGATGAACATCATATTTGACACTTGCTTCCTAACAGCCATTTTTAAAAGCTTAAGTCTGTTAAACTCAGCCCTAGCATCATTTTCATACGTAGTACTTTATGGCAAATGACAGTGAACTATTTAAAAATATTCTTGAGGAAAAATGCACTGTTGGGTTAATTTTTATAGTTTCTTATAGCAACCTAAGCTAAAGTGAAGTTTTAACTAACAATTAAAATTAAAAATCACTTTCTTAATTTAGCTTTTGGTCTATGATATTCTAATGCCTTATCTTTATTAGAAATATGTGTCATACTAGCTATATACAATTTTTTTTCAAAATATAGTGTGTTTAATTTCTACCTTTTACTGTATTTGATTTGCTTATATACTATTATTTTATTTCAGCATTCATTTTGAATTACTCACTTTTCTGATATATGTTTTTTTGTGGTGCTTGAAATAAAACTTTGCTATTGGTCTGTTTTGTCTGCTATTTCTCAATGAACTTGTTTTCTTTCAGTGAGTCTGGTTTTTACTAAAACAAAAAGTTGACACAAACTACTAATGTCTTGGCTATCCTAGACCCCTGTAAACTGTTTTCCTTTTTTCTCTTGAATTTCCATATTGCCTGTCCTGGTTTTAATGTATTTTTTATAAGCTGTAGCTATGCAACTCAACACAGGTACTCATACAAATAAAACTGATTGCAAAACTACCACTGGCAATTATTTATTTTTTAATACTTTCTATAAGTGATAAACACAACAGAATTCCAAATAACTTATCAGTGTCATTCTTGGACAGAGTGGCTTTCTTTTTCGATGATGCTAGAACTCACTTTCTTGACAAAGTAGTTTGTAGAAGATAAACAACAAAGAACTACTTGAACAGGTAACTCTTTAGGAGCTTTTCAAGCTCGAAATTCTATTATTATCTCGTTTCTAATTTTTATCCAAAATCTCAAAAATAAAAAGAGTATTTTATGAGCAAACTATCTGAAAAATGTTTATTTTCAGTCAGTGGTTCAAGAATTTGAAAGTGACTTTATAATTGCTGGTAGAAGAACAGGCATAATTTGTCTGCCTCCCTCTTCTGGAATTGAGGGCTCACTGAATCTTGTTTCACCCAAGCCACTGTATGGGAATTTGTTCATAATTTTATATTTTAATATTTTATGATGCCTACTCATAAATATTTGTTACTCTGACCTCTCCTGCCACATAAAAATGTAGGGTTTTATTGACATTATATTAAAAATGCATTCTATTAGACTCATTCTTTTGAAAATTAATTCATCATGTAGCATTTAAGATGTAAAATTTACAAAAACTACAATGAATAGCAATATCTAGTGCCCTGCTTAATAAATAAAATATTGCCAAAGTCAAATCTCCTTTGTTCCTTGCTTCCTGAACATTGCCCCCGGAGGTAAACACGATTCTCTAGATGACTCCCTTGAATTTCCCGGTATGTTTACTGCATATGTGTGGACCTGTAAATAACAACCTGATGTTAGAGGGTGGGACCTATAGGCTACAATTTACCAAAAGGGTGTAAGAGTCAAGGAGAGGAGTATTCAGGCATTCATGAGCAGAAGAGGCCCAGGGTGCATTGAGGTGCTGTTGTGTCCAGAGTCTGAAAAATATGGGTGGTGGAGGACCATCATGACCTTTCTTCAAATGGCCCAAAATGGCAGAGAAAAGGTGAGAGACCAAGACAGAGGAGGATGAATGGGGAGAAGAGAAGCAAAGGTAGCCAAAAAGGGGTATGAACTCATAGCCACATCTACCTTTACAATATCCCTGCTCACCGAAGTGGCCTTCCTCCCCTATGCCTACAACAAACTGGCTTAAAACTTTTTATAACTAAGAACAGGGAATAAGCTTTCATTTCTTTTCTTAGTACTGTGTCATCTAACATGATATGTCCACAAATGAAAGCATATTGATGACAGAAATCACTTCAATCACAAGCTTTATTTTCTTAAGTTTAAAAGAGAACAACCCCCAGAAAACAATAGTAAGGACAATAACAACAACTTGTACGTTCTTTAAAGTTTTTTTTTAATCAAAGCTGATACCTGGAAACAGTTTTACAACTAAAGATGCTATTTTCTGCTCAACCCTTTCTTGACTCCCTTTTATATGAGCTGAAAGAGAATATACCAGGACACCCCTGTTCCAGCCGTATAGCCTTACCCCCTTGCCCACTCCATGTTCCAGGCTGCTTGTTCTACTGCCTGAGTTGGGAATAGAGGTTTTATTGCAAGTATATTCTTCTTCCTTAACAAAAAAAAAAAAAAAAAAAAAATGGTTTTAGCGTTGAATGGTGGGAGGGAGGGATTATAAAATCAAAGCTTTACATGTAACTAAGGATTTGTGAGTTTCTTGCCTTTTCATATTCAATATTTTAACTGCTTATTACAGCAAATCTATTCAAGTAGCTAGATGTACCAAAACCATTTATGAGATGAGGTAACCAAGGACTCAGTCACTTGCTAAAAAGATGTGGAGGTGCTATTTTTACTGCGTGAAATTATCTTTCTATGAGGGGTAGAAGGGATAAAGGTTTTGTTTGCTTGTTTTTAATAAGTGTAGATGTGATGACAAAGAACAAAACAGCAAGTACACAGGATGTGCTGAATTATTCACTTTGTGATTTCAAAAAGCTTCTACTTTATAGATAGTGACCTCATAGATCAATAGATAATAGGCATAAGTAAGAGTCATAGTATTTAGGAGATGAATAGAGCTTACAAGGTCATTCAGGGAAATGTCTCTTAAAGGGTGATTTGTCCCAGCATCTCCAAGAAAAGGTAGACTAGGCTAGACCTCCTAACCTGGTTTGGGTTCAAGTTTGTATGAAAGTTTTGACTTGGATTCAGGGCAAGTTTTAGTTTATTCACAAAACAGCAAATAAGCAGTGCAAAAACTAAACAGGGACTAAGAATGTTTTGGGCCTTAAATTTTTTGTATTCAGACTGGGTCCATCTTCCCTTATCTGCACCTGCTGTGGAAGGCTTAGGAGATTTCCCATTTCAGTCAGGGCTTTCTATGGGCAGAACTGTGCATGATCTGATGCAAGAAATAACCCAGACTCTGTGAGAACATCCCTCATAATGGGTAGTTGACAATATCATAGTGTTTTCCCTTCCAGTTTGGGAAATGTAATTGTCAGTTTTTCTTCTGCAGTTTTTATGCTGAAATCAATGCCGGGCTTGACTCTTACAATGGCAAAAGACCCCCAACTTCTTGAGCTCTTTCAGCAGTCCCTTCTTTTCATGGAAACAAGAAAGCCATCTCTTAAATTTCCAACTTTTTGTTTTATTTTTGTAGTCTGAAGCAGCACAGAAACAGTCAACCATCTTTTCTCTACTACCATTCTTCAAATATTTCAGTGAATTACCTCCCCTCCACAGCAGCTCCCAACCTTGGTCTTTGTTTTCCTAGCCCCCAAATATCATATATCTGTCACCATAAAACAAACTCTCTTGCCTTTGTGTGTTCTCACCACAACACTCTCAATGTGTTATTTCTAGTTTTTATAAAATATTTGATTTAATAATTACTGTATTTTTTTCCTATACCATTTAGTCCTCTTATATCTCCTACCCCCAGCAATTCCCACCTTGTTGTCCATGTCCATGAGTCCTTTTTCCTTTTGTTTAATCCCTCTACTCCCTAACCTCAACCCACCTGCTGTCACCTGCTCTCCATCTTTGAGTCTGTCTCCGTTTTGTTTGTTAGTTCAGTCTCTTCATTAGATTCCATATATGAGTGAAATCATGTGGTATTTGTCTTTCTCTGGGTGGCTTATTTCACTTAACATAATGTTCTCCAGGTCCATCCATACTGTTGCAAAGGGTAAAATTTTCTTCTTTTTATGGCCTGGTAGGATTCCATTGTGTAAATGTCCCATAGTTGTTTTATCCACTTATCTATTAATGGATACGGGCTGCTTCCATATCTTGGTGATTGTGAATAGCTTTGCCGTGAACACAGGGGAGCTTATGTTCTTTCAAATGAGCGTTTTGAGCTCCTTCAATTATATTCCCAGAAATGGGATCACTGAGTCAAAAGGCAGATTCATTTTTAATTTTTTGAGGTATGTAGATCTTCTAGTAGACCCCAGCTGAACCCCAATTATTTTCCCAGGATATCACATTTCTACCAGGGATTTGTTTATATCTAGATTGGAAATTCCACCTATTACTCCATCTAATAATATTGGTAATGGAGGAAGGCATGAAGGTAGGAAGGAAGATAGAAGGAAGGAATGAAGGGGGCAGGTAGAGAGGGAGGACATTGGGGAGAGAGACAAAGAAAAAAGGACGGAGAAAGAGGAAGGAGGGAGAGAAAGTAAAAGAACAAAAAACAACAAAAAAACTAGTATATTTTGGTATGGTATGTTTTTAATATCATGTACATTTTAAAGAGTTTCCTTCTTTTAGTTCTTGCAAACTAGATATTTGGTAAATACTGCTATAGATATTTGGTGTTTATTTACCTAATACCCATTCTCTCTTTTCTAATAGCACTGACCTAATTTTCAGGGGGTTCAGACTCCCTCATCTCCAAGAGGAGTAGTTTGGGGGAACTCTGTCCAATGTGAACTTGAGAACACATGACATTTTGTTCTGACAAATGAAAACACTTTGATCCTCTTCTCATGATGGCTGGTTCAGACATGAGCATCTGATCCATTCGGAGCCAGTCAGAATTAACCTCAGGATATTTGCTAAAAAGACAAGAAAATAAATTCTACTTCAACAAGTTTTACAAGGAAGGCTTGGGGTAAGTAGAGGCTCCTGTAGGAAAAAGAGATGTGGTAAAAAAATAAAAAAAACAAGAACAAAAAAAACCTTCAGGCAAAAACGGAGACAGGAGATAGAAACAGCTTCCTGATGACCCAGACATACAGGGAGCACAGGGGAGCACACCATGGCAGAGTCATAGAGTCATCTATGCCTGTGAACTTTTTCAGTTACTGACACTTTTTGTTTAGGCCACTTGGATCTCTGTTTCTTTTATTTGTGACAGAGAGGCATGATAAGTTACATTTATTTTCCCAAAGTAGACCTCACATTTCACTAGAGATTCCAAAATCAATTATTTCATTTTAAAATATGAAGATGTTTTGTGCACATCTTTAGAGCTATTTTTTCAATCCTTACCCTTAATGTAATGTATTGTAATGTCTAATTACTTGCTTAACTGCTCTCTTCCCCACTATTGTAAATTATATGAGAGGAAGAAACATTTGTTTTGTTGATCTCATGTATCTAGCATAATGCCAGGCACTCAGCACACCATAGACATTAAGGAGATAGATGCTAGCTAGATAGAAGGATAGATAGATGTAGTTAGCTAGAGAAAGAAGGGATTAAATGAACTTTCTGTCAACTCTCCCATTCTCTCTACTTCTTCATAGTTCAGTGGTGTATACTTTGGGAATTCATTCACAATGTCTTATGTTATTCTAATATGTTTCATCTTCTGATCACACACACTCCTGAAATCTTTTACTTCCCTTCTGATTTCATCCTGAATTGTTAATTGTCCTGTCGAAGGAATGTTCACTTTATTCTAATGATAGGCTGAGCTCAGAGGGATGTTCCTCAAACTCCTGAAGCTTAGAAAATGTTCCTGGTAATGTATGGAGATGGTGCTCATCCCATTTTGGAGAACGAACACTAAGTATACTTCCTGTTGCATCTCAAAATGAATTGAAAAATCCTTGATACCTTACTCCCTTTTAAACAATTAACAAGGACTTTGGTTGCCTTGGAGACTCTTTTAAAACTCTTTAAATTTCCTTCTCCCCAGCCATTATAGCAATAAGGCTATGAATTACCACAATTAACAATATTGTTAAATGACAGAATACATTATTCAATTTCATAAAAATAATAGAAGAGCAAGCAGAGATTCCCCTCCTATTTAGGTACTTAATTTAAGAAACATCTGACCTCTACAGGAACTTCTGGGAAAACTTTTATGTTTTGTCTCCTCGTTATTAAAAATTCATAGATAAATTTAGATAAAAATGAATCACTTCTTTATTTTTGGTCATGCCAAAATTAGCCAAACAGCTTTTGAATCTGATAGCTTCTAGATGTTCTTTGTAATGGAAAATTTTGACCATTTTTGGAGGGGGGACACATTGTGGTGCTATCCAATAATACAGCTTAAGCAATAATTTAGACACAAATAACACATTTATTGTTCTCTGCATCAAAGCTAAGCCATTTGCAATTGGTAAATATAGACTTACATTGAGTTCAAACTTTAAAAATTTGTAAATGTATGCTGATCAAATGAAATGTGCAATATCTATAATTAGGAAAAATAATAATAATGATGATGATAGCTAATAGCACTGATAAAATTGCTTTTTAGATTTACAAGTGTGCCAGGCACTCTTATAATTTCTTTATACAAATTAATCCATTTAATCTTCCCAAATATCATTTGAGGAAGGTAGAATGATTATTCTAGTTGAGAACTGGGAAAAATAATACACAGGTTGTTACGGAAAAATGAAACGACCAGACACTGAGGGGTTAGGAGCACGATCTTTACTTACGTGCACAGGCCCAGAGGAGACAAACTCCAAATTCTGAGCCCAGAACAATAGCCCCGCATTCCCTTTATGCTGGGCTAAGTGGGGTAAGAGTCTTGGGAGGCGTGGTATAGATTTGGCGCGAAAAGGGTTTACAGAGGTGAAAGAGAAGCATTTACATCATAAGTCAGGGCGATTGGCGTGAAAAGGGCTTACAGAGGTGGGAGAGAAGTATTTACATTATAAGTCAGGGCAATTAGCATTTCATCTCTGGTATCAGCCTTGATTCCCTCTACAAGGTTAGGCAGCAAACAGCAAGGGCCAAGGGCCTGAGGTGGGAATGAGCACAGCTTGTCGGAGGACCCAAAAGAAGGTCAGATGCTGATAATTACATCTTTCATGTAATATGTTTAACAATGTCAGTTTACAATTTTATTCTAATATGAGTTATTTTTAAATATACTAAAGTTTCAAAGCAAAATAATATTTGTTATTCATATTGGCTATTTTTGGCTTTTATTTTTAATTTTACTTTTTAAATATTTTGTTCAGGGCATGTACTCTTCAGGTATATTATTTGTTCTGTTTTTAATTGTGATCCATTACATGGATATTTAAAATATTTTTTCATGAGTATTTAATAAATTATATTGTCTTAAAAGTTCATCTCTCTCTGTACATACATATTATATATAGAATATACATTACATATGTATATATAGCTATTACATCAAATCATTAGTTTTTGTGAATTTTATTATTTCTCTTTATTTTGAATATAATATCATTACCAAATACTTTTGGAATGAAGTATCTTAAATGACCTAACAATTACGGATTAGTACATTTCCCCTTGTATTTTTATCAGTTCAGTTTCATATAGTTAGATACACATCTAAAGTTTCATGATTTTACTTTTACCAATGGAATATGTTTAGCTTGTCCCATTTATCATTTTATCTTCTGCTGTTATAACTGGCTTCATAGTGTTGGTACAATGCTTTTTTTGTTGTTAAATGTTGTCCCAAATGCTTTTTTCATTATTTTGTTATCATGCTTTATTTTATCATATTTTTAACTCTCTTACTGTCATACAGCATATAGCTAGGCTTGGGATTATCCTGAATTTGGTTTCTTTTTTCTCACTCCCTCTTCCCCACCCTCTCTTTCCCTGCCACTCCATCCTTCCCTTTCCTTCTTTTGACCTTATATTAGTGCCTTGGTTTTACAATAAACAAAGACAGCATGGGACAAAAGTAGGTTTACAGTTTTGAGTACACAAAACACAGTTTATTCTTGTATTATTAGTTATTAATTGTATTATTTTTCCGTATGAACTATAATCCTATTTTTGCCCCCACCCTATATAACGTCTTTCTGTTTATTGTTTCTACTAACTGAGCATTTCTTAGGTTGGGGTTCACAAAACAGAGAACCAGAAGCAGAAGGCCCATGCTTCTGCTTCATGAGAGAGGGAGAAGTGAGGCCACACAGAGGGAAGAAGGGAGAGCCAGCAGAGATTGTGTTACCGAGCTGCCTGCCACAAAGTACACTGATGTCGGTTGACCTTCACAACCACTCTCCTAGAAGCTGTGTGACTCAGAACGGTATATTCAAGGGAAAGGGGTGAGAATTTATCCACCTACTCCTGTTTCCCACTGCTCAAAATTCTAGCTGATGGGGTATAAAACCCCCACCCCTTATTCTGGTTGGCCATAGATATACACTGAGCAAGGATCCTTAGCTTTCTGTGCTTATATGTGGAAGACAAACGCTGGAAGCAGGAGGCATGATGAGGCACAAGGCAAGGACATTAAGGTGACATGCTGTGCATCACACCTGTAGAAACTGGTCAGGGTATGCTGAGAGCTGGTCATCACAGAGGTGGCTGAGAGAAGCACAGGTAATGAATGGTGCATAAGAGAGTTTTTAATATGGCCTTCTTCCCTGCATCTGAATGGGAGATTTTTATTTTGCTGCACTGAAATATTTTTCCTATTTTTGTCTTGTTTTAAACATTATGAATCTTACATACCTAACAGTTACTCACAAATGTTTAATATACATATTTATATGATAACTATAAGGATAATTTAAAATATAGAATAGTATCTACTTAGAAATGACTATAATGACCATAACATATTTTCACTGTCAGTGTAACCTCTGTACCCAATCTCCACCAGTCAGCCCTATGTTGACATTCTCAATGTTTAATTTAATATTAATAAAATTTTGCTATAGTCCTGTATTATTACACATTACTGTTTCACATATTTATTTCCTGAATTCCTGGAAAAAATCCATTTCTGAGCTCAATAATTTTCTTTATAACTTTATTCACTTTTCAATTCCTATCAAGTAATTTTTTAAAATTTCACTTCAGTTGGAAATTAAAAGTATAAAGCAAACAGACATTTTTGATGACAGCTGATTGGTATAAATTGGGAAGGAATAAGGAAGTAGTAGCCCATCTGCTCCAATACTTACCCTGATGAATGGCCAGGGGGCCTCTCCTGTGCTTAGCATCCGTTGGCTCTGATCGTGAAGGTCTGCTGGACGGTTACAAAGTTAGCAGAGGATCTTACAGTACGGAAGCCTGAGTTCTTATGTTTACTTTATTAGCTTAATAGTTCTTTTTAATGCCCTTTCTTACTTTCAGGGATTCCTCAAAATTTCTGATTCACTGACGGCACTTTTCAATTTTCCGATGCTCATTTTAAAGATGTACAAGCGTGTTTGCATGTGTAAATTTTTTTCAGGGGCACACCCCACCCTCCTGCTCTCTCCTCTTCCCCTCTATCTCTTCCTCATCTATTTTGTTCTCTGACTTTTTCTCATTTTATGGGATTTTGAAAAATAGGAGAGTAAAATTGTGTATTCAGTCTGCTCTTTTGGTCCAATCTCCAGTAGACTTTCTAAGTATACACATCGGTTACTCTTAGTTTTTGGTAAAACATATTTACCAAAAGGAAAAAAAAAATCCCAGATTAATTTAGTGTATCTGAGTTTATTTAGTAGATAATCTTTTTAATCTTAGGTTAACCTTAGCATTTGCACAGATATTACCTGCCATTTTGCAGTTTACTCAGTTTCTGAATCAGAGAAACACTTCAAGTGATACATTAATAAACAACCAAATATTTATATTTATCATCATTCTAAATTATGTGACTTGACAAGTTGCATAATACAACCTAAGATAAACATTAAGTATGTAAACATTATAAGGTATAAACTGCATTAGTCTTTTCTAGTAAAAATGTCACAAATAAATACATATTAATATATATATGCCTAATTTTTACCAATCATGTTACAGATTATATGTTGTTAGGATTGAATACAAATTAAAGATTTTTTACACAGATAGCTGCATGCGGCATACTTTATACATACATATATACACATTTATATCTCTGCATTTATACATTATTTCATTACTAAGGGAGAATTTAGGGATATTCAAAATATGAGGAAAAGACAAAGATAAAAAGAGCTAATGTACTCATTTGCAAACCCTAAATATAGAATTCGAACATGCCTTAGGGGTCTAGTGGGTTCACGGGGTTCATCATGTGGCACAATTGATTCAAAAACATAATGTCTGTCAAATTTTGAAAATTAAAATTTACCTTCGACTTGAAGCAAATGGTAAAAACATAGTATTAAAATAACAACACACTAACCAAATTGATTCTATATGGATACCTGTTCCTAATATCGACCATGTCCTCAATAGGTCATTAGTGGGCACCTGCGGCTCAGCACTGTGTTATGCATTACCAGTATGAAGATGAATAAAAGAAAATAATAACTGACTTATTTCTATTGTTGCAGTTCTAAAAAAAAAATTACCAGGATAAGAAATAATGGTAGGGGTACTGTGATTTTGTTAATCTTTGGGTATCGTGATCCAAATAAAATAAGAAACTATCAAGCAATTAAGGGAAGTCTAAAAACAAGGTTTTCCACCAGACCCAGATATCTAAGGGATCTGTGAACATCGGAATAGGTGTCCTCCAGCTGTTGAGTCATTTCTTCATAGAAATCACAGTGTTACTCTCAATATCCTCAATAATATTCCGAAGACTAAAGAATAAGTACTTTGTTTTTTCTTTTTTTTGAAAGGTATTATCTCAATCTTTACTCAGTTTAGCATAGTGATAAGGGATATGGGCTTTGACATTAGACAGATTCAAATCCCTATTTTGGTCTCTTAAATTACATGATGGTGAATTTAGGCAAATTACTAAACCTTTCTGTGGAATCATCTTTTTTCCTCATTTGGCAAATGTGTATAATAGTCAGAGCAATCTAATGTTTATTTTGAGGAATATATATGTGAATACACATATATTGTATATAGAATATATATCATATATAGAAATATATATCATATATAGAAATATATGTTATATATGTTTATTTTATTTTGCATTATATATGTATATAAGTATATATAATTCAACAAAAAGTAATCAAACTTCTATATATAAAATTATACATATTACCATTATATATAGGTAATTATATTTACATTTATATATATACATATATATAGTGGTGTTATTAACAAATCTACTGTGTGTGTTTATACAGTGTTCAAATTTAAATAAAATAGATTCGAATTTAATACCCTGGTAGGTAGATTTATATCATCATAATCTATTAGGTTAGTATGTGGATGCTCTAAGACAAACACACAAAATGAAACCCCACAGGCTCATAAAAGTATAATGAGAAATACATTATGTGGTGATAAGAGATAATACTTCATGCAAATGTGACATTACATATCTCTTTGTGTTTGGGAATATGCTTGTCAACTATGCAAATGCTAGTCATTATTTCTCAATAGCCTCTGGTCCTTAAACAGTGCATGGAAGCAAGTTTTTTTTCGTTCATTTAATACATTATAGTATAGCAATTTTAAGATAAAGCTGAAAAGAACTAGCTTGCGCTAGCGTCTTTGATCAATGTTCACAACAAATATATGGTGGAGAATTGTTACACAGTACCTCAAGCGTTCTTCCCAGGGGGCAATAGATTATTTAGTGCCATGTCAAATCACATATGCTAATTCAGAGATGATAAATTACAATAAAAAATCATGTTGATGACTTTGTCCCTGAATTCTAATAATGAGTGTACAACAGTGTTAACTGTAATTGACCAGATACATTTATTAGTAAGCTAACCCACCGATTGCTCTAGTATTGGGTACCAAACCCGCAACAGTATACGATTATTAAGAAAGATATAGGTATTCTTTACAGTGTATGGATTCATTTATTCTATGAATAACATGTATAAAGATAAGTGTAGGGATACTAATTTGTTAATTAAATGTATTTTAAATTCACACTTGTTCACACTGACTGGCTGATTCTCTTTGCCTACCTGAGTTTTACATAAAAATAAATTAAATAACTTAGAATTTTCTTTTTTTTTAAAGATTATATTTATTTTATTTTTAGACAGAGGGGAAAGGAGGGAGAAAGAGAGGGAGAGAATCATCAACGAATGGTTGTCTCTCACGTGCCCCCTACTGGAGACCTGGCCTGCAAGCCAGGCATGTGCCCTGACTGGGGAATCAAACCAGCAACCCTTTGGATTGCAGGGAGAATTTTCTAAAATTCACTTATCAGTGCACTTAGCCTTCACCTAATAAAAATGTGTATTTGGCTTCAGGCATAAAATTTTCCAGATAGTCAAAAACAATTCTGCCAAATCAATGCCAATAAGTTTCCAAGTATTTTGACGATTAATATTTATAAAGGACAAAATGTTACTTTCCTAACTTTGAAATTAAATGACTATTTTCTTTCTAGAAATTAATAAATCATTGTTTATGCAATTGCCAGCTTGCCAATTAAATACTTAGCATAGAATTCATAAATGTCCTTGCTCTTCAAAAAGTCAGCAAGAGAGAACGCTCTCTTTCTTCCCTTTTTGAATAACCTTTCCTCCATCTTCTTTTTCTTTATTCTTCATCCTTATCTATTTTTTTTCCTCTGACCCATCGTGCTTGCTCTTTCCCTGTCTTCACCCTCCCCTGTCTCCACGCAGTGAGGAACAGGGATGTATTCATCTGGGGCACTGTGGGGAGCAGCAGGCGAGGGCATGGGTGAGGCACAGTCACGGTCACCTTATTTTAAAACATTTAGAAACTGAGAGGGTGAGAGGGAGGAATTTTCCTGGTCCATAATGTGGTGATTCAACAAAAAGTTTTCATTAGGTTTTTCTCAGATAAAGAGAAGATCACAGGTTCAAACTGCTCCAAGTCACTAGCAGTGACACTGAGGCAAGGCCAGAGAGCAAAGAGCTAGAAAGAATTAGAACACCAGGAAGGATGGCCCAGTTGTGCTCATGAGAGGAGTTCAGCCCGGACTTGAGATAATGAGAGTGGATCTCGAAAAGACAGGGAGGACAGAGGGAGTATAAAGAGACACTGTAGAATTCAGCAAATGGAGAAAGGACAGAAATGAGTCACAGATTGGAAATGGAATAAATGCACATTTACGCATTCTTTGCCAGCTTCTTTTTTTAAAAAAGCACATATATCACCTGATGGTTATCTGAATGAGAGCCCTGCTGAAGAGGATGACAATCAGACTAAGCCCAGCAGACAAGTACATCGCTAGAGGGAACAGTCCTAGAAACAGGTTTTATGATTTAGCATAGATATGTCTTTTTTCTTAAAAGAAACAATCTTGGCTTATATTTTATTCATAGAAGCCATTTTTCATTGCCTTGAGTGATTTTGGCTGCGTGTAGATGTGAGTATAGCAGGTTTAAATTCACCCGTGTCCTTGAAACAGCTGCCTGTGGTGCATCCCACGTAGTCACACTGACTGCTCCTTGCCTGCCTTCTTCGTGAACCTGTTAAGAACCCCCTCTTCTCAGAAAACTCTGTTCGTGTGCTATTACTGAATTAACACTTTGCTTAAGTATATATACTCACACATACACAGCTTGCAGAGAGTGTGCAAACAACTCAAGAACAGCAAAAAGGCATACCCCATGAGTGGCATTTACAGTGTCTAAGAGTTCCTATTTTCCTGACTAGGGAAGGGGCGGTGTAGTTTATTAATCATGCATGGGAAGAATACATATTAAATATCATAGAAAGTAAAAGTATACATTTTCTTGCAGATGTATTGATAAATAGTAAACATAATTTCCCTGATTCTACATCCTGTATTAAAGAATAATTGGTTTTTGTCTAAAATTTAATGTTCATTTGTAAACTAAATTTAAAGACATAGTGAAACATTCCTAAAAAAATATTTGAATTGTGCTTCCCAACATTATCTACCTATTGGAATCCTCCGGAGAGCCATAAAAATACTGGAACTTGAATTCCACCTTAGAAATTCTGATTTTTAAAATTCCCCCTGTTTACTCTCATACCTAGTCAAGGTAGAGAACCACTCTATTAGGACCTGTCTGTGGCTGAAAAAAAATCTCTTCTCCAAACCTACCTGTCAGTAAAATGGGGCACTGGAAGGAAGAAAAATAAGGATTTTGCTACCAGAGACTTCGACTGCGGTGTCGACTCTGCCATTTATCTGCTGAGATACTGTGGGAAGTGACTGAATGTCTTGCAATATCAGTTTCCTCATCTATGAAGAAGAGGTGATGAAAAAATAGATTCAACAACCCAGAGGCTGTTCCACTTTAAGAGACTATGTGTACAACTTAACACACAGGGAAAGTCAACGTGTATTCCCTTTTCCTTTCCTACTGAAGTATATACCTTTTATATACTCTGGTGCTCTTTTAGTGTAAGATAGGCAAAGTCAAGTGAAAATGATCTAAAGCTTGTCAGCCTATTTACTACATTAGCAATATCTCCATAGAGACTAGGGAGAAGGTTGGTGCTTTAAGTTTTAAGAGAGGGAATTATTGTTTTAAACACATAAAACAGAATGCTTTTGTCTTAAAAAACACTCTTAAACTTAAAATAGTTACCTAGGAGAGCTATGAGGTTATTCCCAAGATGCTACTGCTGAAAAAAAAAATTACAACCACATATGTGCAATTGTTTTCCAGAATTTAGAGCACATAAGGCAGGATGACAATACACAACAATTGCAGGGTAGTATGGATTTGACCCTGAGAAAAACAAGCACATTTCCTTACTCCATAGAATTTATCTTTAGAGGAAGACAGGTTTTTATCAAGTAATGTATAAATATCTGAAACAAATAAAAATAGCTACAGGTAGCAGGGAAGCAAATACAAATAACAATAGACCATTTACCAGGTAATAGAAGTTGTCCAGATGAGAGAGATGAAGGTACCCAGGACCAGTACTCTGGATGGGCTGATAGAGAACAACAGACACATACCTGATCTATTTGGGAGAGAGAACCAACAGAATTTGCCTGTAGGGAGGATTTATATATGTATTATTTTAGATGTAAAGTCAATAGGATTTGAAAGAGAACCCTGTATGTGACACCTATATGTCTTAAGCAGCTAGAAGAATGATGCTACTATTTAATATAATTGTGTGTACTAAGTATATTACTTATTTGGGGTGGAAGATCATGTTTTGAACATGTTGAGTTTAAGATTCCTTTTGACCACCCAGAT
The DNA here is from genome assembly GCA_004026545.1 of Mormoops blainvillei. Classification (NCBI taxonomy): domain Eukaryota; kingdom Metazoa; phylum Chordata; class Mammalia; order Chiroptera; family Mormoopidae; genus Mormoops; species Mormoops blainvillei. Next base: position 112,761 of record PVJD01001889.1, on the reverse strand, counting down.
GTAGTATCAGGTAAGCAATTGGAGAGCGCCTCAGTCCCAAAGAGGACAGGTGTAGGAAGTAGTTAGGCATGTATAGACAAATGCAGCCATGAGTGTGGGGATCACATTCACAGAAAACACGCAGTGAGAAGAGTGCGTACATTTTTGTTAAGGACTTCCCGTGATAACACTGACTGCCAGCCATGCTGCTGCTTTTCATAAAATAGCATAATCTAACCCACAGGTCCTTTTTCTGAGAAGTCGTTTAGAAGTGAAAGCAAGGTTGCTCTTCAAGAAATGTCTCTCATGTATACCTGGAAGCCCTGGCAAGAAAACCCAAATTTTCCAAATGGCCCTTAAAAACAATCATTGTGTAGAATAATCAATAGAAATCCCAGATTGAGTATTTTGAAGATTGTTTTGCCATTTCAGATTAATATCCAGTCCAGAATCCTGAGATTGGTTTTAGTCCCTAAAGAAATAATTACCTGTAGAGGCTCTAAAACAGTTTCCTTTAAAAAATTATTTTTATGTTTGTCAGCTGCAGTCTTTAATTAAAATTTAATTAGGAATGCTAAATCTTTCTGAATCTCTAGTAATCTTAGCAGTTTTAATGGCATTTAAGGCTTGCTAGTTCTGCCCATTTTACTGCATGGAAAGAGCGAAAAAGCAAAGGAGGATTTTTTTGCTATGTTAAGCAATTCTCTGCTTTATAATGAAGAAAACACCTGCTCTTTAGTTAAAATTTGGTTTCTACCCACCTTACCCATACTGGTTGAATGCTCACTATTTGAGAACAATGAGTCAATTTTAAACTCTAATAAGTAAATTCAGTCTGCCATTTCTTAAATTTAATCTTAACTTTAGAGGTCGAGATAGCTTTGATAATCTGGATTTCAACAAAGTGGAGGAAGCCATCAAAGAAGGGTGCTGCTGTGAATCATGCTCCGAACTCAGTGTTAAAAACCCACGTTTCCAGTCACCCCATCCAGCCCACAGTATGTTTTTCTAAACTGCAGTAACAGAAATTTATTTTTTTAAATTTTTATTTATTGATTTTTAGAAAAAGAAAGAGGGAGACAGAGAAACATCAATTTGTTCTACTTATTTATGCATTCATTGGTTGGTTCTTGTACGTGCCCTGACCAGGGATTGAACCTGCAACCTTGGCATATCAGGACAATTCTTTAACCAACTGAGCTACCCAGCCAGGGTGTGACAGAAATTCCTTAACTTTTCTAACTCCATATCTTCCTTAGAAAGGTTTAGTATTTTTTGTTGTTTCTGTTATGGTTGGAATTTTTAATTTTATTGTGAAATATTTCAGACAGGTAAGAACAAAGTGTTATAAAAAATTATAATGAACATCAGATTTCATCAAATTAAGGAAATAATTGTTTCAGATTTTTTAAAAGAAATCCAACATAACAGATACTATTGAGGTTGAGGTCCTTTTTGGGATCTCCCGCTATATCATTTCATTTCCTTCCTCCTCCAATAATCATAGTTAGAAGTCTGGTGCATATAAAAGTTTCCTCCCTCCCTCCATCCCTCCCTCCCTCCCTTCCTTCCTTCCCTCCGTCCTCCCATCTTTCCATCCTTCCTCCCTGAGAAGGTCTCCCATATCCTTACCTGTCACTATGGAGGGAGGGGATCAGAGAGTATGCTAAACATTTTGGTACCGCTCCTGTGTATGTTAAAACTACAATTTCTATAGGTATTCTATACTTTCATTGCATAACTATGTATACATAAATGTATGTAGTGTTGCATCAGTTTTTATAATATTTATTTAAGTGGAATATTACACAAAACATTGTATACCTTGCTTTTGCTCAATATTTTATTTTGAGTTTTATCTATTTTGGTAGAGGTAACTCTAACTTATTCTAACTGGTGCAAAGTTGTGGCTTTCGGGACACACTATCCCAAAATGTAGCAAGGTGGCATATTGAATATTTTAAGATGGAGGAGTTTAAGAAAACAGCAGAAGCAAGTGGGTCAGTCTCACCTTCACCCTATCATTCTGCCCTGAAACAGGTTATAAAACTCCTGGTGAGATGTGCTGGCTTTGCACCCACTGAAAAAGGAGCACCTTTTTTTCTCAATACAATAGATGCTGAACAGAGTCCTAAAGAGCAGGCGCTGCTGTTCCCCCGTTTACTACCCTTCCTCATGCTCTTTGACTTGTCATATTCCTCCCAGACTATTCATTCTTCATCAGACCTAACATGAAAACACTCTATCGGTTTAACTCTATCTATGAGGGTTTGTTTTTGAAGGCTCCTATGTCGCCGAAGACTTATATTTAGTAAACTTGTCCGTTTTTCTCTTGGTAGTCTGTTTTGTTAGTTTGTCATACCCAGTAAAGAATAGCGGGAGGGCCAGGAAAACCGCGTTCCTCTACGCTGATGTTCCGTTTATAAATACACCACAGTGCATTTGTTCATGTTCCCAGGGGTGAACATTAGGTTGTTTGTAATTTTATTCCTATAAATAATGAAGCAGTGAGCATCGTGGTTCTGATACATGCCTACCTGAGTTCATATGTAAAAGTTCTAAATATAGGATATTTATTTTTTGATATATGTTATAAAATTGTTAATCTTTACTGTCACATTGCTAAATTGCTTTCTGGAGTGGTTCTAAAAATTTATACTCCAGTACACAAATGGGAGTGCTCATTTTCTTTCCTTTCGTTACCAAGTCTAGTAATTTTTTTTTTATGTTAGCACAATTTTATCTTATAATTTCATAGCTGAGTCTGTGAAAGGTTTTGGTAGCACCACCATCGTCACTGTCATTCTCTCCATAAACGCCACCAGCTCCCTGATTCTCTTCATACGAGCAGTTCTTACACATTTATGAACAATGGCATGAACCAAATACCATGTGAAGTAATTGGCTTCTGTAATTTAATGTATAACTGAATAATTAAAACAACATGAGAAAAAAATCTTTAATCTATTTCTTTTACCATATATTAGCTAGTGACAATGAGAGTAATTCTAATTCTGGTTCAATAATAATGAAATAAAAGGATTATGCCATCATCAATGAGAACATACTGGATTCACTGTGAACTTCAGGAAGGCATCTGCAAAATCCTGCCCCTGCTTGAGTCAGATACGTGGCACCTGAGTGCGCTGGTAAACTGGGGAGTTGACCAAATTATCAAACAATTCTGTAGCTCTTTTTATCCCTGTATCAAACCTCTTAATTTCATATAGTTTTAGAATTAAAAAGAATTACTAACAATTTTACCCAAGTTCTTATTTAAACTTCATACATGATTTTCCAAATTATGAAGTTCAGAGGTGAACTGCCTTGATGAAATCACATAACAACCTTGAACTTTTAACCTTTTTTACCTGACTTTTTGGCAACCTAGGATGCTGCAGGGCAGTGCCCTGCTAGAACACAGGGACCCTCTTGCCCTAAAGAACAGCTCGAGTGATCAAGATTTTGCTGCACCACCTATTACTTATCTGTTATTTCAGGACTTTTCTCCTTTCTAATCAATCTGGTAAACTAACCAGTACTACCAGCAGCTTGATGTCCTGTTGACCCTTGAAAATATTTGCCGTAAAGAGAACTTTTAAATCAGCTTCTTTTTTAGTCTCTCAAAATATTACTCTATAAGCATCAAACTAAGCTTCTTAAATGTGGGGGTGGGGTGGGAAGGACAGAAATAATCTTACTGTCTATTTTATTTTAATTCATGTAGGTGCCTTTAAGAAAACTCCTTTACCGGCATCTAGCCCTAAAGGCCTGAGACAATCTCTCACAATTTACATTCAAAGACAAGCACAGCTTACTAATGGAACTAAGGCAAATACGTGGGTAACAGCCTTTTTTCGATGCCTATTAAATATTGTTAAATTATAATGAAACAGTTAATAAAATATATGTGACATTCAAATGAACACTAAAATGATTTCATTTCACACTAATCAATATTAAATTAACTCTATACTATATGAAAATGTTAACCATTACTGAAATAAGCAATAAAAGAAAATTATTTTGTAATCTTACAAACAGATCTTGGTTGGAAATTTGTTAATAAAAAAGGGTAAATGTTGTAAAACTGTTTTAAAGTCTTTTATTTTAAAAATAATTAAAGGAAAATAGCATCATACCAGCAGTACCATCATGTGTTTTAAATCAATAAACAAATGAAACTCACAAAATTGTAGGCAGGCATGAACAAATTGCAATTTACATAGACCAATACATACTAAAATGTATTTAAATAGTATACTGGAAATTTAAACAACATATAGAGTTTATAAATGCTAACTTTTATAATTATGTTTCAAAATTAAAAGTTAACATGATTAACTGAAGGGATTACTAAACTAGGTCGTCCTGAATTTATAATACTATACACATATACTTATATAAACATTTGATTGTTTAAAATTATGGGCTTGATTTTAAAAAAGGTTTCCTTCGTCTCTATACCCATTCCCATTATTTCCAAACATTCATTTGAAATAAGGACATATTTAAATATTACAGATAGTGTAAATCACTGATTTGTTAAATTACTGAAAGAATAATACCATAATTACCATACAATAATATTTTCATTAATTTGACCTCTTTATAATTATACTCAATAGATATTTATAGGTTAGTTGATTAATGGGTGATTTTTATTTAAATTAATTCTGTGATAAACTTGAGGTTTATCACAGTTTTAGTGGTTTTTTTGTGTAATTGTTATTCTTGTTTTTAGTTCATCCAAGAAGTCATTAAAGCACTATACTCTTAATTTAGTGCCCATGCTATAGCAATGCTGGGACAAAGAAATAAGAGACCCTCAAGGAAATCACAGCTCATTGTGGAAGACAGGCAAACAAGGATGTACTGTGTGTCATGCTGTGCTTGGGGACATTAGCAAAGCATGAGGAGCCCAGAAGAACTGTCTGTGCTGAATTTGGGGCATCCTCAACTTTTTGGAGGAAGAGTTGCCTGGTTTGAGACTTAAAAGACTAATACCTGCCAGCTGGACAAAGTGGGAATGAGCGGGAAGTGAAGACAGCCCACGTAACCACACAGCAGCAGCCAGTCCACCGTACTCAGGTGACTATGCTGCTCAACTTAAGTAGTGAGATGAGCTCAGACGTAGTGTGAGACAAATAGCTAGAGAGGAACGAAAACACCAGATCACAAGGATCCTTACGTCATTGTAAGAAATTAGAACTTGATGTTCAGACAGAGAAGTCCTTGGAAAATGTAAAGAGGGAAAAGGCATTGTCAGGTTTGTTTCATAGAGTTCATTCTAGTTGCCTTGTTGTCATTGACATTTCCTACAATTTAGTAGAGTTAGGTGGACATAAAAGGAAGCTTTGTGATGATGTCTAAGGGCTTCACCTGTGATTGTAGCAGGGGGAGTCGGAGACTATGCTAAATTTAAGGATGGTAGACCTGTAGTACCTACTAAACTAAAACAATTTGGGAAAGGATGCGAATTTGTTTAGCCCTTTGTATCTTTCTCCTAAGCATGGAGGTAACGGAAAGAGTTCAGGAATAGACCTGGAAGTTCAATAAGTTAGGGGTCTGCACTATGGTGTGCAGGCCACGTCAGGCCCACTGCTGTTTCTCTAAGTAGAGTTTAATTAGAACCAACCCCCTTCTCAATTTTTTACCTATTGCCTATGGTTATTTTTCCACTATAACAGCAGAATGCTCACAAAAAAGACCATATGACATACAAAACCTAAAATATTTACAGTCTGGCCCTGTAGAGAAAAATTTGCCAACCCCTGATTTGAGATCACTGAGTCCCAAACCCATATTTTCCCACATATTTCCACTTTCTCTGCTCCTTTTTTTCCTTCTTACACCTCAGACAGACCTAGGATCATTTTCCTTCTGCCTGAAGTACAACCTTTAGATTTTCTTTAGTGAAAGTCTGTCGTGATGAACCCCCTTACTTTTGTTTGATTAAAAACATCCTTTTTTTTTTTTTCACCAATTGTTCTCGAAATGCTTTCTGGGCTGTAATTATTTTCTTTTATGCATGAAGGAGATTATTCTTCCATCATTTATTTTACTTTGCTGCTCTTAATATGTCGATTGTAAGTCAAACTCTTGCTCCTTTGAAGGTAATTTTTTTTTTTTTTTTTGGTCACTGGACTCTCTTAAGATTTTTGTCACTTTTTTTTTTTTTAATTCTGCAGTTTCAGTGTTATATATGTAGTTGCAGATTTCTTTCTAATTATCTATCCTGCATGGGATCTATGGGCTTCTTGAATCTGCAGATTATTGTTTTTACAGACCTAGAAAATTTTCAACCACTATCTCTTCAGATACATCTCCATTTTTAAAAGTTAAAAATTATATTTTATTGATTATGTATTACAGTTCTCCTGGTTTTTCCCCTTTTGCTCCCCTCCACTTAGCACCCCAACTCCCTCAGGAAATGCCTCCACCATTGTTTATGTCCATGGGTCATGCATATAGGTTCTTTGGCTACTCCATTTCCTATACTGTACTTTACATCCCCATGGCTTCTTAATAACTACCTATTTGTATTTCTTAATCCCCTCACCTCTTCACCTATTCCCCCACACAACCTCCCATCTGACAACCATCAAAGTGCTCTTTCTATCCATAATTCTGTCTGTTTTTTTGTTTGTTTGTTTGCTTAGTTTCTTTTTTTTTAGATTCAATTGTTAATATGTATTTTTTGTCCTTTTATTATTAATAGTTTTGATCTTCTTCTTTTTCTTAAGTCCCTTTAACGTTTCATATAATAATGGTTTGGTGATGATGAACTCCTTTAGTTTTTTCTTGTCTGGGAAACTCTTTATCTGTCCTCTGATTCTAAATGACAGCTTTGCTGGGTAAAGCAATGTTGGCTGTAGGCCCCTGCTTTTTATGACTTTGAATATTTGTTGCCAGTCCCTTCTAGTCTACAAAGTTTCATTTGAAAAATCAGCTGACAGTCTTATGGGAACTCCCCTGCAGGTAACTAACTTCTTTTCTCTTGCTGCTTTTAAGATTCTCTCTTTATCTTTAACCTTTGGAATTTTAATTACGATGTGTCTTAGAGTGGGTCTCTTTGCATCCATCTTATTTGGGACTCTCTGTGCTTCCTGGACTTGCATGTCTATTTCCTTCACCAAATTAGGGAAGTTTCCTGTCATTATTTTTTCAAATAGATTTCCAGTTCCTTGCTCTTTCTCTTCTTCTTCTGGCAGCCATACAGTGAGAATGTTTGACCTCTCAAAGTTTTCCCAGAGGCTGCTTATACTTTCCTCATTTTTTTGGACTCTTTTTTCTTCTCATTGTTCTGGCTGGTTGATTTTTGATTCCTTATGTTCCAAATGATTGATCTGATTCTCGGCTTCATCCACTCTACTGTTGTTTCCTTGTAAACTGTTCTTTATTTCAATTAGTGTATCCTTCATTTCTGACTGGATCTTTTTTATGTTGCTGAGTTCCTCACTAAGTTCCTTGAGCATCTTATAATCAGGGTTTTGAACTCTGCATCTGATAGATTGCTAACCTCCATTTTGTTTAGTTCTTTTCCTGTACTTTTGATCTGTTCTTTCATTTGTGCCAAGTTTCTTTGTCTCCTTGTTTTGGCAGCCTCCCTCAGTTTGTTTCTATGTATTAGGTAGAGCTACAATAACTCCCTCTCTTGGTAGTGTGGCCTAGTGTAGTAGGTGTCCTGTAGGGTCCAGTGGCAAAACCTTCCCTATCGCCCAAGCTGGGTACTTGAGGTGTGGTCTAAGTACACCCTTCTCTTGTTGAGCCATGGCTGCTTTTGGCAGATCAATGGGAAGGATTGACCCAGGTTAGTCAGCTGCAAGGACTGGCTGTGACCACTTACCACTAACCTCTGCCCTCAGTGGAGGATCAGGAGCAGAGCTCTGATGACCACACTCTGGCTATCCACTGAGTGTGCTGGCCCTGGGGTTTCCTGGGTGGTACAAGGTCAGCACCCCCTATGTTTTGCCTGGGGCCACCATGCCTGACCTATAAAGCAATCTGAGATAGCTGCTACTTGTGCTGGGCTGGGATATTTCCAGGCAAAGCCACACTCTAAATTTAGGCAGGCTGCTGCTAGTGTTGTGCCTGGGGCTCACTCAGGTGAGTTGTTACTTATTTGATGGGATTTAGGAGTTTATGAAGCATGGGCTGAGATCAGTCATTCATATGGAAAAGCAGCTTGGGTGGGCCTGTAATTTGGGTGGGGCAGAGTCTCTGGTGATCTCTAAGGAGGGTCAAACAATGTTAGCCAGGTTGATGGAGTCTCAGATATGGTACCAGCTTGCCAGCTTTTTGAGTGGAGCATTTATAAAAGGGAAAACGGCCTCTGCTCACCTTGATGCCAAACACTTCAGTTCCTCCCTGTATGTGGTTACCTTTGAAGCTGCCACCCCAGTGCTGGAGCCCAGAAGGAATGAGTCTGAGTAGGTGAGTTCATGTGTGGGCTCTTTAAGAGATGCTGCTTGGGGGTCCAGTAGTTTCTTCTACCAACTCAATCCCTGCTGGTTTTTGCAGCCAAAAGTTGTGGGGACTTGTCCTCTGGCACTGGAACCCTGGGCAGGGGGCCTGGTATGTGGCTGGGACCTCTCACTCCAGAGATATCCCTACCGAATTTTTACCCACCACAAGTGGGTGAGAGACCAGCCCATTCTGCATCTGTGTCCCTCCTACTAACCTGGATGGATGTGGTTTCTTTAATTCTGTAGTTGTCAGACTTCCTTTGAACTCAATTTCTGACAGTTCTGAGTGATGGTTGTTCTATATTCTAGTTGTAATTTTGATGTGGTTTTGTGAAGAGTTGAGCCATGTCTGCCTACACCACTGTCCTGACCAGAGTTCATCCCTTTTCTGTAGTCTCTCCTCTCCTTCTAGGATTCTGATTACACATCCTAGACCTCATTATGGGGTAATCTGTGTTTATTAGTCTCTCTCTTATATAGTCTTCTTTTGGTCTTTCTGGATGGAACACTAGATAATTCTTTTCAACTGATCTTCATATAGGCCAAGTCTGATATCACTTATTTTTTAATCCTCACCCAAGGACATTTTTGCATTGCTTTGAGAGAGAGAGAGAGTGAGAGAGAAACATAATTGTGAGAGAAAAGCATCAACTGGTTGCTTTCTCGCACTTACCTCAACCGAGGATTGAACCCACAATCTAGGTATGTGTCCTAATCAGGAATCGAACCTGCTGCCTTTTGGTCTACAGGACTCTCCAACCAACTGAGCTACACTGGCCAGGGTCCTGCTATGTCACTTTTTACAGTTCCCAGCCCTCTACATATATCTTTAAGTTGTACCTTCTATTTAGAAATTCAGCATAGTTGTTTTGTGGCTGGTGTCCAATTATTTCAACATATCATATCTCTGCCTTGTGTTTTTGGTTTTCAGTTATGCCTTTCCTGCTTATCTTCATAAATCTCTAATGTATATGCACCTAGTTATTACTTTCAATGTGATTAAAATTCTACTTGAAAGCCTGTTTTAGGACCAATTCGACAAACAGTTTTTCAAAGAGTAAGTTCATTGTAGCATCAAGCACAAGACTGGATACAGACAATTCAATATATGACTATAATTCTACCCATGCTCTACCACTTCCTGTTCACCTTTAGCCTGAGGGTAAACTCTTAGAATCTCCGTTTACCAAGGAGGAGCCCTATTAGACCTCCCAGTTTAGTTGAATTTCCGGCTTTGATTCTGTGCCTACTCTCAGAAGGCCTCCTCCAAGAAGTCAAATACCTTCAGGGCAGAATCAGTTTGTGTGCTGGCATAAATCTTCGGGTTTTTGTTATTCCTTCCGTTTTGGGCCTGGTAATTCCTTGCTGTTATGTTGTCTATGCCATGCACTTAAGAAGCTCTTTTGTAATATTTTATTCATCTCTTTAAAGTTGTTTTCAACAGGAAGGTCTAAATTAACAACCTGGCTCTCTCATTACTGAAATCAAGACATATTCTGACCATTCATTTTCAAGGTGAGAATATTAAGTTAATTGAGGACTTAGCTTTCTGCTAAGGAGAGTGCGTCCTCTGCTACCTTGGTAGGTGGGGCGAGGTTACTACTCTTTAGCTCTCTGTGGACTTAGAGACAATAGCAAGGTTTTGTGCTTTTTTGCTCTGACACTGTGCAGAGTTTGTGGTAAAATTACCTGGAGCCATTTTATACCTAAAGCACTGTGACTATGGCAGTTAACCAAAATTCCAAGAACTCATCGCTGACACTGTGATAGATTGTGAAAATGGCAATTCGTTGCAGTTCCTGCCATCGGGATGTGGAGTCTATTTTCTCACCCTTTGAATCCGGGCTACCTTATATGTTATTTAGGTAATACAATGCTCAGGAAAGGATATCATATGTGTTTTGAGCAGGGTCTCAAAAATCTTTGAGCATATCTACTCTTATTTTGGAAGCCTGCAAACTTCACAGGAGCAGGTCAGTGATAGGCTAGCAGAGGCTTTGAGACCTTGGGGGAAGATGCCCAGCTCACTCAAGCCAGACATCCTACCAGTGACTACTGGTTCATAAATGATCTCACTTGAGAGCGACTGAGATCAGTCCAGTCTGGCCCAGATTAGAAGAGCCACTTATCCAAATCCAGCCAAGATTTCTAACCTGTAGATTCATGAGCTAATATATCTGATCGTTGTTTTGAGCTAAACCTAAAAGAGGTTTGACTTGCAGAGAAAGTTGACTCATATAGCTATATTAATTTATTTACATTGTTCTTATGAGTCACCAATCACCTCTTAATTGTCAAATCAATGAGTATTTTCCAGTCCTTATCTAATGAGACCATTTTGCATCACCTGGCAGTGTTGGTTACCACTTAAAAATCTGTATTATATTGACTTTTGTGACATTATGCTTTCTTGCTTCTACCAGAACTTCTGGGCTGTTCTTCCTCCATTTCCCTTGTGGATTTTATTTCACTTTTTTTTCTTTTCTCTTCTTTTCTTTGTTTTTTTCTTTCCTTCTTTCTTTTTATTATGAGTGTTAGTGTTTGCCTGGTTGTAATATTCTTTCCACTTCCTCTCCATCAACAAGCTCTCCTGTTGACTATCCTCCTTTTCTTTCTTTCAGCCACAACCTGTGTGACTATGATAATAATCTGTACTTCCATGCAAAGCACCTTCCTGCATTAGAGACTTAAATATGTAATCTGACAGCTGATATATACATGTCCCTAGGCCCTAAGATTCAACTATAGAATCATGTTCTTCTCTGCCACCTGCTGGCTGGCTGGGTACACCTCCATTTTACATAGTGTCACAAGTAGTCACCTAGCCACCTGCTAGAGAAATCAAAACGTACCACTGGACTCTGCTAGACTCCATTCTCTTCTTCATATTTGTGTCCTCTCTATTTCTATCACACTGCCGCTGGTCAACCTTGCTTTTCTCTCTCCTGAAACACAATAGCTTTTTGACTAGTCTCCTTAACTCTACTTTGTTTCTCTTATGGTTATCATAAACTTAACTACCAAAATGTTATTAAAAAATAAAAATTTTCAGAGGCTTAGTATTCACTATAGCAACTTTGATCAGTGATAAACACATACGCTACCACAGTTATTTTTCTGCCTCTGACAGTCGCCACTAAATAATATTTGCATTATTTTCATGTTAAGTCTAGAATCCAATTCTATACAGACTGTGGTTACTACTGGATAGAAGACAGCTTTAAAGCTGAAATCTACTTGCCTTAGGATTTTCAAATATAAACAAAACCTGGCACTATGGTGGTAAAAACAGATTTTAATCAGTAATATACAATTGTAACAGGAAAGAGAGCCTAGCATGAAGTGAACTCAAGTTTGATTGGTACAGAGGTCACTAAGCATTTTAAAGGGAGAATGAGGAAGTCAGAAGAAGGGCAAACAGGGGCTCAGGGGAGTCAGGGAAGTGAAAAATAAGAAAAACGACAAAGGATTGGTCTTTGTAAATGTTGTGTCTTCCAGCTGGCAAATTCAATAGTTAGGATTACATCCTTCCACAGACACTGGCAGACAGGCAGGATTCTTCCTGACGATAACGTTTGAAAGGAATGGCTTTCAGGTCAGCCAGATCCTTTAGAAAAACATTCCCGAGTTGTAGGAGTTAACATATACATCTCCAAGGGACAGAGAAAAATTCACAGTTGACAGTCTTTTTTAGTAAATGTTGTAAGAAAGGGAGTTCATGCCCCAGCTGGTGTAGCTAAGTGGATTGACCGTCAGCCTATGAACCAAAGGCTTGCCAGTTGGATTCCCAGTCAGGGCACATGCCTGGGTTGCGTGCCAGATTCCCCAGTAGGGGGCACGCAAGAAGCAACCACACATTGATGTTTCTCTCCCTTTCTTTCTCCCTCCCTTCCCCTCTGTCTAAAAATAAAATAAATAAAATCTTTTTTTAAAAAAGGAAAAGATCTTTGAGGTCTATCTACAGACATTCGCCAGAACAAATAGTAATTAGGAGCCTTGAGTTTCCTCAGGCAGGGAATTTAAGGGAGGTTACAGTCATCCTAGGGATGATGCCTTGAATTGTCAGAAACTATGTTGGTGTTTAATTCTTTTAATGTGGAAGGAGGAGAGTGGGCATGTTAATAGTCTATAGTTTTATAGGCCAAGGTTGAGACCTAGTCAATAAGAGGAACCTGGCTATAGGTTGGTCAAGGGGAGAATCTTTCTCAGAAATAACGTCTAAACTATACCTATCAGAATCCAGTAAATACTTAATGATAATACTTTATTGTTCCAATAAATCATACAACTATCTAGCAATTAACCCTCGAAATCAGTGGCTTACAGCCATAATAATAATTTGCTGCACTTGGAGTTATAATTTGGGCAGGGCTCAGAGAAGGCTCATGTCTGCTCCATGCATCATGAGGTGGGAAAGCACAACTAGAACTGGAAAATTTGCCTCCAAGGTGGGTCATTAGTGTGTCTGGCAAGATGATGCTGACTGTATGCAGGAAGCCCAGCCAGGGCAGTTGCTGGGGAACTTCCATGTCTTTTTCTGTGAATCTCTCCATAGGGCTGCTTGGGCTCCGTCATAACATGGTGGCTAGAATTTAAGAGTGAGAGTTTTGAGAGGTCCAGGCAATAAAATGGTTCTGAGAACACAATCTCGGAAGTCCCAGAAGGTAATTTTCATCCCATTTTATTGGCCAAGCAAGTGTTAAATCCAGCCAAGATTCAAGAGAAAGTGATTCTATCTGTGAGAAAAGTGTTAAAGAATGTGTGCCCATTTTTAATCTACCATTCTGAGTTCCTGAATCAATGATGTGAAAGATTCTTTATTAGCTGCCCCCTGTCTGTATCTTCTGAATTACTTTTTTCCATTTCCATCTGAATATTTTATACAAAGAAAGAAAGAAAAAAAAAACCAACTACATGTCCTTCTTTTCCATTTTATTTTCTTTGCTTCTGTGTCTCTATTGATGCTATGTTCTCAACCCAAAATGTCCATCCATTCTCCTACTATTCATTCTATATACCACTACACCTCTTTTAAGATTAAACTCAGTTTTTGTTCAGGTATCTTTTTATGAAACATCTAGATACCCCTCCTTTGTGATCCTGTAAAACCCTATATGGATTCCTATAAATACCCCTGTATACCATTTTGCAGTTTTTTCATGATGTGTCCATTTTACCTCATTAGAATGCTATGAAATCTTAAATGTATCTTAAATGCCACAGCATGTAGCACAGTACCTTTGAGAATTATAGCTACTCGGTGGTTTTAAAATTTAAAAGAAAAACACTGAGCTCCCCAAATTCTGACAATACTCAGGAACCCAACAATCGTCTGAGAATCAGACAGAATTATGATTCCAAAATAGCCAAGGCTGTGGACAACATTTTTTCTTACCTCAGGGAAATTCCTAAGGAGTCCTACTCTTTGTAGATAAATGTTTGACAGAGGTTGTGAGATCGAGTTTACTGCTCTCTCAAATTCTACCTGGTACTATGATTACAGTGCCAAAGCAGGTTGAATTTCCTGGGCAAGAGTACAGTATGCTATAATAATTTAGAAGCTGTTTTTTATTCTGAAAACATATGGTGCTAAGTCAGATTTATCTTGGGAAACGCTGAAGAGCTGAAATCTTTCCCAACAGCTACGGAAACGATGGAGGGGCAACTGGCAACATTCCTTGGAGAACACAGGCTCTCCGCCAGTTCCTGGTCCATATGCTGAACCCAGAGAGCTGCTTCACTTCTAATGATGATTGCCGCAAGTCGCGTGCAGCTGATATTTCCCCAGAGGGCTCACAGCTTCAAGCATGCCTAAATACACACTGTTAGAAAACACAGCCTGAGAAAAATAGATTAGCATTTCTAAGAAAAGAGTTTATTTTTATTCATCCTGGTTACAGATCTTCAAGTTGGCTTGTTCAGAATGAGTTCAGTTGTTCAATGTGTGCAACATTTATTCTGGGGAGAGCACATGGCACAGGATATGGGACTAGAGAAAACACTCACTGCCTTTTGATTTACCTGTTAGGGGAAAGTTTGCAATGGGGGCTAAGACCACCTGAAATGAGTAATATGCTGAAAGTTCAGTCTATACACTATTTACCTTATGATTTATTATTTCATTATAATAGACTAAATTTAAGTCAATAGTTTGCCTAGAAAACAAAACAGAATCTTACTTGACTTGTTTTATATGCTCTCTGGACATATTTGCTTCGTCTACTCAAGCAATCTCTTTCCCCACTCTCCTGACCCTTCCCCACCCTCCTCTCCTCTCCATCTTCCATCCGCTCTGCTCCTGCCTCTTCTCTTTCATTCCATCTCTCTCCCCTTCCCTCTGAATTAAATATATTTAAATTAAATATATTTATGTATTATATATCAGTTAAATATATATTCATTAAATATATATACACACACACATACCATTTGCACATATACATATTCAGAATAAGTCAGACTCTTTGGTTAATGAATACAATAGACCTTGTGACTTAAATGTTATACACTCAGAGTCCCTCCAGAGAGAAGAGTAAAAGTAGCTTTCTAGCACTTCTCAGAGAAAGATAGGTCAGTAAACTTGTGACTATTATGTACCCAGAGAAGGAAGTTTTAGGAAAATATTGGCAATAGTGAAAGGGATATAGAAAGTTAGGGAAAAGAGCAAATAAAAAAGGACAAAAAGTTTTTGCTAAGTTTCTATTAAGAAGAATGATGTTATATGAATATTGCATCTTTAGTTATACTAATAGATTAACAATAAAGAATGTTTGGAATTAGAAAATATTCTGATTAAATATTTAATGATTTCTAAAAGTAGTTTTATTCTAATCTAGGTAGATCACATGTAAAGAAAGAGACTAACAGAGTAAACATGAGTTTTAATACATCCATTATACTAATTTCTGATTAGCTTATTAGAGGAGGCATGTTCTATATAGAAAGATATCCTGATTTCTTCTGTATATAATATAATTTTTGGATGTGCATCTGTTTGTGTGTGTACTTGTTATGTTCACATTTGGTCTGTTATGACAAATGAAAGCATCTCATTTACTGGATCAGGTTAAATATTTCCCCATAAATATAATAGCTTTGGAAAACTTTTTTTCCCCAGAAAAAAATAGAAGTGATAATTTCAAAACATTTTTCAAAATTATGATAAATTACTTAATTGGAATAGCATCCTGTTATAAGTGGAAACTGAAAATAGTCACGAGGGTGCTCTGATACATTCTGGGTAATGTCAGTAAATAATCATCCTGACTCCAGCATCTTACGCGGATGCTACTTAATGCTGACGGCTGCTGCGGAGGAGCGCTGCCTTTTGCCAGGCATTCTGCTATGCTTTTCTATACGTTTTAATCATGTCAACTCCCTGGAACTTGTCTTCTATGGCCATTTTTTTTTTTAAACAAAGAAACTGCACCTCAGAAATCTTAAATAACGTGTGCTACTTCAGGAAGTTAATAAGGAGCGGACTTTCTCTGTTTGACTCCAGTCTATGTTTTTGAACACTGCCCAAACTAAATACCAAATAATTCACTTTCCAATTTGTGTCCATTATCAAGATTCACGCATTATCACCTCATTAATTTATTCATTTTATTTCTCATTTCCAGAATAGTCTTGCCATTCCTTTTAATATAAATATCCCTTCCAGTCTTGAAGAGCTAGCTTATATCTCACTTTGTAACTTGTCCTTCACCAGATTATCTCAGCATGAAGTAATGTCTCTCCTCTATCCTGTAAGGTATGTGTGTTTGTAACACTTCTTTTTGCTGTACTAGTTGATGTCGGAAACATACCACATTTAGGTCTCGGAGTTGTACTTAGTATTTCCCACACTACCTGGTACAGGGCAGGTTTGTTGTTGTTGTTTTTGTTTTTGTTTTCAGTACTTGATTTCAATAAATAGTATGGAAAGAGGAGACATGACAAAATGAAAAATATATAATGTAGCCTTTGATATAAAAACACATCAACTTTTAGCCTTTACTAGTTGTGTGAAGTTTTTTTTTACTAGAAAATGTGACAGGTGGCCACTGGACCTTGGGGTTGTCATCCTGAAAAGTGATAATAACAATAAAACTACTTGTTTTACCTTTCATTTAGTTTTTAAGAGAGAATAAGATACAATAATGGATGTGGAGGTATTTTATAGCTGTAAGTACTATATGACTATATCTTATCATTGTTAATAAAAAAGTTGATTGATTACTTAACTGACTTTTAAGCAGATCTATAGTGAGCAATAAAAAAAATTCAAAGCTGAGACTGTGATCCTAAAATATAGTTGTGGACATTGTTGATACTGTTTTTCCTTCAGCTGAAGTTACCTGGTACTGCATTGCCTTGGGGATTTTTTACCACCCATTAAGGTAAAGGCTATAAGATAAAAAGCAGAAAAAAACTGTAGAGGAAAGGTAAATGTCTAGCTGGAATAAAAACAGCAAATCAAGATAAGATCACGCTGGAGGTGGGCTAGAAGATTTGTGAAAACTATTAAAGTGACTAGCTAACTAGAGAAATAAGGGGAGCTTAAAACATCAGATATGGGTGCTCCTCATTTACCTGAATCGCCTCAGGTAAAATGAGTCACATATACCTAATTATGTGCATCACAAAACAATATTGTGAATGTCGACAATGAGTTATATATTAATTCAAGTAATTAAAGAATAACTATACTAAATGACTATACTATATATTATTATTTGCCATTATAAAGATAGTTGAAATTTAAAAGAAATTTAAAAAGAATTTTAACCCAGATTTTAAAATAGTTATTAAAAAGTTGATTTATTTTCTTTGGAGGGAAACCAAATTTGGAAACAACAACAATTTGGTGTCACATAATGTGTAGGAAATAGTGCCTGCTTAATGAATATTTGTTGAGTGAATCAGTGAATGGTAGTCACTGGCATACAAGCTAAACAGCTTCTGTGGGTTAAAGATAAGGCTAAAACAATAATTCTCTTGACCCATAATGCTAGAACATTAATTATATTTTAAAAAGAGATCTCTGAAACATTGAAACTTTAAGGAAATGCATAAAATGTCACCTAATATTTCATTGTTCTACTAAATGAGTTTGTTGTCATTTAGTGAAAGTGTAATTATTATATCTTGTCTCTGTGTAGACACATTTATTTCTTTTTAATTTTTCTAACAATAGAGAAATTATTTTTTGTGTCCATCAAATATATGGTTTGGAAAATATTTTATGAAACTGAATGCGTAAGTGAAGGATAAAAAATTGTCGTATGTATCACAGTGTTATTTCTTTTAAAACTAAGTGAGAAGCATTTGAGAGTTATGTATAGTTTTTTGGGGAGTATCAAGTAACTTTAAAGTATTAAGTAGTGAATTGTGAATTATTAAGTTCATGTCTCTGTTGAAAATTAAGTGTGAAGGAAAAAAATCCTATATAGTAGGTTTAATTGCTGTTTGTTTGCACAATATTGTGCAAATTAAAATTGAGTACATGTCATTTAAATAGTCTTCTACTAGTCGGAGTTAGAAATATGACAGATGCTGACCTTTATTGTTACACTTTACGGCAACGCAGGCTCTAGATATTATTTAATTTCTAGTGTGAATTGACTGAAAGTGATAGAAGAAGTCAAATATCTGATTGGAGCTCATATTTTTGGAGACAGAAAAATTGCTGTTTGACCTTCAGCAAGCTTTCTCATTGATCAAAAGATTCAAAAGTTGATCCTCAACCCTCTAAATTCTCCAATGTAAAACAACTAGTTCAATCACCATGTATAATTATATGTAAGGGTGATGTTTTAGAAGTAAAATGAGGAGGTTCTGTAGAATTGTGAGCTTCTTGTCTTAATAATTTTTACACACTCTGGACCTAGAATAATACCTATTTTGAAGTAGAAGCTCAATAAGTTTATTAAAGTTAACAGAATTTTATTATCTGAAATGAAATGCAGTTGAATTTATTAATTTTTAACTGTATTTTATTGATTATGCTATTACAGTTGTCCCATTTTTTTCCTGCCTTTTATCCCTGTCCGCCCTGCACCCCCTTCTCTTCAGCATTCTTTCCCTTATTTCATGTCCATGGGTTGTACATATAAGTTCTTTGGCTTCTCCATTTCCTATACTATTCTTAACCACACCTCTGTCGATTTTGTACCTACCAATTATGCTTCTTATTTCCTGTACCTTTTCTCCCATTCCCCCTCCTCCCCCTCCCCACTGATAACCCTCCATGTGATCTCCATTTCTGTGATCCTGTTCCTGTTCTAGCATTTTGCGTAGTTTGTTTTTGTTTTTGTTTTTGTTTTTAGGTTCAGTTATTGATAGTTGTGAGTTTGTGTCATTTTACTGTTCACAGTTTTGATCTTCTTTTTCTTAGATAGGTCCCTTTCACACTTCATATAATAAAGGCTTAGTGGTGATGAACTCCTTTAACTCTGCCTTATCTGGGAAACTTTATCTGCCCTTCCATTCTAAATGATAGCTTTGCTGGATAGAGTAATCTTGGGTTACATTATCTAGGTCCTTGTCTTTCATGACTTTGAATACTTCTTTCCAGTCCTTTCTTGCCTCTAAGATTTCTTTTGAGAAATCAGTTGATAATCTTATGGGAGCTCCTTTGTAGCTAACTCTCAACTTTTCTCTTGCTGTTTTTAAGATTCTTTCCTTATCTTTAATCTTGGGTAATTTAATTATGATGTGTCTCGGTGTGTTCCTCCTTGAGTGCAGTTTCTTTGGGATTATCTGAGCTTCCTAGACTTGCATGTCTGCCCTGTACCAGGTAGTGTGGGAAATACTAAGTACAACTCCGAGACCTAAATGTGGTAAGTATGTTTCTGACATCAACTGATACAGCAAAAAGAAGTGTTATAAACACACATACCTTCCTTCACCAGATTGGGAAAATTTTCTTTCATTATTTGTTCAAATAAGTTTTCAGTTTCTTGCTCTTCCTCTTTTCCTAACGGCATCCCTATGATTCAGATGTTGGAATGTTTGAACTTGTCCCAGAGGTTCCTAAGCCTCCTCTCATTTTCTTTTCTTTTTCTTTTTAATTCTTGTTTCTTCATTCTGTTCTGGTTGAATGTTTATTTCTTCCTTTTGTTCCAAATCATTGATTTGAGTCCCAATTTCCTTCCCTTCACTGTTGGTTTCTGGTATATTTTTCTTTTTTTCACTTTGTATAGCCTTTACTTCTTCCTTTATTTTGTGACCACACTCAATCATTTCTGTGAGTGTCCTGATTACCAGTGTTTTAAGCTCTGCATCTGTTAGGTTAGCTATCACCTTTTCACTTAGTTCTTTTTCTGAAGTTTTGATCTGTTCTTTCATTTGGGCCATATTTCTTTGTCTAGGTGCACCTGTTATGTTGTAAGGGGTGAAGCCTTAAGTATTCACCAGGGTGGGGTAACCCACCTTACTGTGTTGTGGTGCTATATGTGGGGGAGGGGTCAGTGAAGGAACAATGCCACTTGGTCTGCTCTCGCTGAGCTTTTGGTCACTTCTCCTGCTTCCCACAAGCAAATTGTGCCCTCCTGGTGCTGCTGATTCCCAGATGGATGCACTTATGTATGTTCTAGGACCCCAGAGATCCCTCCAACAGACTCTTCTATGAGACTGGGAGTTTTCCCTGCCGTCACAGCTCCCACAGGTTTTTAGAGTCAGAGGTTTTGAGGTTTTATTTCCCTGTTTTGGAACCCTGGGTTGTGCAGTCTGTCTCGCTCACCAGTTGTTACTCCAGTTTATCCACATGTGAATGTGGGACCATCTGGCCTGCCAGCCAGCACCTTGTCATGCGTCCTCCCCACGCCAGCTGCCAATCTTCACTGCTTCTACCAGTTTGGATTAATGTTTATTCTTTAACTCCTTGGTTGTTGGACTTCCATACAGTTCTATTTTCTGGCAGTTCTGGTTGTTCTTTGTTTTTAAATTGGTTGTTGTCCTTCTTTTGGTTGTGCAAGGAAGCATAGCATATCTACCTATGCCTCCATCTTGGCCAGAAGTCTTAATCAATTAATTTAGCTTCAGCAGTTTTATTTAGTGGACAATGACCAACATAATATTAAAATAGGCACAGAAATCCGTATACCAAAGTCATGAAAGCATTTTTTGTAAAGGGTCAGATAGTAAATATTTTAAGTTTAGGTTATCAAGAAGCAAAATTGAGAACATTCTGTGGTACTTATATAACATTGTTTAAAATGCAATCACCTGTAACAGTGTCAACAATAAATATAAAGATGAAAATGAACAAAATATAATCATTTAAGAATATAAAACATTTCTTAGCTCACAGCCACATAAAAACAAGAAGTAGTCATATTGGATCCACGGGCTATCGTATGCCAACTCTTTGTTGACTCTTGTGTAATAAATTTGAAGATTTTGTTACATAGTTAAGCAAAATATTTTTATAGATTTGGTCTTTCATGATGCAGGTTTAGAGATGAAAAGGTATTCAAGTGATGGATCAAAATAAGTTTCTTATGAATTTGGAGTAAACAATTGAAATTAATTTTTTAATTATATCTTTATTTCCCTACATAGGTTAGCAGATTCTAGGAGCCAAGTGGATGATGTGAAGAACAGGGCTTAAACATTGGGCAGGTTCTACTGAGAATGACATCATTGGGAGAGGAAAAAATGGAGTCAATGGAGTTTAAAATACACCATAAAAAAAGAGTGAATTTAGAAAACAGGAAATATTTTTTTCCTGGCAATAGAAAGAAGTTCATAAACATATGAACTTGGACACAGAACAGGGATGTTCTGTGGAGCAGCAGTAGTTGCTCCCTCTGCGGACATACCGGGCCATTATCCCTGAGGCCTCACTTTTGACATACAAGCCTCTGACACTGGGAAATGTTAGACACGAGTGGGTTCTACTTAGGAAACAGTGCTACCCTTTGTCAAAGAGCATTCTGCACTTGGGACAAAAATATGTAATAAAACACATGTGCAATTAAAAATTTAATCCATTTATTTGTGTTTTAAATGAGATTAGACTGTGACCCATTAGTGTTTAATTATAAAAGGAGTCACATATCATTTTCCAAACTGTAAAATATATAAAGTACCTCTTAATGGCATAATAGTAAAACTTTTTTAAAAAAAAGCAAAACAAAAGACTTTAAAACAAAAATTATGAAGATGGGTAAGGCCCTTAACCTTGTGAGCCTTAGCTTACTCATGGGCCAGGTGAAGAGATTTTACCTGTGATTACTTAAGACCCACCTGTCTTCAAAATACCAGGCATTTATGAACTTTCTCTAAGTTGAATAGCCAAAATGAAAAATTACTCACCAAATGACCCAATGTACACAGGTATACCTCTGTGTACTCATCAATACTTAGAGTCATGGTTCTCAAACTGTGTGTCAACCCTAGGGCACAACAGTGACCTCACATGCCATCTATCAGACACTATACAAACTTACAGAGGTAGTTCAGTTTCAACTCATTTCATTTCTTTTGTCATACCTTTTAGGAACTGGCTCTGCGGCCACTGTCACAGGCAGCAGGTACCATGTGGAAATCAGTGTGGTCAGAAAATGACAGTGGAAGTGTCTAATCTGATTCCAAGGTTTGAGCAGCTGCATAATGATCAGTAGGTTGTTAGGATATAAACAATTATTGCTTGTTTTTTAACTTAACTACTTAATAAAAGGATGTGAAATATTTCCTTTTTCCTTGTGGCTTTGGGATAATATTGCTAAGACTCTAAGCATGTTGTGAACGAGAAAGTTTGCAAACCTCTGGGATTATCCACAAATTATTTTGGGATCATGTCATTCTAGTACATTTGATTTATCTGAAGGTGATTAATTTAAATATTAAGTACATCTGTCATAAGAATTGTGATTGAAAAACTCAATCATGCTCCCCTTTAATCTGCAGCATGCCAACCACCAAGTTGCATGCACAGGCAAAACAACTCCTGACCCAGGAGAGAATGGGTTCTTTAAGGACCATGTGCAACCCTAAACCACAATTTGTTCACGACGATATGATAACAATTGGATAGAAAGAGAGGAAGTGCATTACGTTGGTTATAATCTTTTTAATGCTATATTATATTTCCATGTATTTCTGTGCATATGATGAGAATTTAGAAGTGTGACATAGGAGGTAAATGGAAGAAGGAAGTGAGCAGAGGGGAATCATTGGGGATTAAACATCTGAACAGGCCATCTACATGAAATTGTTAGAGTGAGGTCACGTTAGTGAATATGATCCCTGGTCAGTTGGTCATTCAGATGAGGAAACAAATATGATCAAGAAATAAACTGGCATTTCCATGAAGAAATAGGCCATACTTTGAAGGGAAACTTCAGACTTATTTTAATGTACCAGTTATCAAAGACAAATGGAGCTTCCTGCAGATAAAAATTTAATATCATAAATAATTCTTCCTGGTATCCATGGGAAAATGAATTCAGCCCAAATTAAAAATAGGTCAAGTAATAAATACAAAAATTAAAAAAGGTCATTGCTTTCCCTAAGCAGACAGAGAAAAATATCTCCTTTTCCGCAGCATGATGTGATACAGGTACAAAGGAACAGATGTTAGACCATAATAAGCCACAGAAACAGAAAATTAACACCAGAAGAAAGGCCTGTGTTTTAATAATTGACCTTAATGGTGTGCAGAGGCAGAGGAACCCCCACAGGAGATAAATTCCTAGGGCATTACTATGAGTATATATACCCAGTCCAATAAGGGCAAACACAGATCCAAGGAAAGGTTAATAGGAAACTGAGCTCTAAATCCAAACGCCATATGGACAGGATGGGCAATGGGAATGAGAGGACATGGTTGTGTGGTTTGTATGGGAGAGCAGCGAAGTGGAGAATGTTACTTTGTCAAAATGTGTCAGTAACTTTCCATCTTTTGGGGATGATTGTCAGGTGGAGAAGAGGCACCATTATTGTCAGATCTTCTAACTTTACATAAACTAGATATTTACACTTTTATGTGAAATCTACAGATCTTAATATATTGACAACTAATTAAAAAATAAAATTTTGAATCCCACAGAGATCAAACAAACATATGAAGGCTGAAGTGAAATTTTGGTTTTGCATGTCTTATACTAAAAGACTCCAACAATACTAGTATGTGGAAAGTAGTGGTTATTTGAAAAACAGCTTTTGTATTATGTAAAATATAATTGTGTGTTTGTGTGGGCATGTGTAGAGAATACAGTTACCAGTTCACCACTAATACTCACTGTCTTCATCTATTTGAACTGTTGTAACAAAACACCACAGACTTGGTAGCTTATAAACAACAGAAATTTATTTCACATCGTTCTGGAAGCTAGTAGTCCAAGATCAGGTGCCAGCATGGTTAGGTCCTGGTGAAGGCCCTCTTTTGGGTCGCAGACTGCTGACTTCTTGCTGTGTCCTGCCATGGTAGAAGGAACTAGGGAGCTCTGTAAGATTTCTTTTATAAGAGCAATGATTCAAGTCATAAGGGGTCCAGTCCAATGACCTAATCAACCCTCAATGGCCCCACATCCTAATACCATAATATTGGGCAGTAAGAGTTTGACATATAAAATGGGGGCAGGGTCAGTGGGAAGAGCATTCAGATGATAGCGCTTGTAAAGTTTTGGGGTTTTTTTCAAATGCTTTTAAAACTATCTGTTAGAGAGACATCAGTTTTGCAGCTGACCACTGAACCAGGGCCAAGTTTTATCTGAGAATTTTTGGTGTCTTAATCAAATTAAATTACATTAAAATTTAGAACTATTTGGGGAAGACTTTCATAAAAAATATATATTTTTTGCTTTAGAGGCAATCCTAACATTATTTTAAATGTCACTTTGAGACAATACATGGAAGGTGAAAATTAGAAAGGGGAAATAAAATCAGAAGATATAGCTAAACAATTATGGATTATAAAGAATATTTAATCCTTTGGTTTAGTGACAACTGTTCCATACATATTTTGCCATGTATGAGGCACACTTTTTTGCCCAAATTTTTTAGTGGAAGAGAAGGATGTGCATTACACATGGGTGTAATGATTACATAATCCCATATATAATGCACACAAAAACATGGGTGCTCATTATACACAGCAAAACATAGGAACTGCAAGCATCAGTAACCCCTAAGGGCACTGCTATGTCCCAGGCCCACATAGATAGCACTAGAGAATGACAAAACTATCCATCAATATAGGCTATGTTACATTCAGCATATTCTAAATAGGAAGACAAGATGAAATGCCAGAAAGTAGTAAAAATTTTATACTATGAATATTTCCAAATTTTCATAGATTTATATTTAAGGTCCTGAAAAGTACTTTTAAATGGAAGTTTATTTCCTAAAATTGCCAGACAGTATGGTCATAATGTAATCCAAGGTATACGTGACGGTAGTACATTGAAAAAAAATGGTCATAAATTCCTCCAATTTCTATATAATACCCTTTTAAACCATGATTTTGCTAATCCTCCCGCCAAGAAGCAGAGTCAATTTCTACAACTCTTGGAAACTTGGTTGATCTCATGATTTCACTTGATGGTATTTAATGGTTGTGATATTTCAAATTTAGAACACTATGCTACCTTCCAGCTTCTGTTCTTACTTTCTTACTACTCCGCCCTGATAGATCTGAGAGCAAAAAATGAGCACTAACCTTCTTAAGAATTTGAGACCAAGCAGGAGAGGTCCCAGATCAGAGAACACTGACTACTAAACCCAGGGGGTGGTTCTCATGGACCACTGACCCCCTGCTGAGCAACCGACTGCCCTTGTGTCATTAAGCTCAGGGAAGACCTGTAGAGCTACCTGAGCGCGCTCAGCCTAAACTGCCAACACTGAGAATTTAGAGCTAATAAATAACTCTTGTTTTAATCCGTGGGATGGTTCATTACAAAGCAAAAGAAAACTAATATAATGTGTATGCAGCAGAGGTCAGATAAGATTTTAAATAGCCAAATAGTAATTAATATTTTAGGGTTTTGGGTCATATAGTGTCTTATACAGCTATTCACTTCTGCTGTTGTAGAAAAAAAGCGGCTGTAGATAATATGTAAACAAATGTTCATGGCTGTGTTTGATAAAACTTAGTTTATAAAACAAGGTGCCCATCACACAAGTTGTAGTTTGCTTAGCTTTGGTGTATATTCATATATATTTATATATACCTATTGAATATGTGTGTTTAAATGCTTTCAAGAAATTTGTAAATATATGAAGTGTTTCGAATTGGTAAATAATGTAGAATCAAAAGTGGAGAAAGGAGAGAAGGAAGATAGCATGTTAGCAATAGTTTGGGTCAAAAGGTCAAAAGGAATGAAGTTCATTAGACAGAATAAACAGATTAAGTTTTATATATATATAATATTATATATAATATATTATATATAAATATATAAATATATAAAAATTCTAATATATACTTATATGTTACATTTATAAATACATAAATGTATACCTGCATGTATTAATGTCAGTTTCTCTAAGAAACATTTTAGTAAACTAATTATTTGTGCAACAGTTCATTTTAGATATGATAGATAACTAGTTTATATTACTCTGAGGCTTTTAAGTGTTGAGAATAAATAAATCAATAAATGTCCATTTTAAACCTGTTTCTCAAGTTTAAACTCATTTCATTGGTGCTATGTCTTAAATAGTAATAAAAGGTTTTGCTCAAGCCAAAAGCCTGCTTAATCTAGACATTATACTCTTGTGAAAATAACCACTTTGATATAAAGAGATAGCCACTCTGGTAGAGATTAAGCTGAGACAGCTATGTAACTGTGTGCCTGACATTCAATTGGCCATGTTATCAAGACCCAAGATAATGTAACAATTTCTTTATAAAATTAAAGGTGATAATAGTTATAAGACTGTTGCAATCTAGCTAGCAGAGATCATAAAAAATCTTTTCCACTGAATAAATGTTCTCCTAACTTAATGTTAAAGATTATGTCTCGATCTCAGTTAAAGATCAAATTTTTAAAATATAGATACTTCAGATCTGTATCCATACTGAATTCTAATGTGAAGATCTTCAGTAGAATGCTTTGAAAGAGATTACAAATATTGATTCTCATTTAAGTACTCTTAGATCACCAAAATCTCACTGATGAAGAATTTCTTTAGCTAATGACCCTATAACTAAGCTAATGATCCTATTTCCTAGTTAACAAACTATACTATGAACATTTAATACATTAATCTCTCCATAAACATTTACTTGAAATCTCTAAATGAGAAAAGTCTTACTTTGCTATCTATCTGTGATTGATTAAGTTATGACATTAATGATATGTCCAATTTTTGCTCAAAGTTCACATGGGCATAATGTTTAAGGCACAATAAGGCCCCAAAACTTCTGAGTAACCATATTTGATTTTCCTAGAGTAAGAAATGGAGGTATGATTTGGTCACCCCACGAGGAGAATAGAAAAATAAAGTTTAACCCCATACATGGTAGTACAGTTTTGTTTTATTCTGTTTTATTTTCAGATAGTTCTTTTTATGTCTGAATCCTTCTTGTCACTCAAGTCTTAGTTCAAATGCCGCATTTGAAGAGAGACCAGGTTTAGCCAGTATTTTATGTAGGACTCTCCAGAAATTAGACTATAGGACAGAGGTGTGCATATAAGAAGTTCACTGGGCAATGTCCTTCAAATTAACACCCATGGAAGAGTGAAGGAAAGTGGACTGGGCAGAGAAATACATTCAAATTTAAGGCCTCAGCAGAACCATCTTTCCCACTAAGAGTTCTGGTGTCAAGATGTTTCTGTAGAATAATCCCATTTTGGTGAAAAGGAGTAGACATTTATACCTCCTTATCAGCCAGTCATTGAATGAATGGTGAGGACATAATAGTGGGTGTGTCAGCTGTCTTTGACTGAGGACAATTCCCAAAGGAAGGTCCTGGCTGGAAGCTGTCAGCCTAAAATATATACTCTGCCACCTCTTGCAACCATCAGTTTGTTTTCTGTATGTATGTGTCCATTTCTGTTTTCTTTTGTTTGTTTTGTTTTTTTAGAGTCCCTGTACAAGTGATCACTGTTTTTGTCTTCCTCTCTCTGGATTTTTTCACTTAGCATAATACCCTCTAGGTCCATTCATGTGGTAGCAAATGGGAATATTCCACCACATCTTCATCCATTTATCTATTAATGGATACCTCTTGGCTATTCTAATTAATGCTGCAATGAGAATAAGGGTGCATATATATTTTTAAATTGATTTTTAGAGAAAACAAAGAAGGAAGAGAAAGAGAAAGAGGGAGAGAGGGAGAGGGAGAAAAAGAGAGAGAGAGAGAGAGAGACATCACTTTGTTTTTTTACTTATTTATGCATTCATTGGTTGATTCTTATATGTACTCTGATCGGGGATGGAACTCGCAACCTCGGTGTATCAGGAGAATGCTCTAACCAACTAAGCTTCTTGGCCAGGGACTACATATATAATCTCTTTGAATTAGTGTTTTTGTTTTCTTCATATTATATACAAAAATGAAATTACTGGGCTACATGGTAGTTCTATTTTTAACTTTTTGAGGAATTTTCATACTGTTTTCCATAGTGGCTATACCAATTTACAATTCTACTGAGAGTGCACAAGTGCTTGCTTTTCTCCACATTCCTGCCAACACTTGCTATTTGATGACTTTTTGGTATCTATTCTGACATCTGTAAGATGATAACTTATTGTGGTTTTGATTTGCATTTCCCTGATGATTAGTGATGTTGAGCATGTTTTTATACATCTGTTGTCCATCTGTGTGTCTTCTTTGGAGAAATGTTTATTCAGGTCATCTGCTCATTTTTAAATATGATTGTTTTTGATGTTGAGTTGTATGATTTCTTCATACATTAGTCCAAGTGACCCATGGAGGAAATTCTTGTTTTCTGTTCCCACAAATCTTGATTCCATAGTTTTAAAGACCTAGATCACAGAAAGTCACAAAATCCTCATTAAAGTTTACGCTATTGCCACTACCAAATTATTTTAGGTTTCTCATGCCAATAGACCAGCAGACGAAGAAGTTACCCTTATAAATTGTCATTATTCTGAGAAGACAGTTTACCTTGATCTTCAGGAGAATGTAAGGCTATACTGTTAACAATGGGTGTGGAGGGGGGGTGAAAAAAGGGGAAGGGGAATAAGAAACAAAAACTTCTAGTAACAAAATAAATTAGCAACTGAGATTTAGTCTACGGTGCAGGGGATATAGAAAAAAATATTGTAATAACTTTGAATGGTGGTAGATTGTTAATAGCCTAACTGTGGTGATCACATTGTAAATAAATGTCAAATTACTATATTATACACCTGAGATGCATACAATATTGTATGCCAACTATATAATAATAAAAAAAATTTAAAAATAAAACAAAAAAAATGTATTCCTTTGTATAATGATGTTGACAGAGCCCCTGTGGGCAAGGAAGACAAATACACTTTTTGGTATATGAACAATTTCTGTCAAGATGAAAAATTTCTTCTTCCAGGGTAAAGGGGGTCTATTGCAATCAATATGCCAAGTAACATGTTGGTCTTCTCAAAAGATGGTGCCATATTGGAGGTACACTATTGGTCTCTATTGTTGGTAGGTTGGGTATTTGAAAGTGACACTAACTCAATCAAACTATGCTAGCATAGAGATGGCAGTGAGAAAGGCTACTGACATGGACTGACTCACTTCAACTTGATCAGTGCCTCTTCTATGTTGGACGCTGTCTGCTGAATTTTAACATATGAAACAAAAATGTTCACACTTTGTGACTACCCCGTAGATCTATCTGCATGCCTATTCCTCACATTCCCCCTTTATTTCAGTCATTGAATTATTTCCTTCCAGGCTCCTGACAAATTAGACCATTCACTACAACCTGAGAGTCTTGACCCACTTCTCTTTCCACATCAAGTGGAAAACCATTTGCACCACCTGCAACTCTGTCCACTGGGAAGATTTTCTCGTATTGTTGTTTTACATGCTCATTTTCAGTTTGCACTGATATAATGAGCCAATCACCTATGACTGAACTCAATAATGTTTCTTCTCTATCAGCTAATCATAATGGTCCTCCTCCTGTAGCTGTGAGCCACAGATGTGAGCTGAGAAATAAATACAAGTGTAATGGTGATGGATGACATGTGGTCTAGGCTACGAGCTTGTATATCTTACGTGTGTGCTCTGTCCCTGCTCTCACTCAATCCAAATGTGCAATTCCCTCTTATGATGAATTTCTTCTGGGTCCATCCCCCTTATGACTTTACAAGTCTCTCAGGAATCAGTTAACGATAGGAAGATCTGGCTAAATGATTACTTGAATATCTCATAATAAGCTCATCCATAACTTCTGGGAAAATATATTTTGAATAAGGCATAGTTCTTTACTTCAGATAGCATAAAGCTTGAATCAGAACCCTTAGGGTCTCTGTTTTGATTGCCCTATGAGAGATAATGATAAGCTCCATGTGGCATCTTCTCTCACCACTGATAAATGTAATAATACAGAATCTATTGGGCCATGTGGTCCAAGCAGTAGAACCACTTGTCTTTCTGGACCTGCTACAGAGCTATTTTATGCTCTGCATCCCAGAGAAAATAGGCAGCCTTTTCTGTCACCCAGTTAATAGATAAAAAAAGTGTTCCCAAGTGTGAAATATGCTGCTTCTTTAATGCAAAGTGGTGTAATACTTTGTCTTTTAATTTTATTGAATTGTTCCCACATGACCCAGACCATTGGATTTTAAAAAATACCAAAGAGGCAGCTGGCCCCTAAATCTCCATGAGGTTTATTTTCCATTTTCCGGGAAACATATGTCTTTACAAGGCCCCCAGTGCATTTGTAACTTCTTTCTATTCTGGTCCAATTAACATAATGACACTGATACAGTGAACTAATAAACAACATGTCTGGGTACCTGAACCAATTCGGCAGAATATCTTCATGGTCCAGATTTCTTTCAACTAGTTATGAATAGGAGGAAAGGGGAATTTAGCATAGTCTCGGGTCAAGACAGTAAATGTACGGTGGGGCTTGTTAGTCTGTTCAGGCTACTATAACAAAAGAACCATAGACTGAGGAGCTTAAACAAGAGACATTTATTTCTCACAGTTCTGGAGAATTGGAAGTCCCAGACTACAATGCCACAAGATTTGGTTCCCGGTTTTTCCTTTTCTGGTTTGCAGATGGATGCTTTCTTTCTGCGTCCTCACATTAACCACATCATTAAGACCCTACCCTTATGACCTCATCTAAACCTATTCAGTTCTCAAAGGTCCTACTACCAAATATTACCTGCTTGGGGAAGGGCTTCAACATATGGATTGGGGTGAGGGGATTATGGTAAAAATATTGTTTATTGACTAAAAGAGAGCGCTCATAAAGAAAATGTTGTTTGGTTTTTTTTGTGGCCCCAGTCACCATCCCTCTACATCCTGCTCCCTCCATGTCTTCCCTTCACCTATGATCATAGTGTTTGAAACTATGAAAACCACTTTGTGGCCATGTAACAATAAACACAAAGACAAAACACGCAATGAACTGAAAATAATGAAAGGACAAGAATCTCTTGGGATAGCGATGATATCTTTGAGTTACAAAATCTTCCTCGAGTTTTCATTATGTTAAGAAGATTTTTTCTTATGTAAAGCTCTAACCATTTAGGTTACTACTGTGGAAATAATCTTTAAAACATCAATAATTTGACATCGTACAAATTACAACTCTCTCGCATAACTGTTAAAGCACATTGATTCCAGCTGGGTGACTTCCAAATAATCATTCTCAAAACAAGGTTCTTTCAAATTCTGCCTCCACCAATCTTCAAAACTTGGCTTTCAGAATTGCTCTATGGATTATCTCATTTCCAGCCTTGGGAATGGGGGAAAGAGTGTGGAAGTTCACTCATAAGAGGTTTTTAGTGTAATAGACCTAGAACCACAATATATCATATTGCCTACATTTTCTAGAGAATATGGTTATATTAACTGTAAACAAAGATAATAAATTATTTTTTCCAGGAAAAAGTAAAAAGGAGTATGATGATTAGTTGAAATGTCACAGCCCATTCTCATGTGCCTGAAATATCCCTTTGCTCCCTTTGCCCACTTATTAAACACATTCATTCCCTCTAAAGAGAGGTAGCCCAAAGTCCCATCTAGCTACTGCTTGCAGCTCAAATTTTAGAATTATCAGGTGAGTTACAACATTTTCTTCAAGATCCAGATGTGGCTCTTCTTGAGGTAGCAAACTACCAAACCAAAGAAAAATTTATCTGTATCTTTACCTAATATACAATAATGGACCCTCAGATAATAACTAAAGTGATTATCTCATTCTGGAAAGAAGGATACACAAAGCAATCGTTGGTCCATAGCATTTATGAAATCTCATTGTATGAGTCATGAAAGAGTCCTAAATGGGAGAAATTTTTCATCAGGTCTGCTTTTCTTCAGAAATTGCTTTTGTCCACTGCTCTCTGTGGCCCCTAATTCCAGTCTCCATAGCGACATCTCCAGTATTTTCTGAAAATACACCTATGGGGAAAACAACCATCACCACATGCTTCCTGCTTCCAAAAGATTGAGTCCAGGAGTAGTTTTTAGGCTTCAAATACCAAAGGTTAAAAGGCTAAGTTTATGGAGGTTTTGGCTATACATTCCTTCAAAGACTTAGGAGGCATATCTATGTTGTTCCAGTCATGTTGTATATACTTGTAATCACAAAGTTTTCCCAGACATCTCTCTCAAGCCTGATTGATTTCTTTAATCGTTTGCCTTCACAATTTACATTTCAATTAATGATGGTGATATTGAGGCTTTCTGGCGTAATAGCTTTGAGTGATATGACCACAGACTTAATTTGATCTGCATCGGTTCAGGGCTGTGAAAGAATTGACCTTTCTCAAAGTGTCTTATCTGCTCTTACCTGTTTCTATTAGTTCTATTAGTTAAGCAGTAAGCTTTGGTAACTGTTTGGCACTGTCAAGTCTGAACTCTTTATTTAATTCCTTTTTATTTCTATCAGCTATTCAGCCAATTCTTTTCCAGATAAACTTTTTATTATATTACTATATAAATACACACACCTGCTCTTACACATTCTAATCATTTTTCTCTAGAGCTACAGGCTAATTTAGCAACTGGTTTGCATCCCAAGTTACTGTGGACAAACACACAAGTTCCCAATTGAACTGCTCCCAATATCAGTTCCTTTGCCGCTTAGAACCCAACCACTAAGCCACTGCAGCATATCTTAAAGATGTTATAACAGGACCCCATTTCCTGGTATTAACCTCTGTTTTAGGTTTGTCAGGGCTTCTACCCTCTATCAAAAATAATTGTATTTATACTCTTGTTTTTGCTTGTTTATTATCTGCCCTTTCCTATTAATACTTAAGTTTTTTGAGTATGTATTTCATCTTTCATTACTTTATTCTCTGTATCTAGAATAGGTCCTAACTTACAGCACAAACTCAATACATAACTGTTTAATATATGAATAAGTAGTTTGCTTTGCTCTGTTTCACAGCCAAGATTTTATTTCTATACTAAATACATGCCTTGCCAATGTTTTATATGACCATAGTATAAGATTTGGAGAGTGTGTATGTGTTTGTATATAATGGTAGCAATCTTTAAATTTTTTAGTAACGATATATGATCTCCCTGGTTCTTCGTGCTAAGGGAAAAGTCTCATCAGTGTGATGAAGGGGTGTTCTTTTTTTTCTTTGACAATAATTCAGTGAGAGACCATTGCCCTCTAACATCATTCGTGACACCAAAAAGTCTGATCAACTAAGAAAAAATGTACTCAATTTTCTCTTTTTTTAGGAACAAAATATGTCTCATGAAATGAGTGTTTGCTTGAATTGATTGAATTCCTCTATGTTTACAAGGGACCTACTTTGCCAAAAATGACATAGAAATTATTTGTATTTTACCATTTGCCCCTAGCACCTACTCAAGTCTAAATCTACCTTTCTATTGATTATAGTTTCTTATAATTTGTCTCTTATGTGGCCACATTGTGATTTTATAAATCCATGTTACACAACACAAAAAATTGTTAACACAGTTATAGATTATTAACTAGGCTCCAAAGTCTATTAAGTTAATATCAATCCTAGACAAACAAAATATTTATATTTTCTAACAAAATATGTATCAAAGGTGAGCACACATATCTGGTGAAACATTTACTGTTTTGTTTCCTGTTAATTACACAAATTTTCAGTGATTATGTTGAAAATATGCGGGCAAACTTTCAAATAAACAAGTGAAAATTATTGGAATGCATATTACATACTGTTGGCAATGATAAGTTCATCTTATTTATTTATTTTTATTTATATTTTTATTTTTTAGTGTAACAGATATTTTAACATACAGGTCAGATTAAATCCTCAAATAAACTAGTTTCTTAAACTTTGTTTTTTAATTTGAAAGACATGAACATACATATAATTTCCATCACCTAAAGCTATTTTGGCATTATTGTGATGGACTACTGTACTTCTGCAAATTACTTTATCTTTTTTACTGCTTTGCAATTCTTCCTGTCAATGCCATGTCTCTGATAATGTCATTTTGAACAGTGATTGTGTGAATGCTTAGAATCACTGATAATTCCCACAGACAGCATCTTGCAGTGAGATAGTAAGAGAATATTTTTCTATTCTGTGCAAGTGTCTTACAGTGAGTGATTTCCTACAAGATGGCTTTCTTGGCATCCAACTCAAGGACTTTACTCTCAAGAGAAAAAAACTGTTTGCACAAATTAGAAATGGATGAAAGAAGTTTCTTAAAATAGGACTGCATTGGAAGATGCATTCTCTCTTAACAAATTCTTCTATAAACTCTAATAAAGGTTATCATAAATCAAAACATAGAAATATTTGAGGTAACAAACATGGAAAACTCTTTTTTCTTGATAATTTTTATATCACTTCATTTGTGCATTATAATTTGAAGGAAATAGAAAACACCTTTTTAAAAACCTACTGCTTAGTCTAATTAAGTGTTTACAAAGTTAAATGTCCTTAAATTATTAAAACTATAGGTTTAGTAAGAGAAAGAAGAAACAGGGTAGCTGGTGAAATAAAATAAAGAAAGAACAATAAAAAGTTTCTGGATAGGTTGCAATTTTATTTGTATTTTATTTCATTTTTTAAGGGCTATTCTTAAGGTTGACTATATGTCAGATTGCTAGAAACTTAGAGCTTATATTTTAAAGCCAGGACAAAAAAATTGGACACATACTCTTCTAACAGTGACTCAGAAAAGTTAGGAAATAGATGACAGATAGATAGATATAGATAGATGATGATAGATAGATGATAGATAGATAATAAATACAGACATACACACATCTATGTTATGGTATATTTGTATATGTATATACACGCATTGTAACATCTTTTGCAATTTAAAAAAAACTGCTCTATGCATTATCATTTGATCATAAACTCAAATTTTACTTTAAAATGCTAATTTCTAGAATATATAATGCCTAAGGTCATTTTGTAGTATTCATGTTTTGTGTCATTAATGTCTTACTTATAATAATTTCAAAAGATTTACAGAACATTTCTAGTCAGTCTTTAAAAAAAATACTGAACATGAAAATTTTTAAAAAGGACACTGTCTTTTTAAAAAGCATATATTCCTATATTCTCATCTTTTTTTAGAGAAGAAAGAAAACTAAAGGATATTTATTTTAATTGCAAATTACTGAATGTGCACATATTTTGATCAACATATGCTTTTGAGGTTTCAACAAGATTAACTTTTTCACAATTATTATTGTTAATTTGACCATTCAGGATAACACTGATTTACCCATTATTTTTCATGGTGTTGGTTTTCTCTCTCACCAGGCTATTTCCCAGGGTGACATATAGATCCTTTTTGGATGTTTATTTCTGGGAAAATAATCTACCCATTCCCAATATATATGTATCTTAACTATTGTAGATTAAATGTGCAGAAGAAAGAGATTGTGAATTTATGAATCTGGAGTAGAATAAAAGAATTATAGTATTTACAGACATGAATTTTCAAACTTCGATGCCAACAGAGGCTTGGGAGGTAATAAAAATGGATCGGACATACAGGTATAATCTAATAGTGGTAAACTATTAAGGGGCCATAAAATCCTATGGCCCCTCCAAAAGGGAGAACATCTATAAAGGTCAGAGAATCGTTTCCATATTGAAAATGTGGTCTAGATATTACCAGCATAGGAAGACAAGTCAGAATTTAAATGTAAGTATCTATTGATATGTCAAATTATTGAATAATATATAAATCATACAGAAAAACATCTCTCTGGCCTTTGAATAGCCAGTTTTAAACTTATATATAGCTCTTATGTAGGAATTGCTAATTTGCTATAACAGAATTCTACAAACATTTTTAAATTGAATTTTAATGTCTTCCAACATTACTTAGTCATTGCTTCTACCATTTTTTGTATCTCATACCTGTTTGCTTTAATCATTTGCTAGTTTTAGGCCTCTGAATCCCCGTGAGATTGTAATCACTGTTGGTCTGAAAGGCTCAATGATAATGTCAGTGTAATTATTCATCAGTGGAAGAAAGGGAGGGTGTATGGTTGAGAAATAGCATAAGAAATTTAGGAGATTGGTTGACAGCTTGCATCAGGGAACTGAGGCAATTCCTCTTCTCTTCTCAGGAGACCTCTTCAGTCATTTGAATATCACTAGCTGTGATAGCTACGTGAAAAAAACACGATTTCATGTCATTAGGTGTGTTTTATGTCCAAAGGGCTACAAAAAATTCTAATCTAGAATATTAGTTCTTAGAAATAGAAAAACAATTGGAGCCAAGTCAAATATTTGGATCGAAAAGCTAAAAATTTTGAAAACAATTATTAACAGAATAAACAAGTGAAATATGTCTAGAAAATTATTACAGACAAAATTCTGGGGCTGAAGGCACCATTTTTGCTCCCCCATTTCTCCTTCCTTCACCCCCAACTTCCATACCAACTATACTCCTTGTGTTATGGAATGAATAAAAGTGGTTTCGGGATGGAAGAAACACATGTAGGGGATAATCTATCATGACCACAAAAGGTAACCTCTCCATGACAGATCACATTTTGCTTTATTTTTTGTTTCATCTCTGCTCCCTTGAATGAACCGTATCAGTGGGGAGCCATTTCTTAGTCCCTGGGACTATTGGGAGAGACAAGTTGGCTTCTCATAAATGCAGACTTTCGGGAGGCAGTTTAAGCAAAGGTTCTGTGCCTCAGGCAATGACTCTCATCTCACCAGTTTCTCATTGAGTCACCCACTCCTGCCAGTGATGCCTTGGCCATTTTAATATTTAGCTGACAAGTCAATTGTGGTCCATGCTAACAAATGCACAGATGTTAGTTCTTGGGCAGCTATTTTCTCTTGCTTCTGGCCTGAGGGCTCCAAACTAGCCCACTTAGAAAGTCGTGAGTATTAGTGACCTTTGAAGTCACTGCATGCAATGCTCTTATTTTTTTACTCAGTTATATATTTATAATGTATTTTCCACATACTTTTTTAAAATTAAAATTCTATTTTAGGTTAAATGTGGCTTTTTGTCTGTCCTAAATGGCAGAGATACCAAGAAATTGTCATTCTTTTTTTTGTTTGTTTGTTTATGTTACTGTAGTGTCAAATAAAAAAAAAGTCTCTATCTAGGTAAAGAAAAGCTTTATTCAAAAATTATTACAAAGGAGTCAAGAGGGGGGAATTATTATAACAAGGGGAAAACTATTACAATAGAAAGAACATATAACCACGAGATCCGCCAGCTTCCCAAAAGTTAGCCAGAAAAGTTATTTTCTTGATGTGGAAGAGTAAACAAAGCTACCATACACCGGACTTGAAGAAGTAGATGAGTAGGAGTCAGGTGGTAGGGCTGTGGACCAGAAATGTTATATCTTGAGGTCCTTTTATTCTCAGGACTGGACGTAAAGAAGGGATCCTGTGTGCTGGAGAGTGGGTCAAAGTCCATCAGGCTGGGAAAGGGAGAGAAACATAACCAAGCTTTGGTTACAAGCATTTTGTTCTGATTAATCATTGGGGACAAAACAATTCAACTATTCATTTATGAGACAAATATTGGGAATTTGGGGAATGAGTCTAGCCCTGTCAGAGATGAATAGAGGAAAACCCTCAGTCATATCTAAGTCACATGGGAGAGACGGGTTCCTTATAGTAAGTAAGCCTTTTCCTGATCACAGGAAGGTAGGGGGATTCCTAAACCATTGCTTCTTTCTAGAGTCACAGGGGTAAAGTAAAATTCAAAATTATCAATAATAATTTCACAGTGAGGTGTATTTGAAAAAAACAAACAAACTAAAGAGATCCCAAGTTCAAGGAACCAGAACCCTACTGGGCGGGATGGTATTCCCTAATACAGCTCATGAAGGTATCCCATACCCATAGGGCAGTGGTGTCCAGCTGTGGCTGATCCCTTCTCTCTTTTCCTGGGACACCTGGACCATTTGTGGCTGTCACAAATAGGGGCGAAGATGCTACTGGCATCTAATGTGTAGAAACCAGAGAAACTGTTAAACATCCTTCAACACACAGAGCAGTCCAGCAAGGAACAGTCATCCAGCCCAAACTTGCAACAATGCCAATGTTGAGAAACTCTGTTTAGGGGAAAAGATAAAAGTTTGAGAACTGGGTAATTTTCTGTCATATTTTGGCTATGTGGATGCTCATAAGTAACTTGGTAGTTTAAGGCTGTTTCTTTATTTGTTAATTGACTATAATATTATTTAATTGTGAGGATCAATGATAGAGAATCTGCGTAAGCACCTACCAGAGTGCCTGGTATATAAAACTCAGGTAGAAAATAGTAATTACTTATAGGTGAGATCACATGGTATTTGTCTTTCACCACCTGGCTTATTTCACCTAGCATAATGCTCTCCAGTTCCATCCATGCTGTTGCAAAGGGTAGTAGTTCTTGCTTTCTTTCTGCTGCATAGCATTCCATTGTGTAAAGGCATCACAGTTTTTTGATCCACTCATTTACTGATGGGCACTTCCGAACCTAATCAACAAAACAAACAAATGAGCAAAATAGAACCAGAGACATGGAAATAAAGAAAAAACTGACAGTAACCAGAGGGAAGAGGAGAGGAGATAACAAAGGAAAGAAGGGGAAGGGTCAAGTCAAGGAACATATATAAAGGCCCCATGAACAAAGACAATGGGGATGGGCAGGATTAAAGGTGGGAGGTGGGGGGTGGGTAGGGGAGGGGAGAGTAATTGAGGAAAAATTAGGACAACTATAATTGAACAACAATAAAAAAAGGAAAAATATTAATTACTTATCCATTTCCTAATTCTCCTTTTATCTGCTTTTATCTATTTCTCACATTGGGTTCTCTGGACTAACTTCTTTGGTAATCATCCATTTCCTAGTGATTGGAAGGAGAAGCAAACCACAGGAATTTGGGGTTGGGAAGACTATAGAGGAGACAGCTTTCAAATCATCAGGGTTAGTTTTATGACCTCAGGCAAAGCAATTTTCTCTTCATTTTAGTTTTCTTAACCACCGAAAGGACAAAAAGATGTTTTCCCTCACCTATCTCCGGGACGAAAATAAATGTGTTAATAGGGAAAGCAATGGCTTGCCCAGAAGGAGGGATCAATAAGTGTTTTTTACTTCAACAACATGTGAAAGCACTTTCAGAAGTTATGAGCATTATCTAAATTGAGGGATTTAAGTGACCATTAAAATTTATTTCACCATAATTTATTTACCTAGTGTTTTATTGATAAGCATGCTCTTTACTATTTTAAAGTTATATTTTAAATTAAAGAACTATCTACACATTTTAAAAAATAGATATAGATGAGTCTCAAATAAAGAGTATAGAAATCTCGCACACTCTTATGCATTTCACTCTGGATAGTTAATTTCTTTTCAGTGCCTGAGTTTAATTTCTTCAGGTAGCTTTTTATATGACTTACTAATTTTAGACAGTATTGTTTGATTCCCCTCTTCAAAAAATTAATCATATAGTGACTAACCAAACTGTGTGTTCTTCTCTTTTCTCTCCTAAAGCATGTTGTTTATATTATTATTTTAAAACTTCAAGGTTATAAAATTTATACTTAATATGCAGCTAGTTTTGTTTCAAGTTTCCTATGGGTTGATTCCAAAAGTGTAAGCACAATAAAAACAACATTTAGAATTTCTAAATTATGTAACTATTTTAATTTATGTAATTATGTAAGTCAAATACTGAAATTAAAATTGTACAGAGGAAATGCAATCCCATGGCACTGAAATTCTAATGGTCAAAGGAGAGTATCCCAAACATTGGCATTAGTGACTTTTCCTTTTTCTTCTTTTGCAATTACATTTCTTTGTGCATCTTTATCGACCACTAATTCATAATCGCCTTACCATTTCCTTTCTTGAATGTTTTCTTTTAAAAAAAAAAATTGCTCTATAGGTTCCTGGGACAGAGATTCACATTCAGGAATTTGAGCCTTGCTCCTAGGGATTACCTGGTGTGGAATGGTGGGGAAGGGGTGGCTTTAAAAAAGGAAGCACGATTGGGTAGAGGGAAGCGGGACTGTGAAGCCATGAGACTCTCCTGAGCTGGGTGCCCCTGCAGTTACACCAACTGTGATGTTGAGCAGGTGACTCTCATCAAAAGGACAATATTTGGGAGGCAAATGGATAGGAAATCAGCTGCAAACCAATACGCCCAGCAGATGGGGGATGCTATTTTCAGACCTTCAAGGGGTGACAGCGAGGAAAGGAATTTTGGCAGCACATAATCAGATGTAACACACTCCCCAAGGAGTCATTTTTCTTGAGCATTTGAAAAATTGAACTTTTTTTCCCTTTACACTTCACTGATAATTTGTTTAAGTAGATATTATTCTCCTCAAGTTGCCTCTTTTTGTCTTCTAAGCACACAGTGTTCTGATGAGAAGCCAATCTGCTAACCAGATTCTTCCGCATGTTGTACCTATGTTTCCTCCTCTGGAAGATTGCAGAATTTCTCTTTATCCTTGAAATTCTGAAACTTCACAGGATATGGCTCTTCTTTCATTCTAGTCAACACTTCTGTGTCTTAATGTAAAGATGTGCTTTCTTTAGCTAACGATAACCTTTTAAATTATTATTAATTTAATTGCTTCCATTCATCATCACAGTTCTTTTCATCTGGAACTCTTACTCAATAAGATCTAGAAACCTAGATTTTTTTTCCTCATAAAAGAATCAT
The DNA here is from genome assembly GCA_004026545.1 of Mormoops blainvillei. Classification (NCBI taxonomy): domain Eukaryota; kingdom Metazoa; phylum Chordata; class Mammalia; order Chiroptera; family Mormoopidae; genus Mormoops; species Mormoops blainvillei. The sequence goes on along the minus strand of PVJD01001889.1, from coordinate 72,062 downwards.
CCCTTTTACCATCTATCCCTTTATCTTTGCTTTTTTTATCTTCTCAGGCATTTTCTCAATTTTAATCTTTCAGATCATCTGCTAGATCCTCAGCTTTGTTCATTTTGCTTTTCATTCCATATGCTGACTTCTAAAAAATTTCTAGAGATTTTTTTCTTTTATTACTCTTTTTTTGAAGCAGTCTCTTAAATAAATGCAATAAATACTTGTTTTCCTGTGAACACACTAAATCTGTTTTGTAGATGTCCATTATTCTCTGTGTCATTTTTATTTCTGTCTAGTCAGCTATATGTTTCCTCACTCTGTTATTTTCTTTAATATTTTGTTTATATGTGATTAATGATTCATTATTTTGTAAATTAAAACACAACTGGTTCGGATTAGTATAGGTTGTTTTCATAGGTTTACTGTGCAGATACGTATAAATCTTTTTCCCTAGCAACTAAGTTATATATGCATAATGTGTATGTGTATTTATCACTGTGTACTAAATTATACATATATATAACTTATATAAGGTTTTTGCTAACTGAAAGATATCTGAAGAGGATTTTCACTTTTACAAAAAAGTGAAAGCTAAAAGAGCATTCAGCACCTATTTTCCAAGGAGCCCTCACAGAGGCATCGCACCCCCCCAGCAGCCAGAGTGGCCATGCCAAGTTCCTTCCCTGGGGCATCTCAGAGTCAAGCACCGTGGCTTTGAACTGTGTCTGTGAGTGTCTGTGCTTTATCTTGATTTATTTTGCACATTCCTTAGCAAGTTGTGTCCTGAGGTAATTGCTTCTTTGCTTTATGCCATTTCAGCTTACAAAAACTTTCATAAGAATGCCCTACATTCAGATAGTGGAAGAAATCTGTGTTTATGCAATTGACCCGTCAACAACACAGGTTTGAAGTGTGCAGGTCCCCTTAATGGTAGATTTTTAAATATTCAGTTGGTGGTTGGGAATCCGTGTATATGGAGGATTAACTTAAATTATACAAGGGTTTTCCACTGTGTGGAGAGATTGGTGCCCCTAACACTTCACATTGTTTAGGGTTCAATTTATGATATACTTAATATGCATTTATATATGAAATATATATAAAAGTTTCTATGTTTTATATTTTATATCTTCTTTTTTCCCTCTAAATATCCTGAATGGTTATTTTCCCCACAAATGTCTCCTCTGTTAGCCTCCAGTTCTCAGTATATTTAATATTTTTATAAGGTATGTTTTTGGTCATATTTTTTGCTCCTTTCTCCCTAAAACCATCCTGGCTTTTACTCTTCACCCTCAATCCCACACCAACCCCAAGGAAGACACTTTTACTCCAATTATTCAGTACTCAAGCAATAATGAAATTTTTTTTCTCACTCATGTGTGTTCATTAAATTATACACATCCATCTTCTTTATTTCTTTTCTATCTCTTCTCTATTTCCTGTGCTTATATGTAGGTGAAAGAGCTCGCCAATGGCTAGGCTTCCGGAACTGGTCATCTCATGCTCCAGCTTATCTCTACTTCCTTTATCTATGTGACCAGCCTGAAGGTGATAAATTCTTGAAGTAAAGATAGTTGGGCAATATACAAGGTTCCATACAGGCTACTCAAAACTAGCCTTCCCTGGAGCTAGGTATTAAGATATCGGGCTTTTGTGAAACCCTTAATATTGTGTTGTGGATTTATTTAACTCTTGTTCCTTTTTTGTATTGCCCTGCTGAAAACAAGACAAAAGAAAGCAAGATGAGTGGTCATTTAACTTCCTGAACATCTTACTCTTACTCCTAATAGCACCCATTCATATATTCTACTGTGTCTACTTGAGGTCACTTAAAATGATAAATATCTGTAACAAATAAAACCCATATATCAATTAGCATCCACCAAAATTTTTTTCTCAAAGGATTATATTCATTGTCTAGACCCTCTTTCTGTGCCACCAGAATACCCACTACTTCACACCCCAGGCTGCTAAGGACACTGAACTTCAACTGTAGCCTCAGTTATTTCAATCCTAGTAGGAGAAAATAAAAATAATGGCACATTTGAACACAAGTAATTGTTTTATCCTAACAACATTGAAAAAAGTCTAATTTAAAAAATATTTCCTTCACATAATTTTTGTATTTTATCTAATATTAGTAACTAATACTAGAATTAGTAACACATTACTTTTGCAATGCCTTTTTCCTAATTATGACATAGCAATGTGTTTCTACTTTGAGATTTAGAAATGTAACATTAATACATTTTCATAGAGTAATTTCTTTTTTTTTAATTGTTATTCTATTACAGTTGTCCCAATATTCCCCCATTGCTCTCCCCTGCCTGCCTGCCCTGCCCCGACTCCCACAGTCAATCCCTAGCCTGTTGTCCATGTCCATGGGTAATTTATACTTATTCATTAACTAGGTTCTTCCCCCCATTCCTCCCTTAGCCCCCTTCCCCCACCTCTCTGGCGCCTGTCAGTCTGTTCCTTGTTTCCATGTCTCTGGGTCTATTTTGCTTGTTTGTTTTGTTCATTAGGTTCCACTTACAGGGGAGATCATATGGTATTTGCCTTTCACCCCCAGGCTTATTTCCCTTAGCATAATGCTCTCCAGTTCCTTCCATGCTGTTGCGAAAGGCAAGAGTTCCTTCTTTCTTTCTGCTGCATAGTATCCTGTTTTGTAAATGTACCACAGTTTTTTTGATCCGCTCATTTACTGATAGGTACTTAGGCTGTTTCTAGCACTTGGCTATGGTAAATAATGCTGCTATGACCATAGGAGTGCATATGTTCTTTTGAGATAGTATTTTAGGATTCTTAGGATATAATCCTAGCAATGGAATTGCTGGATCAAAAGGCAGTTCCATTTTTAGTTTTTTGAGCAAATTCCAAACTATTTTCCACAAAGGCTGCACCATCTCTTTTGCATATCTCTTGGCCCTCTGTATGTCCTCCTTGGAGAAGTGTCTTGATTTGTCAAGAAAAGTCAAACAAAGAAGGTGGAGTATAAGTGTTTTGTTAGGAATAAAGAGGATCCAAAGCATTTCATTACTTGCAAAAGTAGTTTTTATCAATGTGCCACTTTGAGAAGAGGTGAGCAGCCGTAAGGTAGCAGATTGGTTTAGTACCTATGAAGGTACAGTTACAGTTGCCTTGGTGTGTGGTTCTGTGTGTGCACTGGGGAGCTGGGATTGGAAAGGGAGATTTATAGAACATATTGGAGGTAACTGTTTCTTCTTCACAGTTTTGCTAAGAGCTTTTGTTTTCCTCCAACATCACTGTGTCCAAAGATAGGATAACTGTAGAGCACTATTTGAGTAAGTGACAGAGCTCTGAGAAAAGGGTAAATGACCAGAAGGCAGAGAGGTGTGAAGAGTCTTAGCTGGGCTTCAGAGTCTGTCATTCTGTTGCTGAGGCAACCATTGAAAGCATAAAAATAAGATCCGTGGTTGCCTCTATGGTTGTGTCGAATTGTTTGGGAAAAATTAGAAAGGAATTTGGATCATCTATTGTCAGGAGACACATTTGAATCATTGAAGCTTAATGTCATTTGTCTGTATCTCTTTCAACTATGCATTCCACATATCAATTTGCTTAAATGGTGGATGCACATGCCAAATCTAATTATCCCTTATCTCACCAAGTCATTAATCATTCCTCCCCATTATTCATTGACTACAGATAGGTACTCCAATCTTTAGTACATGAAACTTCAATACACATTAGAATACCATGTTTATAAGTGGCATTTGTCTCTGAAATTTACTGCATGGCATTTCTTAGTTAGGTGAAATGTTCTTGGCATGAAAACTGGTAATGTGCTTTATGTTGCTTTCCTCATAAACTATAAAAATAATAAAATAGAAACAGTATGCTAGAGACAATATTGAAGCTGCTGATAATTATTTATTGTGATGTTAATTGGCACAGTAGAGTGAAAATATTGTGCAACCTGAACAGTATCCAACAGTATCCAAAAATCGCAAAGCCCATTGAAAAGAAATTGCAAGCTATCAAAAGTATCAGGCAGGGAATGGTGTGAGGGGAATATTTGTCTAGTGAAAAGATAAAATTAATGTGAAACCAGGAGTTATTATAATATTTGCTAGTTGTTTAGTATCCTCAATTGCTGTGTTCTATACAGTATATATTGCCCCATCTATATTTTTACCTTCTGTTTCCTTTCAAATGTTTGAGTGGTACTGAAGTGGATGTAAACAAACACCCAGTTCAAACCCCATTTTTTTCCAAAGACACTTGGAGAGTCTATTGCGCAGCATGGATTTGAACTCAAGTCTCATGACTGCAGCCCGGGGCTATTTCACCCATGGATGGTAAGGGATATAACCAAAAATTTTTCAGTGCCTCACACATAACCACTTACTATACACAGTATAATTAAATACTACCTTTACTATTGAAAATCCTAATTATTTATCTATATTTATATTTACATATAGATATTTACAAATATCTATAACCGGCATTTATTTTCTACCTACCTGTCTGTTTATCTATCTATCATCTATTGTTGAGAAAATCAAGTTCATCAGGGTCAAGCACTGTCTTGTTCAAGTTTCCTAGATAACAAATGGTCTGCCAAGATGTGAATCCATGTCTGTCAGTTTTAAACTATAATGTGCATATTTCCAAACACTAATTTTTGTTAGTTTCATATAATGCAGGACAATTAGGAAGAATTTATTCTTTCTTTAAGATAAAAACTAATGTTAAGCAATTGTTAAACTTCCAAGTTTGCTTAGAGAACACTTAGTTCAATTCCCTTATTTTAAAGGTGAGAAAATGAAGGTTCAGAGAAAATTACTGCTTTGCACATACCTATAATTATTGTTAAAGTTGAGTAAAAACACGTATTTCCTAACTTTTAATCTTGTTGATATATTTCCTATACCACATTCCTCTTGAGCTGCTCATAATTGGAATATTATGCCATCACTTTCTTTCTCCTTTTTTATCCTTCAAGCTAAAATCTATACACATTGTAAGACTGATCTCAAAGCCTTCATCTTCCATAAATCCTTATCAAATTTCCAATGCACAAAAATTTTCCATTTCTCAGAAACAACAGTACATATACATGGTAAAATTACTCTTTCCTTACTTGCTGTATCTTTTTCATTTCTCTCTCCTGTAACCACTCATCCCTTCTTAAACATTTTCATATCTTGTCAGCTGGCCAGAAAGTTCTGGAGGGAAACTTCTATACCTCCAAGTAGCTCCTCACTCTTCCCAGTGTGTTGACTTTGCCATGTAGGTATGCAAGCAGTATGTGATGATTGCTTGATTGATGATTGGTCAAGGCAAGTGAATGATTACTTATAAGGTATAGCAAGTGAAATAATATGAGTTTTTATGATTGAAAAAGGAAAAAAAGAATTACAGAAGTTGGAAATTCACTGCCTGCTACCATGGAGGTGGAAAGTCAAAACAGCAATTTCGCCAGCCAGCTTTTTCTTTTGTGTGTTTCTGGGCCAAGCAAGTCAGTATTTTAACATAAATTGCCTGAAAATAACTGCAAGTATTTATATTTCAAAATGTGTCCATATTTCTCATATGCTTTAGAGCACTAACTTGTGCATAGATACCTGGTTTTGCAAGTTTAACATATGACAAAAAGGAGAATGATGGGGATGGTTTAAAAATTATAGAAGGATAAAAATAAATAAGGACAATTAGGCAAGGTAGCTTAACAGAGAAAAAGGACTGAATGTCCTCTCTCCCTTTTGGTCCTCTTGTGCATGTAATGATTGCCTCAAACACCTTCTGAGTAACCACGTTAAAGGGAGGGTGGGAGAACATGGAGGAGAGAGGAAATATTGAAATATTGAGTAACACTAAATACCCAAATGCAGGGATCCTGTAGAGTGGCTTTTTGCAGCGAAGATTTTGCCTGATAGCAACTATGCCTTAGCAAAATCCTTCTTCATCTAAACCTATCCCTTCTCTGGAAGAGGTTCCAGTGTTGGTAAATGGCACCACCATTTACCCAGTTAGTCAAACCCCAAACCTAGACATTACCTTTTCTTTTTCCCTCCTCACCTTCTACATCCAAACAATGACCAATTTCTATTCCTTCTCCTAAGTATCTCTTGATTCTTTCCATTACTCTCCAGATATGACTATCACAATAGCCAGAACTAATACTATCTCTTACCTAGACTATTTAGCCCTTCAAACAAATTTTTATCCCTTTTTACCATCAAATAAGAATAGAGGTTAAGGTTGCTAACTTTCAAGTCACACTGCTCACTGATTAGCTCTGTCAAATTGGGAAAATTGTTTGAGCTTTTTGTAAAGTGGAGAAATTAATGACATCTGGCTCATTGAGTTGTTATGAATATTAATATGTTGCTACATGTAACGCTGCTGAAAAGGGCTGCTGTATAGGAAGTCCTCACCAAATATTGATCATTATCATTGCACCAAGAGATCCAATGATATATAAGTATCTGATCATTTCCTTTTCTAGCTTAAAGCCATTCAATGACATAATCTTACATATTTGGAATGAATTCCCAAATTTTTAATGCAGCTCCATATGAGCCTGCTTGATTCACGCCCCCAGTCATATCTTTGCCATTTATGCGTTCGTTGTCTTATCTTTACCGCTACTGGTTTATTCATATTAGACATACAAAACTAATTTTGATCTAAGCCTTCACACATGCAATTTTATGCCACCATTTTGGGGCTGTACCATCGCTTATCTTCCTTTAACTCCTGATGCTCTTTCAGAACCTGAGATAAAAAGCATTTCCCTGGGGACATTTATGATGTGCCGTTATTTTGTGACTACTCAAGACTAGATGAAGTCTCCATTTATATGCAATTTCATAATACCTAGAAATAGAACTAATGAATTACTTGTGTTGTTATATGTTTTTGTTCCTTTCTATCATGTAAATGTCATTATATTAAGTTTGTAGTGGAACAGGCTATGTCTGTATGTTACCCATTGTATCACTAGCATCTGGAACAGTGCTTAACATCTAGTCATTGTTTAATAAATCCTTATTAAATTAATAACTCAATGAGTTAAAAATTACTGTAAGGTAACTCTGATTTTGTTATTTGACTTTTTTAGGGTATTTATCTTGAATCTACTTACCTACCAGGAGGAAAGCCAGGGATACCTTAGAGATAGTCTGAATTAACCCCACATTTTACAGATGAACCCGCCAAGCCTATGCAGCAGTAAGGAAAGTCTCTTTCCACTTTCTTCCTGTCACTGTGCAAGGAATTCCAAACACTAACTGGGGCATTAGTGGAGATGAGTTGGCCAGTTTATAAAGTTGTACATTGGCAGGAGTGGTAATCTAAAGATACAGATTTAAATGGCAATATGTAGTAAAATGGCATCAGTAAAATACTAGGGTAAAAAGGATCTTAGGACAATAAACAAGTATTTCCTCTACCTCATATGATTAAAAGAACCCTTGGATGTGACATATAAATTGTACTAGATATTGTTAAAAAAATTCTCAAACTGATTCTCAACATAAAAAAGCAAGATAAAAGATAGAAAGTTGGACTTTGAGAGGTGCCTGACAACCTAACCTGTTCTTGTCCTGCCAATTTTTGGGGGGGAAAAGTGACATTTCTGATTCAAAAGAAACCAAATACATAAAGTATAAACTTGGAAATCAGAAAAACTGAAAGTCAATATAAATTTTTAAAAATATATTTCATTTCTTCATTTCTTCAAATAATGAGCCACTTAACTGCATTAGATCCATAGTTCAATTTTAAAAGTATTTCAATTAGGTCTTCTAAAACACATACTATTAGGCTAAGTAAAGGGTTCTCTTTCATGCTGAAACTTTATCTGTATTTCCATAATGACCAAATACAAAAGTTTGTTGAGAGAGCTTCATTTGTTGAATGTTTGTATCTTACATCATATTGTTCTAGTCTACACCATCATTACTGTTGATTAACATTATCTAACACTGCATACACTTCAGGTTATTTTAGTTTCTGTGCTTAGGCAACCTTGACTGAATGCGAATACTCTTCGTGTCAACCTGGAGTAGTTGGAGCATATTTATTTAAAAGCAGTATTAATGATATAAATAGATAAAAGCATAGTATCGCCTGGATAGAAATTTTCAGGTGATAGAAAAGTTTAAATTTTAAGTGGAGAATACACACATATGCACTTATTTAAAGCTCAACTGTTCTTTTTGTTCTTGTTGTTCAGGTGATGTCTCTGTGTGCTTTCTGTGTGTCATAAACATTTATATTCCTCTTTTTCTAACCTGACCTTTGCTTGATTATAGACATTCTGCTAATTACTCACTGCGATCCCAGGGTTTGACACAGTGGCTTCATTCCCACTTCTGCGAAGGCACACAGCTGCATCGATATTCAGTAGGGAGTTCTCAAAAATAACCTAAGTGGCATTTGGGAACAGATCTTCCTCCAGTGGGTAAATACCTATTCAAACCAGCAAAATATACACTCATAAGCATATTTTTGAAATGTTACACACTTTCCAAATAAGTCTTTTTACAATAACAGTTTCATAATATGCTAATAAAATATAAATATTATGCCAGGTCACATCTAAAGATGTAAAGGTCTAATAAGTAAAAATGCCCATGACTCTGGGGCTTTAGGACTTTCTGCCATAGAGGATGCACTGTAGCATCATTTCCTAACTGTAAAGAACCATGAAGTTTGATTGTTCTTTTGTTCTGTGGGTATGTATAAGCAAAAGACAGAAATTACAGAGTCCTGAGTATGTTTTGCCTCACTGCTGAATTCTGACTCTCTTGTTAAAATTATTAAATAATTTCTGGGAGGTTTTTTAATCAGAAAATATCCCATACATGTAGATTTGTCTTGTCTTGGGAACCATGATGATTTGCCAACTCTGGGCCCCATTCCTACTTGGCAGTGTAGCTGCTACTGAGTGGTGGCTGCACCCTCAGAGGGTTGTGGGCACTCCAGTTGAGCACCTTCCAGCTTGTCTTTCCCTCCCACACACTGAGAACTGAAGTCAGGTACGATGTATCTACCGTTTTCCCAATGTTAAAGTTGAAAAACTAAAACCTTTTATACCTGAGTTTGCATCGTGTCTGGCAAAATTAAAAATGGACCTAAATGGCTGTATGTGTCAAATAAAAAGGGAAGCAGTGCAAGGAGATAGTGCATTTCTTCTTTTTGGAAGCAAAGAAAATTTCACATATTTAATGCGCAATGATTTCTGTGTGAAAGACTGCATCTTCTACACCTCACCCACTCTACCCTGCTACACACTTCTGTATTAACTCGTTTGCCTCCTAGGAATTTAGTTTACAGCCACTGTGACATAGTGTAAGCTGAATTTTGTAAAATGAGTATGTATACATGTGTGTACTTAGGAAAAATAGGCAAAGGATATTCCCAATGTCAATCGTATTATATCTGGTTAGTTGGGTTATGAGTGATTTTAACTTTCCTTTACTTTTTTAAGTTATGATTTTTTCACCACACACCTGTGTTATTTTTAAAAACAGAAACAACAATGAAATCTTTTTAAAAAAATTAATGAAATGGTTTGGTCAGAATACTAAAAACACATTTTCTATTTTTTCCCCTCTGGATGCAATTAATGCATACTTTAGTCTTCATAGGACCTCACCCAAAATGCAAGGGTCTTTATAATCAGCCTTGCCAAATTGATTTTCATTCTATCAAAACCCTCCTTTCCAGGGATATTGATTTTCTCATTGTCGTTTAAACGCACCTGAATCCCGAGCTGTTTCCTCCCCTATCTTTTTATTTATTCTGTTAACCCTCTGTACTTCCTTCCCGATTTAGAATAGCCTACTTTGCTAATGTTCAAAATATTCATTCAATGTTCATATCATTCATTAATGTCTTTCCTAGATTTCTGAAATGATCACTGGTCTCCCTAATTATAACTTCACTAAACTGATTATAGCAGTTAATCATTACATTAATATTCCCCTGTTTGTCCTCTGAGAAATACTAAGTTCTTGATATACTAATAGTTATTATGATAGAAAAGTTCAATGGTTTAAAAACAAAACAAAAACGTTCAGAATATTTTACTTTAAACAAAGTTAATCAGATTTATTTACCTCAGTAATTCTCAGAACTATTAGAATGTGCATGCTTTCCTGTTCATATTGCAGGAGAAGCTTTAATATAGTATTTTACCAGTGCTTATCAGCATCAAACTCTTTTTTGTCCATATTTTCTAGCAGAATTTTATGGAATCTTGTTCTGCAAAGGACTATTTGGGTGATGCTAGTTCATAATGTAGTCACATGTTTATCCCATTCTTCCAAGCCAGCTAGCAATTTTCTGAAGACACTGAACCTTTTTCTTCCCCACCTTTGTATGCTCCAAACTCCATAAGCAACTATGACTATATGGTACCTGCACAACAACCAAGAGGAGGTAAGAATGGCAATAACAATGCACTATCCATTGGCTAAGATAGCGGAACAGTAGCAGAATGGAGAGGGGAAGGGTGTCCCACATTCTACAAACAGGAGGAAATGCTTAAAAGAGCACTAGGTAATCTCTGAAGTTCTAATGTTCTTTCTCTCTTCATGACACTTGCTCCTTGTGTCTTTTCTATCTGGACCAAATGATTTCAAACCCACACTTCATGTCACTCTCCACTGTGAAAGAGACGTAAAGGATCATTCAATTCAAGGTAAAGCTTCATTTTTCTCTCCACTATTCTCAAATTGATAGGAACTTTACATCTGTCATATCTTCTTTTAAAGATGAATGTAGGAAAGGCAAGTGATAGTGCACTCAATAGTGATTCAATTTCAAAGTGAATGGTGAGTTGAATATCCCTCATAAAGCCTTGATCCAAAGAAATTAATTTAATTATTATTTGAGCTCCCTACCTACCATCTCTCACAGGGTTTGACCATTGTTTATTTCTGAAGTTCTTATGTATCTATGCATTAATTAATGGCTTTTAAAATGTTTTCTTATACATACTATGAAACCCTTAAACTCTGAGACTTGACTTAATGTGCCTTTTTTTTATGCTCTGCAAAGGAAAGGCATATGGAGATCAAATAAGAATTTAGAACATTCCTAATGCATATATGACCTATTTGTTGAATGCATTCTTGTTCTTCTTTGCTTGTTTTACCATCATGTTTTCTTTCTTTTGTTGAGCTATGTCCCTATTTTGTACCTATACTTATTATAACCAGAAAACCTATTTGCCTTATTTTTCTTCCCTCTATGCTGTTATTTCTCAAATTGGGATGAGAGAACCAATAGCATGGGCATAACCCAAGAGATCATCTGAAATGCAGAATCTTAGGTTCAACCCTAGACAGAGTGAATTGGAATACACGTTTGAATAAAATCCCTTGGTAATTCCATTGCTTATTAAAGTTTGGGAAGCTTTGTTCTAAGTCTCTTCCAGGTTTCCACTGTGGTCTCAGGCACATGGCTTATAAGCTCCTCTCCCTCTCTCCTGTTTCTATTATCTTGGGAAATTTCTGCAATGCTTCTCTCTTCTCCCTTTAGCAAGTCAACTTGCTTGAAATTCTCTAAACCACCTTTACAATTAATCTTTCTCCCAATTAAAACTCTCTTATTCATATATTCTCCATTACCACTCCAAAAATTAAAAAAAAATATATATATATATATATATTTGAAGGTGTCTTTGCTCGAATAGACAAAAGTCTATTTAGTTCGAATAGAATTTCCTTCTCCTTCAAGATTCTCTGAAGGATAGCCTACCCCACTTTCTAGGCACTCTTTGGCTCATCATCTGAATTTCTGCCCCATCATTCTCCTGAAACTTCTTGTAATCATAATTACCTAAAATTGCTGAACATAGCAAGTGTTTTCCAAATTTCAGTTAATGCTTTTCTTCTTGAAACTCTCCTTTCCCTCCATGTATGTGGCATAACCCTCTTCTGATTCTGCAAAGGTTAAGATCTTTTGTTCTCCTTTTCCTGTCCCCGCTTTCCTATTAAATATGCATCTACAGCCATCCATCCTTAGCTTTCTTCTTTCTTCCACACATTTTTTTTCCTGAGCACCACTCATCTCCCTATACATATTGGATATCTCTCCTTGTCAGCATGCCCCAAACTAAAATTATTTTCTCCTCCCTTATTCCATTCCATATTCCTTAGCTGAGTGGATGAAATAAAATGTCTTTCTCAACTCCTTCCTGTTAAGTTTCATATTTAGTTATCTCTGAGTTCTGCCAATGCCACTGTCTTAACAGCTCCCAAATCTATCCTGCCTCTCTTATTACATTGTTAGTGGCTTAGTTCAGCATTTCTTCATTATCTCATACTTTGACTATAATAACTGTCCTCTACTAGATTTTCTTGCTCTTCACTACAGTGTTCTTTCTAATTAATCTTTCTCACATTCTCCAAATTCAAAAAGCTTCCTTCTTCAAACTACAGTCACTTCGATGGGTTTCTCCATGCAGATCCACAACATGCAAGGCAGGTCTCCTAAGGTTACATCAATGTGAAAGGGACAGGAAGGTAAATCATCCAAAGAGGTGCAGTTTCTCAGGCAACACTCCCTCTTAACAAACATGCCTAAGTGAAAATAAAGCAAAAGTTTAAATTAATTCTGAGTCAAATATATGTTTTCAAATTGCTCTTATTACTTCCTACCTTTAGACTTTCCTTATGATTCTTGAAATAAACTCCACTAATCATCCATCTAATATAAGCATTGTTCATTTATATATGTGAAACATCTTCCCCATTTACATACTGACTTATACCTAAAAACTCTGCTCAGAAACAACCTTCTCTCACCCTGAGTTCTCCATCTCCAGTTTCTGTTTTCTTATCCTAAGCTGACCTCTTCCAAAAGGAAGCCTGAGGAACTGTATTATAGTTCGAATACATGGGGTACATTAAGGAAAAATGGATTATTCAGGAGTTTTCAAGGGATTCCAAAATCTGAACAGAGAGAACACTTTTAAAAAAATCACTATGTTATAAGCCAAAAAAGGGGATCATGTCATTGGAAAGGCCCTTCATAATGTCAGTGCCAAGCTAAGATGCTGCTATATAAGAGTACATGTAGGGAGAAACATTATCTGGCAATCCCTTGCAAATCCTGTGGGACATTGCCTGGAACAGGGGTGGCCACCTGGGGTTGGTGTTTTTGTTCAAACCCTGGTAGATGCAAGGTCATCCTGCCATGTTTATAGAACCTGGATTGCTCAGGGCCCATCCCCTAACCCTGGCTATGTAGAGCAAATTTTTTATTACCCTGTATGCCTTATTCTATATTAGAAATGTGACTCTGTGAGAAAACTCACATAAATGAGGATACATAGGGGCTATCCAAGTTAAGAGTAAGGGTAACAGCAATTCTATGAGTTGAGGAACTACCTTATTTAAACCTGTGTTCCCAGGGCCTGTCATGCAGCAGGCCTTCTAAAAGCATTATTGTGTGAGAGTATTATTTGCAATGACCAATTACATGTTTCTATAATTAGCAAGTTACAAACATAGAATAAGTACTGAGACCAATATGAATGACCATATAGATGAAATAAATAGAATAAATATGAAAGCTATACAGATTGATGTTTATTTAAAAAGCCTATAAGTAAATGTGATCAATAAATAAAAATGAGAAAAAGTAAATAAAAATAATAGGAACTGAGAACTTAGTGCCAAGGACTTTTTTAGGCATGTGAGGTATGAATTATCTCTAGCCCATTTTCCAGATGAGATATGCTCCTCAGAGATGATAGATAACTACAGAAATGCCACTCTAGAGTGGTAAAGGAGGGATCTGAAGCTTTCCCTACTTGGCTTTAAGGCCCGGACTGCTTTTATTACAAGCACCTACAATCTTTATGGTAGATAGAGGGCATTTTGGAGACTAGTGAACTGAACTGCTTATCAATTTGCCTTTTATTCAGGCCTGTCTGCAAAAATGTTTTCCAGCTGTTTTGTATTTGCCGCACAATACCTACTACTGTGTTCTACTGTACTTGACAATTGATAAATATTTGCTGAATTGATGGAAGATTTTTAATGTGTTATTAAGGAACACTCAACAAATTCCAAGAACTGCTTTGTCCCCATGTTAGTAAACAATTGCTTATGATGAACCTTTTAAATGAAATTAAATTACTCTCCTACTAAAACACATTCAGTAAATATGAGGATTTTATTATTACTCTGTTTGATTTTTAGGGTATTTATCTTGGACATACTTAAGTAACCACAAGAATAAGTATAGGATTAGAAAAAGGTTTCTTTATGAGACCCGGTAAAGAATAATTACTCTTTTATATTTAGATTCAGGCACAAATCCACAGAAATAGTTATAAAGAAGTAACTGATACACTGTCCTATGATTGGGTATCCCATAAAACATCTCTTAGTAGACAATTTAATGTATATGCTACTCATCAGCGAATGCCAAATTGGCATAACAACTTGGACCCTATCCTCTAGACACGAGGAAAGGAGATAATATTTATGATATCTGCTCTGCATTAGGCAGTGGTGAGGTGGTGCACACAGACTGCTGATACTCAAAACAATGTCTGACTGTAATCACTGTGAGGAAACTGAGTCAAGGAGAGGTCTAGTTGCCTAGCTCACCCACCTTACTTGTTAAGTTCAGGATTTAAACTTGCCTGTCTGTTTCCAAAGTCTGTGTCTACCCTCCTTACAGTAGGCAATCTCCAATAACTCAAAATACAAGGAAGACACAGTGATACAAATAGGGCCTTCATCTAAAAGGATCAGAGTAAAAGCATAATGGATAATAAAATATTTACAATATCTACAGGGTCAAGGATAAGTGCATTTTGGAGGAAAAAAAAATGACTGGAAGGAAACACACCACAATGCGAACAGTGGTTTTACTGCATTATGTTACATTTTGTTATTTTAGTAAATGGAAAAATTTAAACTCATAAAGAAGCAGGGTAGACACATTTTAGGGCGAGGCTTTACACCAACTTGAAGAAGAATTCTGGGAGGAGAGCCTTGCAATGCCACGTCTAGCCTAACCCTCCACACTGCTGCTCTGATTAAACAGAAACTGGGGTAGTTAGCACTGATTTGTGGAATTACACTTTCATTTCCATCCCAGGGTAGAAACAGTAACCTTGGCTGGGTGAGAACTCTGAAGAAGAGAACACTGATGAAGGCTTGTGTTTATTACCTAGAATAGGCAGACAGGCAGACACTACACCGAACAGGCAGGGAGTGTGTTAAGTGTCAGGGTAGAAAGGGGCACAGTGATGTGAGATCGGCATGCTGTGGGGTAGACAGCCCCACCCCTTCGGATGGGCTTCTACTTCTCTACAGATCCCCTGAGAAAGGCACCTTCCCTGCAGTTTGGATGATGAAGCACAGGCCACAGATAGCGAAAAGGAGAGTTGAATGGTAATGACCGCACATAGAACTTAGCAGTTTTTAATTCTCCCTTTTGCGTAGCTTTTAGTCCTTCCTCACTTCCTTCCAAATATATGCATCCTGCACGGATTTTCCACTTACCTCCCTGTATATTGGCCAAGCTTGGAGAATATATTGATTATGTCTTTCTTTATCAACAACACCCAATTCATCTGTTTTATTAGAAACAACTTGGGTTTTACATTCCAGTTTTAGTGTCCCCAAAGAAAAGGAGGCACCAACGTTGTGGGATATAGCTAGATCGAAAGGCCTCCCAGTTAAAACACTGCTCATGATTTAAAATGGAACATTGTAAAGCTCAGTGAGATCAAAAGTACTATGAACTTTTGTTCTCACACTTCTGGGGATGCTGACCTCTCCTTCATTTCCCTTCGGAACTTGTGATGGGATAGTGAATAACTAGCCTAGGCCAGGAGGTAATTTCCTGTGAATCTTTGAGGCTATGTGTAATGTTTTGCAAAAATCCCAAAGCATTTCTGCGAAGAGTCTCCTTGACTTCCCTCTCAAGAACTGAAGGCAAGTTTTCTCACAGCTTGTGATTCTCACGCCCTAAGTGAATGTGCCTGGAAAGTTGAAAGCCACAAAGTGTATCTCACTTCCCTCTTTAGCTTGAGCAGGCAGGCCTGCTAATTTGACCTCCTCCTATCATGCAGAATCTTCCACCTGGAGAGTGTTTTAAAAAGCAAGAGGCAAAGCACTTAGTCTCCTTAGGTAAGGAGACTGTTTTAATTATTTATTTTTTAAGAAGCAGAAGGAACTGAGAAGAAAAAAAGGAATGTCTTGTGTCTTTGAGGAGTCTTTCGTGGATGAAACTTTAAAGAACAAAATAACAGCTCCTTGGTTTATCCTGAAAAGAAACAATTGTACATGCAAATCACGCTGCAGCAGAAACTCTGAGGAGGATTCTATACATACCTAGATCCCTGTAAGCATACCTATGTGTGTTAAATTATCTATTAGAGAAAATGTGTGGGAGTTTATGGCTGGAAGAGTGCACCTGTGTGAGTTCTGTCTCAGTATTTCTGTGACTGTGGATGTGCTATAAGGATATTCGGAAAAAATGGCAATGTTTTTCTAGCTATTATGCATTCTCATCGTATTTGCAGGGACACATCAGCTGGGCAGAGCTGCAGCTATGAGTAAGACTAAGGCCGTAGTATTTCAAAAATTTTTCTCCCTAAAAACTCCTGTGTATGTTCCCAAGAGATATCCTTAGGCACTCAGTCAGAATCAATGTATTGTTATGTTATGACCTATTCAACCAAACAAGGTTCCCTCATCTCGCAGGTCAAAACAGATTAAAAGGGAAAATGCTGCTAGCAATTAGCAAAGGCAAAAATGTGAAGGAATAGGTAGAAAAACCATAAAACAGACATAGAGATTTAGGGAGCCGAGCTGTGTGAGGATGCCTATTTTAGGAGCTAACAATTACGCCTATGCTAATAATCTTCAGGGACACAGCACAGAAACTGACATTCCAAATGTTGACCAAAGTTATCCTATTTCAAATCCCCAGTGTAAGAAAACAAAGAAAAACATAATAATTTTAGAAAACTGTCCATCCAAAATAGATTAAAAAATAATTTTAAAGAGAACATTTCCTTTATCAACCAATATGGGGCAAATTAAATGTTATTCCATTTGTGGGCAAGATTTAGGTAGCTCTGTGATTTCAGCATTAGGTGCAGAAAAAGGGAGTGGTGGCTACATGGTCCAGATGACTTCATGCTCTTTTAACAAGGAATGATTGAGCAGTTAGCATGCAAACCATGTGTGTTGTGTGGGGGAGAGAGAAAGCACTGGGTGGGAAGAGCAGACCATCTATGCTAATGGAAAGTCAGCTCAAAGTGCATATCCGGCATCTCCTTTGTATGTGAAGGGCATTTATTTGGGTTTTCATTTTCTGATAGGGAATGATATAATTACAACTGATACAATAAATAAATAGAACTTTAGAGAGTGCAACAAAAAAATCCAAACTGGCCAGTGATTCAATTTGTCCAACACATCTATCTGACTGAGCCATCTGGCAGGGAACCAGTGCACCAGCACAGCAATGGGTATCACCTGAGGCAGGACAGGCCCTTAGCAAACAGGCTGGTGGGCAAGTGCAAGGTGTGGCATGACAAGGCTGGCCGACTACCCAGACTGCAGAGGCTACCAATCCAAGAAAGGAAGTAAGTGACCCGCACCACTTTGCGCAGTGTTTGGGCAGGCCAGGCGAGGAAGGTTCCCCAGGCTCAATACCAAGAAACGTCTAACAGCAGGTGGCCCAGGCAGGAAGGAAAGTCAGGCTCTAGTTAAGAAGATGCTGACTAGCTCTGTGGTTTTACTTGCTTTGTAATGTACTTATAGATAAAAAATTAAACCTCTAACGGTGATAGGGACAGGGAGGTCACTGCCACCAAAACCCTTTTTTTTTTTTAAAGTGACAGAAGAGTTAACATCCTTCCTATTCTTCCTCCATTTCTGCTCCTCCTGCAGTCATTCCACAAACTCTCTCACCAGATCCATCTAAGGGGTGAGGGAGAAACCTTTCCCTGGTGGGAGGAATGGTTAAAAGGTTGGCAGGGCCCTGATGAAGGAAGCCTATCAGGAACAGGCTAGCCACATAGGTAAATAAGACAGGGCTGGCGAGTTGGGACTTACTATCTAGGCACAGGTGTTACTAGACTATTAGATGAAGAACTAGTTCAAAATTCTGTTCCATTATGAGACCTAGGCTGTCAGTACTTCCCACAGTGTCACATGTGGCTAGCCCAGACTTACGCTGAGAAGTGAGGGTCACCACTTCAGCACCAGCACAGAGATACAGACATTCTGAGCCCGAGAAGGAAGCAGCAGAGGCTCCGATGCAGAGCTGGCAGAGGCCCTGCTCTGCAATACACTGCATTTAAGATGAGTCTTACGAAACCTGGAACAGATATGTTTTTATTCAAATTTGTTTTTCCAAAAGTTATGTACATAAATACTAGCCATGCTTCCTTCACACTCTACATGGTCAGGACTAGAGTGGCTATCTGGAGGAAAAAGAAAAAAAACTTATCAATTTTTTTTTTTTTTTGGTACCCTGTTGAACACATGATTGCATTTTAAGCTGGGACGGAGAGTAGAAAATGACATCTGGGTAATCAGAGGTTCATAGATTATCTGGGGATACAACTTAAATGAGTTGATGATGAAATGAAAAATTGTGTCCTCCCTAGAGCAGCATTATAAAGCATCCAGCCTGCTACTTAAAATTGATTGTGCATTATATTGGTTAAAGAGTGGCATTTAGAAAATAAAATTAGGGCTGGTTTGCATTTCTGTTGAAATAGTTGTGTATACATTTAACAAGAATAGTGCTTTTCTTCTAGAACACATTTATAGCTTGCATTAATTTATATTCACTCAGTGTATTTGCTCAACATTATTTTAAAAGACAGGATGAACATGGATATAATTACTC
This sequence comes from Mormoops blainvillei, assembly GCA_004026545.1. Lineage (NCBI taxonomy): Eukaryota > Metazoa > Chordata > Mammalia > Chiroptera > Mormoopidae > Mormoops > Mormoops blainvillei. Next base: position 53,198 of record PVJD01001889.1, on the reverse strand, counting down.
ACAAGGAAAATAGCTCTTATGAGTGAGAATGATTGCTAAATATTTCATTTGGGAAAATAAAACACAAATGTATTTTTTATTAATTAGAACACAGGCAATACCACAGTAAAGACCAAAGTGATTTAATATTTTTAATTGACAGTTTTACAAAGCAGTGGGAAGCAATAAATATTAATAACTTTCACATCTAGAATTGTATTTGAAGATGTTATCAGAATCCTTGATCAATATCTGTTTATTAGGATTTAAACTCCATGACTTTGTTGCATTATGTTTAAATTATGTGTATTTCCTTGATTCACTATCTACAGTAAATTTTTATTGCTTAGATATGCATAAAATGTCTTTAATGTTATTAATAGCTTCCAACTAGTAGAAAAAATAAATTTCAAGTTGATAGTAAAGTAAAACAAACTGCTATGTGCAAGGCATACGGATTTATTATCTAAATGTCTTTCTTCCTCCTTCAAAGATGACTGGGAGTTATAGCCTTTCTGGAAAAATCTATATTCCAAGAGGATATTTGCAAAGACATTATAGTAATATTAAAATAGCAACTATTCCAGTAATTATAACAGAGAACTTGAAAATGTATACAAAAAGAACAGAATAACAATCTTATTTAATTTATAGTATATTATATTAGAAAAGGGACTGAGGAGACTTGGGGTTCAAAAATTTTAATCACATAAGTGAAAAAATATATTGCTGCTATAAAACTTGTGTTATAAGATAGTGTTAGAGGTAAAAATAATAGGGAAGTGTACAAATTTTGTTTTTAATTTAACTTATTTAGTGTTAATTAATGAAAGACTGGGGAAGACATTCTTAATTTCTTCCTCTACACACACACACACACACACACACACACACACACACACACCCTCTTAAAAGCTTCACATTTTAAAAGGCCAGGCAAATAGTTCTAAGACAGTGAAATATCTAGTAAGCATCTGGTTGTAAATCTAACAATACTCATCTAGAAAGATTGGTTATAAAATGGACATTTTGGGCCAAGTATCAAAGGTTTAATAAATTAAGCTTTGTCAGGCAGGAGAGGAAATTGAGTTTCAATGCGGCCCAGAGTGAATGGCAAGCACAGGAAGGTGCTACTGGGATACATTAGGGATCTAACATAATAGCCTATAATTGGAAGATAAATCTGAGAAGTAAAAATAATACACAAACATTTGGGACTCTTTTGTTATAAAATAACTTAATAATTTTGCTGATGATACATGAATCAATCTCCTATCATCAACACAGTGAACTTGGTCAGTGAACTGTCCTTAATATGAACCTCTTTGCCCCAGACAAATGGTTCGAGGCAAGAAAATCTAAGCTTTAGGACACTGGATCCCACCGGCAATGGGTTTTATCAAAATAAGTCAGAGTAAGGAACATGGAGAGTGTTTTAGAGCAGGTAGTCAGGAAAGATCTTTCTGACACGGTGGCGTTTGTCAGGGAGTTGGAGAAAGTGAACAATGGCATATTTGGATTTTGGAAACAAGCGTGCTCCTGGCAGAGGAAACAGCAGGGAAACATGGAGAGTTTCTACTTAAAGATCAGCAAGGTGGCTAGAAGCTGCAGGCGCGAGAGCAGAAGAATGATGGGACACGATGGTTCAGAGGTAGTGACAGCAAAGGGGTCAAATCAGCAAAAGGCCTTGGGGCAACTGTAGGGAATTTGACTTTTGCTTTCACTGAGACAAGAGGCCAATGCACACTTTTGGAGAGAAGAATGAGGTCATTTGGCTTCTCTTCTAAATAGCCCACTCTGGCTGTTTCGAGGAAGTGGAAGGGAAGAGTATATAGGAAGGGATAACAGCAAACTTTTGCAACCATCCGGACAAAAGACGTCGACAGCTTGGACTAAGTTTCTAGCAGTGGAAGTAGTAAGAAGTGGCTGAACCCAGAACCTATTTTGAAATGAGGGTCAATTGTATTTGCCTGGATTGGTTATGGTATGTGAGAGGGGAGAAGAAAAGAGAGGAGTAATTGATGGCCCTAAGTTTTCTAATCCAAGTAAATAGAAGGATGGAGCTTTCATTTAATGCAGTGGGGTAAGTTATGGGAGGGAGAGAAATCAGGAGTCCATATTTAGGCATGAGAACTTTGAGACATCTATTGGACATTCAAGGACAGAAAGGAAGAGAAATATTTATCCTGGAAAGTAGGAAAATGAGTGGCATAGAGGAATTTTGTAAGATTACCAGATAGCCCTAAAAATCTATCAGAAATTGTCACTTTCCCCAAGGAGTTGTAATATTCAGCCAAGAATTAAAACCGCTGAGCAGTACAGAAAAGAATGGGTGTTTGAAAAAGTGGTTAAGGCTATCAAAATCACTTGAAAATATTCTACCATCTAAACATTTTAGTGGAGGTAATGGGTGGGGCACAAACTGGGTAACTTGAAAAAGTTCCTTAGTCAGTTCTCATAGTTTCTTTCCAACAAGGAAATCAGTAACATAAACGCAGTTACCAAAATTGTTTTCTATCTTCTTTCAGGAACATATTCAAAAACAATGCCAATAAACTGGAAATTTATGAAGGGAGGCAAAGGAAAATTCACAGAATGCATGTTACATCCGGACACTGGACTTTCTGCTTTACATGTGTTAGCTTAGTTCATCTTTCCAGCATACTTTTGAAATGGAAACTCTTAACTCTTTTTAGAAATGAGGAAAAGAAGCTTAATACTTATACCTAGATAACATAACTAGGCTAGGATAGAGGTAAGATTTTGCTTTCCCTACAGTCATTTCTATCTGAATAAGTTGAAAAGAAGCACCCAAGTATTTTGGAAAAAGATAGGGGTTTAACAACTTGTTTAAGTGCATACTAGCTATACAATAATATATTAGATTGTGGACAGAAACACTTTAAAATTGCAAGCTTCATGAGGATAAAGTCCCTGCTGTCCTGTAGACAGATGTATTCTTGTGTTCCTTCATTCATCCAAAATTCATTTAGTGCTTATGATAGGTAAGGGGCTATATACCCCATAGCTAAATAAGACGCAGTTCTTGTTCTCTAAGGATTTCCTATTCTATCAAGACAGTCAGATAATAGCACACTGTTCCTGCTTTAAAGGCTGTACTCCTTTTGCCTGTTTAAAATTCATGTGCTGCCTATAATCCTGGGTTTGCAGAAATCATTCACTGCTTTCTGCAGTGATCAGTTAATCAAGCAGAGCCACAAAAGGGCTCGAGCAAGGGTAGTGTAAGTCTGCATTCTGGAATTCGTGGAAGGCTTCTGCTAGCCAGAGCCTAAGGTTCTAAGTACAGACAAAATCAGAGAGGCTGGGGATAAAACAAAGGGGCTCATAGGTAACCTGGACCCAGGAAATTAGCCACAGGGACAGAGATCAGATGGGAGCCAACACTGCTGGTCTAAATAGAGGCGGACTGAGTTTTAAAATTCTGTCTCAGAATTTCAACTATTTCAAAGCAGAGAGTTATCGTTGAAACAAATGAAGCAAAAAGCAGGGAGGTTGTGGCAGGGCCCAGAAGATCCCAGAGAAAGAGATCCTCTGAGGATCTGCTTAGGTCTTCGCACTCAAGGAAAGAGGGCCTGCTTCTTCGGAGTTCTCACTGCTGCTCTGGGAGTAAGAGACAACACTGCAGTGCCCCCAGGTTCCTTGCTCCAGAGAGCCTTGAGAGCATCTGGTCTAATTCAATTATTCTTTTAAAGCTTCCTCCCTCTGAGTAGTATTTTCTCCTTCCAATAGGGGCCCGTCACCTTTGGCGGTGGTGAGGATGTCTCAAATCTGACTACTTACGTGGGTTTGAAGACTAGACTTTTATTAAGGGCAGGTATCTTGACTCACTTTTCTTTGGCACTTCTGGACAAAACCCAGGTCGAGCTCTTTATATTTGGGTTTGATATCTCTGGAGATACTAACCCTAGTTCTTCCCCCAGATCCACTTGCCTTAAAATATTGCCTGGGAGGGTTAGCTGGCCATCCTATGACAGCAAGGAACGAGCATGGTGCTGCGAGGCTGGAGTTGCCCTGGATAAAGCAGAGAAACAACGGGCAGAAGGGCTGACCGTTTATACCTAGTGGGACAGCCTTTTGCTAGCTCATGGCTGGGAGGATAAACTGTAGCTCCTTTCAGAGGCTGAAGGTTGAGGCATTAGTTATGAAAGTAAAGAAAATACATAGCCAACTAGAAGTGATGATTCATTATAATTATTAAAATAACAACAGCAATGATACTTCTCAGGCTAAGGATTTATTTAAAGTATTATAGGATGCCTAGACAGAGCAGACTTAACACACCTGAAACATTAATAAAATATGAGATGAAATAAATGGCAGAGAATGAATAAATCTGATCAGCGAAGGGAACACTATTCAAGCTATCGAATAATTTCCACAACGCAATGAATTCTAATGGCAAGTAACACAATAGGTTTAAAATGCACTGAGATCCTGACTACGCTCTGTGTATTGTAGAGTCCAATGGCCTTGATCTTGCTAAGGATGGTCATGCCTCAATAGAGTTTAGTCTTCTGAAGTTCAGATCACTTGTGTGATCTGATGGCATAAAAGTGTGTGGCATCATAGAATAAGCAAATTTTTGAGCAATCTGTCCCACTCAAGGGCACCCAAGCACACCTCATTCTGTTCTGCTATCACAGTACCAGTAGAGGGCAGTGAGTCCCTCAGATGCAGCTTCTGTCAGTCCACAGGTTTCTTCAATAGATCTTCCAGTAATCTCAAACTGATGGTCTTTAGTTCCCCATTACCTCCTTCCAGGTCCATTTTGCATTGTATCAAGCAAAGTGTGGAAGAAAATGTAGGCGCTTTTAGGCTGAGATTCTTTTTCTTGCACTATGTCAGAGAATCATAAGGGTAGAATTCACATGGTGTATTTTTCAACATTTAAAACAGTAAAACTTTTTAATAGTTTATTTGATAGGCCCACTCATTTACTGGCAGGAAGGTGGGATGCTCCTGAAATAATGTACAAACTCAGCCCCGACAATTCTAGGACCTGGGAACTCAAACATTTTCTTAGAAATAATAAAAATAAAAACAAAATAAAAAAGAAGCATTATTACTGTTATCACTCTGAACCGTACTTCTAGTGCTGGTGTTTCCACCTTCCCTCTTTCTAGGACTTCTCTTTACTAAAACTTGTATCTAATCCCTTGACCACTCCCATGTGGAGAGGCTGCTCCCTGCCCATGCACAGGTTAGGATTCAGAACAAGGAGTCCCTTAGCTCTAATTATGGGAACAGTTATAGACTAGAACCTTGATATTTTTTAACCTCTAATTTCACCCTAGCCCAGCATCCCTATGTAGGCTTCTTATTAAAAGCATGACCAATTTAAATTTGATTTCTTAAAGCAATTTTGACTTTTTACCTATGGAGTTGGGGGAAGTAATATGCAGTTGTTGAATGTATATCCTATAAACACTACTAGGTCAAAATGTTGATGCAATTTTTCAGCTCATTAAGACCTTTAGTGACTTTTTTTTTTTTTTGTCTAGCTTAATCAGTTTCTGAAAGGGGACTGGTATACCGATATAATCTCCAACTAGAATTATATATTTCTCCCTTGATTTCTTTTCATTTTTGCTTCATGGATTTTTTGAGATACGAGGAATTTTGTTAGGCTGGATTGTATCCCCTCAAAATTCACATTTTGAAGTCCTCACCCTGGTACCTCAAAATGCAACTGTACTTGGAGGCAGAGCCCTTAAAGACGTCATCAAAGTGAAAGAAATTATGTCATGTAGGTGGACTCTAATCTGCTGTGACTGATATCATTCTAAGAAGAGGAGCTGAGGACACAGGCAGGCACTGAAGGAAGGCCATAAGAAGACAAAGGACAGGGCCCTCAGAAGAAACCAAACCTGCCGTCATCTTGATCTTGGACTTCTAGCTTTCAGAACTGTGAGAAAAACATTTTCTCTGGTTTAAACCACCCAGCCATATTTTATGTCAGCTCTAACAAACAAACATAAGCATCTATAAATTTATGATTGTTATGCTTTTGGTGAAATAACTTTATGAATATGAAACATCTCCCTTTATCTCTGATAGTACTTTTTGTCTTAAAATATATTTTATCTGATATTAATCTTAGTACTCCAACCTTCTCATGCTTATTGTTACTTTCAACGTATACGTGTCTTTATATTTGAAGTACATTTTTTATAAACATAATATAGTTGGAGATTTTAAAAATCCATTTTGACTCTGTCTGCCTTTTTAATCAAAATGTTTAGTCTATTCTCATTTACTATAATTCTTGATGTGGTTGGTCAGCATTGATTGTCTATTATCCTCAAAATGTTACATACATTTTTCCCTTTCTGCGTGTCAAATAATTTTCTATTGTATTCTGGACATTTTGGATGTTACCTAATGGAGACTTTGAGGCCTATTATATTCCTCCAAAGAATGTTGATATCTTTTTTGTTTCACAAAGCAACTAACTTTATTGGATTCAAACTGTAAATTCTGTTTTTGTGGTGGAAGCTGAAAATTCAGTTACGTTTTTTCCATTCTTAGGTCACCTGTTTGGAATCTGCTCTATATGTGTGCATTTCATGAAGCAGAATTTTTAAATGGTATTTCAACTGCTTTACAAGGTACAAGCTAAGTCTTACCTCAGGCCAGATACTCTGAAGTGGAAAACTCACCCAGTGCTCCTCCCTTCTTCCAAGTGTTGACCTCCTCCCAGGATGTGTCTGCTTTTGTCATTCTCCATTGCCTGCAGGTGGCTGTTTTTTGCAATTTGTCCAGAGTATATAGTTACTATATTTGGGAAGAGCAATCTGATAGAAGCTTATTCAAGAAATACAAGAAAGGCAGGGAGAAAAATGAAACAGGGTTGGGGTAAAGGGAAGGAAAAAGAAATAAAGAGAGGAAGTTTTCCAAGCCAACAGTGGGCATGCTGGAAAGACCTAACAGCAGGTGCCTGAGATCCAGTCCTTCTAGGTAAATGACATCAAGAAACAGAACAACCAGCTTATGTGGGCTTGAGCCAAAGAGAAAAGTGAGAAGACAGAGTGAGAAAGAAGAAACCCAGGCACCAGTCAGAGGAGTGTAATAGACACATGACCACAACTTCAAGTAATCATGCCCTTACATAAGCCCTACCTCTCGAGTGCAACAGAACCCAGCACTTGTTTCCAACAGATAGAATATGGCTAATGTGATGGGATGTCACTTCCTTATTGATGTTGCATTATATTAGACTTTAGTTCAGCGAAAACCAGAGTGAGATACTTTCTTGCTGACCTTGAAGAAGCAAGCAGCAGTGCTACAAGCTGCCTATGAAGATGGTCATGTGGTGGGGAGTAACTGTGGGTGGCCTCTAGGACCTGAGGGCAGACTTCATCCAAGAATCAATAAGAAGCCTATGCTCTCACACACCAGCTACAAGGAAGTGAACTAGCACAAACTGAGTCTGCTCAGAAGTGGATTTTCCCCTTGTTTAATCTCCAGATGATAACATAGCCCAGACAATATCTTGATGTCAGTATTTAAGATCCACAGCTGAGGCCCCAGCCAAAACATGGCTGGCTGGACCTCCAATCCATGAAATTAATAAGTGCGTTTTAGCCCCTAAATTTTTAGTGATTTACTGCACAGCATAGGAGAGTGTTATAGGTATAGTATATGGGGAAGGGAGAAAAAAAACTGCTCTTGAAAGTTGAGTATCTCAAAGGGACATGGCTATCTGATCAGAATATCCAGGAACAGGAGAAAAAATGAACACATCAGAAACATCCAGAAATACTGACTATGACTCAAGATTATACTGGCAGGTTACCAGCATGGGCTCTGTACGTGACTGCTGTGCAGAGGCTGTGATTCGGAAACTTCGGTTGTAAGAGTGGTTGGACAATTGGGGTGAAGTCCAGAGGATTAAACCAGCCTTAATTTTTTTACTAGAACTCATAAAAGGAAAAGAGTAATAATAAAAAAGAAATTTTGACTGTAATTAAGGAAAATAATGACAGATAATTACAAGGAAGTCAGGACATTGTTGAATATCTAAGAGACATTTGGAAGGACTATTATATGCCAGAAACTTTACTAAATATTTCATAAATCAGCACTATCCAATAGAATACAGTGTGAGGCATTTATAATTTAAAAATTTTAGTAATAACACTAAAAAAGAAAAAAGAAAGATGTGAAGTTAATTTTAATATTATATTTAATTTAACCTAACACATTATTTCAACCAGTAATCAATATTCAATGTATTAATGAGAGAGGTTACTTCCCCTTCTCCTTTCTTCTCCCTTTTTTCTCTCCTCCCTCCCTCTCTCCCTCCCTCCCTCCCTTCCTTCCTTCCATCTTTCTCTTCAAAACCCATCTGCATGTTTTTCACTTAGAGCAAACACAGACTAGTTTGAAGCCAATCCTCTTTCTTCAATTTTATATTTTGATAGTTAGGCAATCAAATAACACCTAATTTTTGCTTTGTTTTATAATTAATAACTTTATTCTAAAAAGAAATTTTAGGTTTACAGAAAAATCGAAACCACAGAGAACTCCCATATGCCCCATACCTGCCCCAAACACCCACAGTTCCTCATTATTAATATCTGGATATGGTATATTTGTTATAGTTGATGAGCCAGTATTGATATATTATTATTAACCAGCTTTCATAGTTGACGTTAGGTATTACCCTTTGTGCTGTATATACTATGGGTTTTGACAAATGTGTAATGACCTGTGTCCACTGTTACCATATCATACAGAATAGTTTCACTGCCTTAAAAATCTGTTGCCCCAGTTATTAATTTCTCTGTTCATCTTCCCCAAACCTCCAACAACCATGGATCTTTGTACGGTCTCCATAGCTTTGCCTTTTCAAGAATGTCATATAGATAGAATTATACACTGTGTAGATTTTTCTTATTGGTTTATTTTACTTACCAATATGCAATTCAGGTTCCTCAATGTGTTCTTATGGCTTGATAACTCACTTCTGTTTAACACCAAATAATATTCACTGTATGAAGATACCACAGTTTATTCATCCATTTCCTACTAAACAGCATCTTGGTTGTTTGCAAGTTGAGGCAGTTATGAATAAGCTGCTATAAATATCTGTGTGTAGGTTTTTGTACAGACATAAGTTTTCAGTGCAGTTGGGTAAGTACTAAGGAGCGTGACTATTGAATTGTATGGTAAGATTATGTTTAGTTTTGCAGGAAACTGTCAAACACTCTCCCAGAGTAGTTGTGCGGTTCTGTATCCCCACCAGTAATGAGTGAGAGTTCCTGTTGCTCGACCTAACCAGTACTTGTTGTTGTCGAGATTTGGGATTTTGGCCATTCTATTAGGTGTGTAGTAGTATCTCGTTTCACTTTTAATTTGTACTTCTCCAATGTTACAAGATGTTGAGAACGCCTACATTTTAACAACTGCTGATACCACCACTACCATTACTTGCTAACACTAATTATTACTCTCTGTGTACCAAGCCAAACACTTTTCACGTATTTTCTCACAACACTATGAGTCAGATGCCATTATTATTAGGTATTTTGCAGGAAGGGAAAGCAAAGTTTAGAGAAATTAGTACATTGTAAATAAATGGTGAATCTGTGATTCTCTGATTTTCCTGACTCCAAATCTCATCTCATCGTTGAATTACTATATCTTTTTTTTCTCTCAAAGTGAGATCCCTTAATCCCTTACTTCAGAAAGAATTAGGACCTTGATAAAAATTCAGACTCCTGAATACCACCCTGTTCCATCAGAATCTTCACAATGAGGCTCTGGGATAGAAGGTTTTGAGGCACACCTAAGGTTAGAACCACTGCAATATCATAGTAGCGTTACTCTAAGTCCGAGTAGAAGTTTCCATATTTTGTTTGTCTATTGCATCATGAATTTCTCTTTGAAGTATATTTATAAAAGCAGTTATTTAAACAAAGCAAATTATACTGGAGACAATTAGATAATAACTTAAATGTAGTTGAATAGGTAGTTCACTGTGTCGCCTGATTAGAGACTGCTATAAAATCTTTGCCCACCTTTTTTCACACTTGTATTTGAAAATTTCTACAAAATATTCTTATTATTAGTGTAATAAGTGCAGTTGGGTACAGTTTATTAAAAAAATCCTATCCCTTAGATATAGATTTTAAAACAATATACCTGAATGAGGAAGACTGAATGAAACTAACATTTATAATAAAAATCATGGGAGCATAGACATAATTTTGATAACAAGAAAATATATCCTATTGAACAACTACCATGTATCCCTCTGTACTAGACAAATTGGACAAAGATCATAGAAAATACTATGAGTGTTATGATAGATTTCTCTACATATATAAGTCCAGTTATTGCTTTTTAAATTTTATACATATAAAATTTATGTATATATAAATATGTATATGGTAAGTACGTTATCTACTGTTTAAATAGCTCTGACTACTGGTGACCTTATGCTTTGGTGACATTTACAATGTCTTGTCTTCAATATCTGTACTCAACTACTGTAAATTCATGCCTATGGCTTCTTTAATGAAGGAAGTCCATCATATATTTGGTCTTTCTCTTTTCCTGCTGCCTTTTCTTTTTCCCAGCATCATTGCCTTTTATAAAGAACCCAGCCTTCTCATGATATTTCCAAAGTAGCACAGCTTCAGGTTTGTCATTTTTGCCTCCAGTGATGTTTCAGTCTTAATTTGCTGTGGGACCCACTTGTTCATCTTCCTGGTGGGCAAGGGTTTTGTAGATCTCTCTCCTCCAACACCACATTTCAAATGAATCAATGTTTTCCCTATCAGCCTTCACTCTCCAACTTTTGCATCTGTACAAAATAATTGGGAATATGAGGATAGAAGATTGTAGTCTTGTTCTCCAGTGACACATCTTTGCTTTTGATGAACTTTCCTAAGTCTTCTATCATTGCCCTTCTGAGTCACAGCCTTTTCTTGATTTCTTGACTGCACTCTTCATTTGAATTACACACACACACACACACACACACACACACACACACACACAGACACACAAGTTTATTGTAAATTAAACAGAAATTTCAAGCCAGGTGAAAATCAACTTAGCAGGCACTCTATGAAACCTTATGGATTAAATTAAATAGATACCTGTCTTTTGTGGCTTTTGATCTAAGACAAGGCATTATTAATGATATTTGCAATAGGATTGAGTTCAAATCCCTATTATGCTTCTAAATAGGTGTGGAAAGTTGGATATCACCTTTTAAGCCTTGGTTAACATGATTCTAAATGGAGGTAGGAATAACATCTACCCTGTAGAATCACTGCATTAAAAGCATTAGACAGTGCCTGATTCACATTAAGCAGTCAATAAATGTGAGCTATTATTTTTACCATTATTATTCACAGGAAAAATTCAAAGATGGGAATGGACTCAAAGGAGTAGTAGAGTGGAAAGTGCTAGAATGCTAGTGTGATGGATAATGGTACAAGGAAATAAATGGTATGTGACAAATGCATGATGTGGAAATTAAGTACTCTAGGAATACAAAACAGAGGAAATCACTTTTCACTGAAGTTAGCAGGAATGGCTTCAATGAGTAGTCTAGATTAATTTGCAAACATTTTTAGATGGAGAAAATGTGCATTTGGAGGGAGTATCTTTACAAGGATGCACAAATTCAGATATTTTTATCACCGCTTGACAGGTGGAAGAACCTTGTGGACCCTCAGACACAGCCCACTGTGCCAAAATTTCATAATGTGAGCAAAGGTAGTTTCAAGGCAGGTGCTATATGAGACAGAAGTTTGGACACAAGTGAGGAGAAGGCATCCTTCCCATACTAATTGAAGCTCAGCTTGAATTGCAACTACACGTCATTTACAGCTAGAAAATTGCAGACTGAGGACCACAGCCCTCTAAAGTAGCATGTCACCGAGTTTAAGAAGTCAAGGGGCATAGCCACCAGAAGCCACGAATCCTGCTAGAAGGAACATTAATTGTTCTCTACATTACACAGCCTGGGTAGTTCTGCAGTCAACGAGAAAGAGCGGGCTCCGAATGGGGCTCATTGCTTTTTCCACATAAATTTGGAATTGAGCAAATAGACCACTATCTACAATTTTCTCCATAATATCAATGCAGGCTAAGTCTGTGCCGTATATAACAGGATGCAGATGAGATAATGGTCTTGCCATGAAGAGCCTCAGCAAAACATAAATGCCTCTCTCCTGATAATTTCTTGCTATCTTCCTGGATGTTAGCTTGCTATGAGGAGCCCTAAAAGCATAAGCAAGGTTGGCATTCCACTTTCAGTGCTATAAACATATTTTGGAAAGGCAGGAGCAATTGCGTAGCTGCACATACATTGGAGGGAGAGCATGACCTGGAGATGAAGGTTTATCATTCCTTATAAAAAAATGTGGAAGAAATTGTTCTAAATGTAGTCCCTGTTTTTTATTCCATAGCCATCCTTTATCGAGTGTTTACTAGTAGCCCAGATCTCTATTAGGCATTTTTAAAACTTATTTTATTTAAAACACAGGTAACAGGAAATCACACAAAATTATTATAAAGCAAATACCATTTTAACTACCACCCATGCCATTGCTAGCCACCTAGAAGCCTCCCTCATACACTCTCTTCCTTCTCCTTGCAAAAGTAAACCTTGTCCTGGTTTTTCCAGTAATCATTTCTCGTATTTATTTATAGTTTATCACTTAGGTGTGCATTCTGAGGCACGGTTTCATCAATAATCATTAATTTTCAAATTAATATCTTTCTTAAACTCCATTTAAATCAACAAGTTTTTATTTCCCCTTTTCCTTAAAATGTATCTGTTGGAGAACTTGGGCCACTTGCCTTGTTGAGTTTGCCCCAGAGTGGAGGTGCTGACTGTACACGCATGGTGTAGCTTCACATGTTCTCTTCTCTGTATTCCCTGCAAATGGACAGCAGGGCCTTAGATTAGAAAAAACTTTGATGCCTTTGGCAAGACTATAGGTACTTCTGTGTTCTTTGATTGGTGGAATACTGATGCTTAACACATCAGTCCATTATTTTAATTGGAGACTCAAAAGTGGCAATACTCTAATTTTATTCAGTTTTTATAATTTTATTTATTAGGAGATGCTTTCTCATATGTACAATTTGCTTACCCAGTGCTACATTTCCAAAGTAGGCTGAATTAATGTTTGATTCTTTTCTTTTGCCTAGTTTTCATGATAATAAATTGGTTCCTTGTCATCCTTAGAAGGGATGAATTAGAATTTAAATGTATCTGATGGATTCCCATCTACTATAATTTCTATTCTTACTGAAATTCAAATTTTTGGGGATGGCCAAGTAGAGCCTTTTCAAAGTTGGTTTTTAATTCCTCTTAACATTATCCTAATAGTGCTTGCTAGTTTATATCAAAATGTTCTAGGTTTATATGCTTTATTTTTATTCCTGATATAGATTTAACCATTTCTCTAAAGAGCCTGTTTTGTTTGTTTGTTTGTTTGTTTGTTTTTATGACCACCTTACTATTACTGGGTGAAAGTAATAACCATTGCTACTAAGTTCGTAAATTAAAATACAGGATATCCAGGTGAGTTTCAGTTTCAAATAAGTAAACAGATTTTAATATAAATATGTCCCAAATGGTCCACATGGGACAACTTATATTTAAAATAATTTATTGTTTATCTGAAATTCAAATTTAATTGGATATCCTGTATTTTATCTTACAACTGCTTACAACTCAATGGGTCATTATTGTTTTTCACCCGAGGATATATTTATTGAAGAGAGAGAGAGAGAGAGAGAAAACCCATTGTTTTCTGTACCTGCCCTGACCGGGGATAGAATCCTTTTTGTGTATGGGATGGCGCTCCAAACAACTAAGCAACCCTGCCAGGGCGGTAGGTCATTATTTCTATCCCATGTTATCCAAGGTCCTCTGGGAAGCAGCTGTAATTAGATATGCAAGAGAGTTATTGGAGGAAATGCCTGTGAGAGGACAAAGGGAGGGACTTGAAGAAGTGGCAGGAGCTTTCAGATGGTGATGCAGACTTGAACACCATGAAGGGCAGAGAGAAGAGAATTAGATAAGAAGGGTCGCAAATTATAGTTCAATATAAATATATAAATATCCCTCATTGACATTTTATTTACTTGAATATCTTAAATATATAACTTCGTTTTCCTCCCTAAGATAAAGTATTGCTGTGAAAAAAAAATACTACTTTAGTTAGATCTTCTTTGCCATCTGTAGTGTGTGCTGCTTTCTCTTGAATGCTTTCATTTCCTTCCTCACTTCTTTTTGGTTTTTACCAGTTTTCTCCTCCCAATCTTGATTTTTCTTAGAGTATCATTTGTTGTGATTAATTGCTCTTATATTATGCCTAAATTTCTAATACATCTTTTAAAATTTTCCTAATTCTTTCTTGAGTTGTGTCCCTTTATTTCTGAGTTTTTCTAATTTTGATTAATGCTGTTCTTTCATATATTGTATCACTTTCTTAATGTAGCTCATTTTGAAATATGTTATAGTTTTAAAAATGTTTTGAGAATGACTTTTGGCAACTTTCTTTGTCAATTGCAGAAGTTGGCAAACTTCCTGTAAGGTAAGAGACAGTAAATATTTTACGCTTGCAGGCCATATGCTCTGTGTCACAAATACTGAGTGCTGCCATCGTCACTTGAAAACAGTCGTAGGCAATATATAAATGATTAAACACGACTATATTGCAATAAAGCTTTATTTATAAAAATGGGAAGTGGGCTGGGTTTGGCTTGTGGGCTATAGTTTGCAAATCCCTGGTTTATTAGGATATATATATATATTTTTTTCTTTTAACAACTATGTTTTTCAAGCTAAACTATATGTGGTATTTGACTGTGATAGTTTCCTGTTGTTCATTTTTGTGTGAATTTAGTTTTCTTAAACCTTTAGGTAGTTAAAAGTGCAGATCGGCTTTTCAACTTCAAAGAGATACTTTTTTGTTTTCATGTAGTATTAAAAAAATATGATGGCCTGTGTGCTTAGATATCTTGGATCTGCTCACCTTTTGTCTGGATACTCTTTTTCCTTTATCTCTCTTATCCCTATTCTGCTCACTTTTGATTCCAAGTTTAGTTTTTCCTCAGTATGGGGTCCTGTGTTGGAAAGAAGCCCTGGCAGGTCAATTTCAAGAGTTCACAGAATCTAGATTGCTCCAGCCTCCGTAGACCTCGATATAGGCCTATTAAGAATCCTGAAGTGTTCGAGATTTTACAAGGCTTACTAGCTAACAAGTTAACCTACCAGTTTTGTGAATATTTTCAAAAGACATGAAACTCTTGGGTCAGAAACAAGGAATGTGATTACTCCGAGCACGGCAAACAGCACAGACATCGCCATGTTTGTGTGAGCTCTCCTCGTCTCCAGTCCCATGGGGGTGAATGATCGGCCCCTGAGAGATTCCTGCTCACACAGTGGGCTGCTGTGTAGAAGAGGATCCCTGTGCTTAAAGGACCCAGATCTTTTATAATGGGAAGTAAGCGTGCCTTCCTTTTGTTCCAGGGGGAGACGTTATCCTATTTATACTGCAGAGTAAGCATGCGTACCCTTTGCCCTGGAGGGGGCACAATATCTATCTTCCAAGACTGTTAAAAACTTTCTTTGCTCCAGAGGGAAACATTATTCTCTCTTTCCAGGATAACTGCTATACAACTATCCTTTAAAAGGTATTCTAGAACAAAAGACCATTTTTTGGTAGTACGACATGCAGAAATGTGAAGGGTCAGTGGAAAATCAGCTCTCAACAGGGCACTTTTCACTCACTAAAGGAATGCACAAACCGGTCCTACTTCCCCTGAATTCTTCCATTGATCCACACTCCTTTTCAGTGACTATCCACTCACTATTTGGGGTTCTTTCTTTGCATATTTTGGAATTGTCAGCTCTGTCATTTGCACTATTGCTTCCGTCTGCTTTCTCCCACATAGATACAAAGGGCACTCAAGCTACGTGGATCTCTAGAGCTATTTTGTTACCTAGGTATGTTGTAAATGTTTGTTGTGCTTTGGGCTTTGATTTCTAGTTCTCTATCTCATCCAAACCCATGCTTCTATCATCACCATTCAACCTCTCAAAGTAACCCTATCTTTTAAAGAAAGTTTACTACGTGATTTTACTTTTTTAAACATCCTAATTTTGAACATCAAATTTGTTATAATATGGTTGTACTCTAAGATCATAAGGAGCTCATAGGGATGTTTGCATCTCCCTGCCATCCCATAAATGGTACTAAGCTGACTGATTATTTTCAGTGGAGGTCCAATTTTTTTCTTTCTTTTCTTTCTATAAGACTATATATTTTGCCTTCTTGTTATTATTTGCTCATCCCATCTGATAGCGATTCCTCTTACCCTGTTTTTGAACATGTAGTCCCATGACTACTAAATCAGACAAATAAGCTTATTTAAAATGTGTGCCAAGGATGCAAAGCAAAAATAACTGTGCTCTGAGATTGGGGATAACCCTAGACGACTCTATTGATCCTGTGATATTTTTGGCATTATATAAGCAGGTTATAGAAATTCAAGTTCTATTTATTTATATTTTTATTTAATTATAGTTAGTATACAATATTATATTAGCTACAGTAGTTTCAGTTGTACAAGATAGCGATTCAACATTGTTATACCTTATAAGGTGACCGCCCCACTAAATCTAGTAATCATGTCGCTGAGTGAACTTATCGGACAAGACCTATTGAAGGCAACAAACTGTCATAATCAATTTCAACATTTCCTCATCATTTTACCCATTATAGCTCCTCCTCCCTCAAATTCAGGATACACTTTATATATTAGAGGGAAGAAGAATGCGTTAGGAGTGGTGTTACCAATACAACTAGTATCTCCAATTTTTTTTTTCTCTGTGAGTTTTTAGCACTAGAGGCTTAGTATTTTGTAGCATGTGCTATTGCTCACAAGCAGCAGAAAATGTCCAAATCTATTTGGCCTTCACTTAATGTTTTGGAACCCCTCACAACCTGGTTCTCCTTTTACCTAAATCCAGTATCAGTACATCAGAGGATTATCAAGATTACATAATTTCTGCATGTCAAATAGAGAAAAGTGAAGTATTCTATTACAATAGAGAGACAGAGAAAAGGTACTTCCCCTGGGTGACCCTGTTCAATTAATTAAAAGAAAAAAAAATACAGGTTCATAGGAGATTCTGAGAGGTGTTAATATTGATGGTGTAAGAAGTACTATTTTTTTTCAAAAGTATTTCCTCCAAGACCTCTGCTTAAACAAGGAGACGGAAATAGATCCCTACCCGTGTCGCTGCACACACACAAATTGTTCCTCAGCCTCCAACAGGTTTTCTCTCCCCAAGAATTTACAGTTTAATAGGAAAGGTAAGATGTCACTTGTGACAATTAGAATGTTGAGCAAACTGGTACAGAAAAGAGGCATATATTGTGCAGAGAGGCATATACTATAAGAAGAGCTCATGGTCTCTCTACAGGGAGGGGAAGGGGACCACTGAAGAAAACTGTCCATCCATCCTTTTGGGTTGTTTCAATGTCCTATCAACTAGGATTAAACACTCATACAAACACTGATGACTTAATAAAATAGCAAATTAAAGGATATTTCTCTAGTCGTTGATATATATACTGTGATATTTGTTATAGATTCTCTCTACCTCCTCCACTGATGCTTACAAGCAATTATTAAATGCAAAAAATGATAAAGTATTATAAAAATATAGGTTTAATATTGATTGAAAATATCAAATATAAATCAACCAAAAGAGGAATAAGAAAATTAAAATTTGGACTATGCTTTATGAAACTATATGAATACATAGAATATAATCAATGGTAAGAGCTATACTTGAGGACTGATATGAATTAAGGTATCCAATCATCTTTATGAAAGCATTAATAAAAGACAATATACTGTAATATCCCTAATGGCTTCAAGAATGCATTGTTTTGGCTTTTTTACCTTCTTGTTATCCTTCCACTTCTTAATCTCTTTCTCCTCCTTCCTTGATTTGAATAAAGAAATATGACTTTAGTAAATACTTAGACTTACAAGGTAGATATTGAGTAACTCAGTTATTCTTCCAAATCGGTATAGATAGATAACAGATGGCCAGATGGATGACTATAGGAGGGTAAGACGTGATCTACATCAACAGCAAGCGACCCATCTAGGCTAATAGGTTAAACAAAGTTAAACAGTGTTCAGTAATGAGAGTAATGAGAGGTGTACTTTAATGTGTCTCATTTCAATAGCGGTCACATCCCAAGATGTCCTGAAACTATATTTGTATAATCTGAACAGATTACTCGGTATGGTGAATGGACAGGCTGTGAATCCAAGGACTTGGCCTCAATTCTCTTTGGAGATGGTTGAAGAATCATTCCCAATGGTAAAAAGTCAATTGGTGGGCAAAAATGCCAGGGACCCTTTGATGTGAATGGATGGTTAGGAACTGTTTCACCTACATTTTATACTGGATTTTCTCCTGTTTGTGCAGGCAAAATTCTCGGGGGAGCCTGAACCTAATGCTAAATTCTTCAAAATAAATTAAGCATGGTGAAGTTGTTACAAAAGATGGAAATCCTTCCTTCCCTATAAAAATTAGTCAAGATCTCATGGCTGAGTTTTCTCTTTCAATTCATAAAAGATTTCTCTGAATGGGAAATGTGCTTTGTGCTGTTTTGGGAATTATATGAGGAAAGAAGCCAGGCATCCACTATGATGTACTAGTGTAAAAGAAGTCTCAGTAATAATGTGCTTTCTAAGAATAAAGATAAAGAGGTTGTTTTGAATTATTACAAAATCTAGTCTTGCTTATGGAAACAAGAACTACCTGTTTCAAAGAAATTTGTTCATAAAAAAAAAAAAAGACTCATTACCTCATTACCTGAAAAGAGCAAGCCTTACAAGTGTTATGCCAGTGTTTGTGAAACTCTTCCATATCTGGCAACCTTTCTGACATTTGTGGACAGAATCTGATTCATAAAACTTGATTGTATTTCTAAGGAAATATGAAGATTGGGGGGAAAATATCCACTAATATCAGCTAAAATAGACAGTCTATATTTTTACTATGCTAATTAACATAACCAGTTCATTAAGAAATTACACTTAGGAAATCAAATAAATAAACTCATACACAGAACCCCTGTCAAGAATCTAGTAGATAAAATGATAATAAGATTAATAATGACAACAGGTAAAATCCCCACACTCTAAAATTGTTTGGTATTGCAATCCACCGACATATGAAGAGAAAATAATACATGGAAAAAATCAGACGCCTTGTTTTCCTGTTAATACGCTTATTTATATATGTCACAGAAGGGCTGTAGGGTTAAGGAAGATGTGACATGTGTTAATATAGCAATCAAGGAGACTGTATAGCAGAGGGGCTCAGTGTGAATGAGCACTTTGTCAATATCTTCAGGTCTCCAGTGAGCAACAAGAATGGCTCTCAGGATATTGCAACTCTGTCTGCTTCCACCAGAGATCATAATTGGGCTATGCATTTTTACAGCAGGAAGGTCTCCCCGCCACAGGGAGAGGCTGACAAAAAGTTTAGTTAAATTAATGCCAAGAAAATCTCAGCGCAGTATGAGTAGTATACAAGGACGTCACTTAAATATGTAGTGTCTGTACTTCTTTTACTTTCTTTTAAATAGATTTTTAATATGGTTTACTGGTTAGAGCTTCTCAAATATAACTTGCTTCTGAGGATTTCTTAGCATTCTGGTTTTCTGCCCGGTGACATGATATACACTTTGGGGAATTCAAGAAGCCAATTGAGGTGAGTGGAGGTGATTTATAAATCGAAAGCAAATGATAGCAAAAGATGTGAACTAAAGCTATTTCCTGATCTGCGGAAAGCTAATTGGGCACATTTCAGGCCAGGTCTCTGAAGGCACAGCTCATGAACTCTGTCTTCCTGATGCTGTGCTCATTACAGGCACTCAATAGAGGACTGGCTAATGCTAGGGAAATCCCATCAAGGTGGCCTTTACATGACACTGCAGATTTTCCTCAGGAAGGAGAGAAACAAAGAAAAAAGGTAGGGAGAGATTCCAGGCAACTACTTGCTTACGGATTCCTTTCTGCCTTACCTAATTTATCTGAAACTGATGAATTAGTCTCCAAAGGCTACCCTGAACAAAATATCGGAAGACTCTCGTTTTGCTCAAACACATCAGAGTTTTGCCAGGCCTTATTTGTTATTCATTTTTGTTGAATTAAATGTGGAATTTTTTGGTTTGGGGCTAGTATTTGATAATGAAGACTACATGCAGCACACGTGACTTAAATATTCTGGAACAACCCATATTTAATCCTGATGCTTAAACATTTTAATAATAATTTTCAATGGATTTAATTGTTATCTTAGTCTCCTAAACTGTCCTCAATTATTCATATTAATAATTCCAGGTAAAATGAAATATACTGCATTGGCATCCTCACTTTTAAAGAATTGGGTATCAAGAAAAGGAAGACATGCCCTCAATGTTGCATGTAAGACATGTTTTCAGTAACTTCAGAAATGCAAATCAGCATATTGAGGAAGCAAAATGGTGGGCGACATCTGGACGGGGACCTGATCTAGGCTTTGAGAAAATAAAATTTGTCAGAAGGGAGTGATGGAGTCTAATCCTACAAACCTTCTTGAGTAATATGGCCATGTATTGCAAGCAAGAGACATTTAAAATCCAAAATTGATCATCTCTCTCAGTCTTTTGCAGTTATGAGAGTCAGATTCCATTCCAGAAAACTTAGGAAGACCTCCTTTATTATTGCATAAGTGTTATAAAATGCACGGTTGTCCATGAGTTAGCTCATCAAAGACAATATGAGAAAAGTACTCAGAATATTCTGTAAATCTCTACAACATTCTCCTTTAAGAAAGCTTTCAATTTCAGAAGTGTTACTCTGTAAATAAATTTCTAATTTTCTGAATTAAAAAAATATTATCGAGACAAGTATCGTTACTCTACACTTACGTGTAACTAGAGAGCATGAGGAGGTTTGGTGGATATTAAGGATCCTTTGTGAAGTAATTAACTTATCTATTGATTTTACTTTTTATTTTTAGAAGCAGTTAATTGACTCTGCCACCAAATTTTAAAGATATATAAGTAATTTGCCATTTAGATGATAGTCTTTTGATTCATAAAATCAATATATTACCACAGATATTTAGAGACAGAAAGGATCTTAGTAGTCACCTAGTCTAAATACTTCAATTTTATCAGGTAAGGAAGCAGAAGCAGGATATTAGTGACTTTACTCTGGTTCACACCTCCATCCTATGATGGAGCTACGGCAAGAATGCCAGTCTACTGACTTACAGTCAGGTCCTCTTGTCTACACTGCACTAGGGTTATAGCTACCAGAGTAGTTTTAAACCTCTGTAGATATTTCATTGTAAATTGATATTTTAGTTTTTTTAAATGATAACATAATCAGAAACCATACAAATCTACAGACATTCTCTCTTAAAATGTAAGGTACTCCTTTATTTTTTTTCTTAAACATTAGCAATTTTTCTTCAATAAGAAATTAAGTAGAAAATCCTATATTGTAACTGAATTTCATTAAATGAAAAAATAGAGTAAGTTGGAAAAATCAGTTTACATGTGATGAGGCTTTAATTAATGCCCTTGACTTAGATCCCAACAGCTATAAAATAATGTTCCTGGCTTAGACAAAAGTAACACCCAACAGAAAGACAAGGACTCAAATCAAAGAAGCCTTCCTTTAAAGAAAAATAATACAGATGTTATGTTATATATGAAATACATGTTATATATGACACATACAACAACTTATATCTTGATTTTTAATAAAGTAGATTTTATACAGGATGCTGAAAATAGATATTTTGTACAGCTGAATTCATTCAAATAGGTAATTTAAATAGGATGAGGATAATTCCCTCGTGTCAATACTCATCCAATGTCAACAGAAATCTTTACACATAAAGTAAATTCCTTCAAGTCAAGTCGATTGCCCAAAATGGAAACATATTCAAAGGATGAACATACTAAAATGAAGAACAGAAAAGCAAAATACAAAAACAAGTATTTTTTGAATGGTGTGGAATCCTTCCTCCCCAAAAAGTACATGTGAGGAAAAATCTGGGTTGTCAGGTTTGCCGGATAAACTGCCCCGAAGCTATTTTTACCAGTGTTTCATCTTAACATTTTGTTTTGTACTTTTTCAATTAGCAAAATTACTTTTATCAAAAAGTTATTTCTGTTGAAATGCACCAACACACAATTATAGTTCACTTACAATATTCACTTGACTACCTGATTTTGAAAAGCTCTCTTTACCCAAATCCCACCTTTCTAAAGAGAAATATCATTACATTTTCTTCTCCAATTTAATTAGATCTTGTGAACAAGTTTATTTTTTAATATGTATTTTAAATGAACTATTATTATAATTAATATGTACGACAAGTGTTTTAGGAATTAGCCAGGCAGGAGCACAACTCCTGCTACGCCCCAACAGCCCCTCCAGCGGGAAGTGGCTAGTTCTCGGACTAAGTAACTCAGACGAGGAGGAAGCTGGTCCTTGGCCAATGAAACAGCTCAAGGCTACTCCTCTCCTCTCTCCCATCCATACTTTCTGCCTCTTCTGCTGCATCCTTTTCACAAACCTTGTGCTGAATTCAGTCACACCTGGATACTGAACTCCCTCCTGCTTTTTTCCCTCCTGAGTGATCTCCAGCAACCTGTTGGAGACCTAAGTCCTCCAACCTAAGACTTGGGGACTGTTCATTGTCCATTTGCTTTGGGTAGGTCCTTTCCAACACGAGGAAAAGCCACTGATAGTTCATCTGGATGAAACTGGTGTACTTTACCAATTCCGCCTATACGAATTCAAGTTCCAAAGAGCTACATTGACTCATTGATTTGTATCCGGGTTCCAGGCTCCCAGTAGCCACACCTTATAACGTAGGCTCCCTTTAGGAGGATTTGGTAGATTTGGCCTGGTTTTAGTCTCCTAGCAATCCCTTCAAGCCTTACAGTGTGTTTGGCACGTGATAAGTGCTCAATGAATAAACTTTGAAGGAGAGATTGTGTTAAGCAAAGAGAAGGCTAGAAAGCGACTTAAAATTTGAAAGTTTTCCTACATGCCCATGAAAAAAGACGAACAAGTGAGTTTCGGAATATTATTATTAGTAATTATTGTTTTAAATCAACCTTTTCTGATTTCCACTGGCATCCATCAGGCAGGCAGCAAGAAATCCAGGCTGCAGGCTGTCCACTGCCCCAAATCAGGAGGCAGAAGCTCAGGTCAAAAACTGGAACAACTTCTTGGAGTCCTGACAGATGTTGGTGGCTTTCGTGGGGCTCTGGGTCCCCAATTCTCCGCGGCCCGCTGCCTTCTGGGAGCGCTGGAGCCACAGAGGGCTTTGCATGGGCACACTCCGATTTTCCGGGTTTTAGCAGGAGCCCGCGGGGGGCGGGGGGGCAGGGAGGCGGTGCGGGGGCCCCGCGGAGCCCCGCAGCCTTTGCCACAACTGTGGGGAGCTCGCGCGCTGCGCAGGACTCTCTCTTGCGTTGCGGTTGCTCAGGAGATGCTAGAGCGCGATGCCCTGCTGCTCCACCTTGCTGGCTGAGCGCGGCGCGGGGAGCCCGGGGGCGGGCGGGGAGCGCAGACTGCGGTAGAATGCGAGCTGGGCACCTCTGGCGCCGCGCGACGTCGCTCGAGCGCGGTCAGGTGCTGCTCGCCGGCCGCTCGCCGCTCCACTAACTTGATACTTGGTGGTGTCTGGTCTCCGAGGCTTTCCAAGCTTTGTGGTGGTGGTGGGGGCGGGGGGAGTTGGGAGTTAAGGGATCTGCGTTAGCCGAAGGAGGGGTCCTGCAAAGCGGAGCCTGCCTGGTGCAGCCCGTCTTCCCCTCCCTAGCTCCCCTCCCCCCACCCCGTCGCTGCCTCTTTCCCTTCCGCCAATTCGGAGAGCGTCGGGCGCCTGTGAAATGCGATCGCTGCCAAGTGACGGTCCCCGAGTCTGAAGTGCCCGCGAGGAAGTGAGCGCCAACGTGGGCCGCCGGCGATGACAGCCATGAAGCAAGAGCAGCAGGCCACCACGGGGGCCAGGGCGAGCCAGGCGCAGCCGGCGGACCAGGTGAGTTGGCAGCTGCGGCCAGGCCCTCCAGGGAAGGGAGGCTCCGGTCTGCGCTCCTCCGGCCCCTCCTCCCCCGCTCGGCTCCCACGCCTCCCGCTCCCCACCCTCCCCCCGGCCCCAGTTCCAGGCTTTCCTTCGCTGTTCATGGACTCTGCAGGAAGTTAGAGCGTCTGAGTGCGCTCCGGGGCCGGGCGAGAGGATGCGCAAGGTGGAGAGCCGCGGGGAAGGGGGCAGAGAGGTAAAGGCTGGGGATGGCCCGGGCAGCCCCGGCGGGCAGACCACTGAAAGCGGGAGAGATAGCCGGGGCCAAAGAAAGGGGGTCTCTTGGCTCCTAGTACCGCACACTGAAGGAACTGGTGCGCTCCTGGGGGTGCTCACTTGCAGGGTTCGAGCCCGCGTAGCTGAGAGGAGCGCTGGCCAAAGCTACCGGAGGAGGCAAATGACCTTTAGGCCGGCAGAGTTTTTCCTTTCTTCTTCTTCTTCTTTTTTTTTTTCCTTTGGAGGAGGTCGGGACAGAAGGCTAAATGGGGAAAGAGGGTATACCAGGTTATCTGTAGTCTGCTTAGTGGAACGGAGATTGAGAGCAAAAAGACAATTATTGTGGGGAGCTGGGAAGACACTGGCTTTGGTGATTTGTTGGGTCCAGATGTATTGTGTTTACAGAGATCGGGTGTCCTATGCTAGCTAAGGATTGTTTCTGTCCCCTTAACGTCTTTCCGCACTGGCCACCCCCCACCCCCTTTTTTTGTTTGTTTGTTTCAGTCTTTACGGATCTGTAGCATAACCATACGGTGGATCCCCATCGCATTACTGGCCCTAGGTTGGGGTGAGTGGGGAGTTCGCTGTCGCTTTTCCCCGAAGTTGTGGGATCTGGAGCGCTACGGCGCCTTGTCTAGGAGAAGGGAGGCTGTGATGCGTTGGATCCAGGTGCTGTCACATTTACCTCAATTAGAGACTGTGAACTGAGAAGGCTACACTTAGTTCTATCAGCGGATAACCACAAAGCTGGAGCACAGAGGCACTGGGGTACAGGATGGGCCCTTTGCCCCGAGAGCACTGTTGTAGGCTACCCGACGTTTCTGGCACAGACACTCCCAGCTAATTGCTAGAAGTGGTGTGAAGGGGGGTGCAAGCAGCTAGGCTCCAGGAGCGGCTCTGCCCTTCGCATATTGTAAGCACTAAGGAGCAAGTGGAGGAGAGCTTTTTAAATTGCCCAGGAGTGGCCGTGAGGCAGAGGAGGCGATTCCAGGGCTGCTGGTATTCATATTCTCGTCTTGGGCATCTCTCCTGACTTATGGTTTCTCTCTTCCCTTCCCTCCCCTTCTCAGTTCCCTCAGGTATGTTTCACACAGGTGGTACTACGCAAAGCCTTAAAGCCTCCCTCTCCCCAGTTTCCTGAGGTGAATGTTGTAGTTTTTACAAAGCAGGTGTTTTCTTCAACCACATCCTCTTTGGTCCCTTTCATAAGTATGAAAGGATTAAAACATTTATATTATATGTCTCTTTCCTTTATATCTCATTTCCCTGCTCCCTCCAACACATACTACAAGGTAGCAACTGGTTAGCAGATTATAAAAATCATTTCAGGAGAGGAGCAAGAATTTAATATCCTCTTTCAGCCCCTAAATTTCATTAACACACCACTGAGCTTCTCTATTGCTCCTGGAATGATGCTACCAATAAGAATGATTAGTCAGGTGAGAGTCCCCACATGAAATCTTTGCTCACTAACCTGTGACACCAGCTGGTTACTTGAGGGGCTGCAAACAGTTCAGTGTTGCTGGAGGTGGGGAGGAAGAAGCCTAGCAGTGCACAGGGAAGCTGAATGTGTAGGTGAAAATAGTGCATAGCAAAACCTTTTGTCAGGACTAACCTGGTACTTCAGATTCATGTGAAGAAATACATTCAGGCTTGAATCCATTTGTCTTGTTAGCATGCATTTTTGTTCATGGCCGTTCCAAATATTCAGGGAGTGGCCATTTGTAGAACTCCTGTTTTAATTGAGTTTTTAAAGTGCCTTTCTGAGTCTTTATGTGATTTTAAAATGTCAGTGATATGCATATTATGGTTGAATTAAAATGAAGGAGATTAATTTTGCAAGGAGAAGCAAAGTCAGATTGAAATATACATGGCAGCATCTCATTGGGGGTTTCCAAGTGTTCCTAGGAAATACCAACATCTAGTATATTCTTTGTCTAAAGCTTGACATATATATGAAATGATGACCAGATAATGTGGACAATTGCTGTGAATGCTTAAACTACATGCTGTAAGATTACTAAGCTTTCAATAACAGCATTAGTCATTGTGGTCTAATTTTGCAGTTGTCACACAACTCCCATGTGGTACTAGACATAATACCTCCACACTGACATGATTGATTATTCAGACCTCTGTGATATTCCTGAAAAAAATATTCACAAATTTAAATAAAAATGTAGCTTTATGAAGTCCTACTTAATGGTTAATAGGGGGAGTGTTCCAGCTAATCACTTACTGTCTATTGATTTTGAGTGATTCAAGCTTTTGAATGCTGCCAGAAAGGTTTTTTTTTTGGTTTGTTTTCAATGGCAGAGATTTTTATGAAACCTCAAAAACGCCGTGTCCTGAAGCTATTAGACACCTACTTTCACTTACAGCACAATAGAAGACCTTACTTAGTCTTCCCTCAGCTTGAAATGGTTATGGCCATATATATAAATGAGCTGTTGTTATGGTCATTAGAGAGCTTGACCTCCCTGTTCTATCTTACTTGTTGCTGTCCTCTGGCACAGGGTGCCATGGCCAGGGGCACCCCTACCCCAGAGAGAAAGCAACAAGAATAGCAGGGTTGTATACTTTTATTAATATTCTGAATCATTGGAAATATTTTTTATCATCTTAGCAGCATTTCCTTTAAAGCTTCATTGATTAAGTAAATGTTTACTACAATTACTGTTGTTTCATAACACTTCACATTTACAAAATGTCTAAAAATACATGCTTTGATAAGGTTAGATACAGTAATTCCCACTTAACTTAATCAATATCTCATTTTACATTGAGTGATCCAAAATCATGAATCGCTAGTTGTAACTTATTTTTTTAACTCACTTTTTAAAAATGCTTGCTATGTGCAGAGTACTGTCGTCCAGGCTGGTAAGGTAACATTTATTGAATGCCTTTTCCTACTTGATTCTCAAAGCAACTTTTTGAAGAAGGTCCTATTGTTATTTCCATTTTAGAAATGAGACTACAGAAGACTAAACAAACTAAGCAAATTGATCAGCTTGTTTTCACAAGTGGTGGCGATGAGACTCAGTCTTAGTCTATGACATTTAAGTAAAATAAATTCAAAAATAAGTTTATTTAAGTCTTAAGCCCTACCTTCTAATTTTTACACAACCACGGTTCAACACATTTCTGCTAGAAGAATGAAAAACAGTTGCAAATAGTGTTTGTGTGTACAGATTTACCTTGAAGGAAAATGGATGAAGAATTTGTTTTAGAGCTTCAACAAATAATCATAGCTCTCAGAACTTTTTCTTTTGGTTAGCAATAATATAAAAAGAACTACACAGATCTTGATGAGTGCATAGGAACTTATTTTTTATAAATATGTTTGTATCATTTGCCCTTCATAACTATGAGACTTAAGGTTTGTTGAATGAGTACAACTTAGTCAGATTTGGTTTAGAATTTGTTCAAATTTCCACCAGGTGGCACCCTTCTGCTGAATCCAGTGGGCAAAAATATTTCCTGAAATGTTTGTCCTTTCAGTTCCAAAAAAACCAAGCCAAAACAAAACAAAACCAGAAACAAAACAAAAATAAATTAATAAACAAAGAAAAGCCCACCCTACTTTCTGAAGTATAACTAAACAGAGTATTTTTTAACAACTATTTATGCTGCAAAGATTGCTTTAGTCATGCATTTTTCTTTAAATAATTTTGCTAGAAAACCAATCACTTACAATTGAACATGTGGCCACCTCTTGATCAAATAATTCATGGGACAAAATTGTGATTAAATATGTAATGTATAAAATGCCTTTTCTATTATACTTTTGACCTTTAAGTAATATTAACCTAAAATGTTTCTATATAGTAATTAGGATTCAGTATTTTTACTTCAACTTTGGTCTAGCAAATCTGATTAAAATGTCAAATACATACTCAGTAAAATTTTACCAAAAAGTTATTCCTTCATGTTTCCCTGACTAATATATAAACGTGCCATCCTTTAGTCTATGAGCTGGTATTTTCAACACAGAACCTCAAAAATAACTTTTAGAAATCATGTTGAAAAACTTTATTTAATAGAATATTTATTTTCTTCTAAGCATTCAACATAAAATATATAGGATCTAATTGGTGAGAGAGCTCTATCTGATATGATTATAAAAGATAATTTAGATTGGCTGTAGGCCTTATGCAGAAGTCTTTATGACTTGGGAGATATTATGCATTATCTACTATCCCTTAATTTCATTATATATTATATATATTATATCTTCATATATATGGCATTTAATCTACTGTGTTTAGAACATACCACAGAACATCCCTTGCTTATGTGCTTCTAATCTCTATCTGTTTATTTTATAGACTGAGCAAATTGCACATTTAAGAAGATTAAATTATATAAAAACAAGTTAAAGAAAATTGTATCATTAAATATTAATGCTGCATTATCTTATGAAGTGCATTACATTGGAAACAGAATACTGAAACCAAGCTTCTCCCAGTCTGAGTAAAAATAAACCTTTTTAAAATTTTTGGTTTTTTTGTGAATCATTTATGATTCCGTAATGTTTTAAGCCTTAGTACTTATGGGCATATTGTTCATTTATTTCCAGTGTAACGAGTAGCATACTCAGCACTAGAATATTGCAACTAGGACTGTGAACTTTTGCACTAGCAGTCACAAATTATTGTTTGCTACTGTCTTTGGATTATGCACTGGAAACCACAGATTCAAGTATATATCCCAGATCCACCTGTCATCACTGTGTTTCCTTGTGCATGATAACTCATTTTTTATATTTCATCTGCAAATGGAGGTGACTCTAGATCTTTTACATGCTGTGTGTGTATGGATTAATGAAATACTCTTTCATTTAAATGAAAAGTTTTGAATAATGCATGTCTCATACCAAGTGCACTCTTAAATTCATAGTATAGGAATAGGAGCCTATACTATGAGAGAGAGGAAAAGTAAAAACTTAGAGGACCATTGAGCCACCTACAGGTGGTGTGTATTTTTCGAACATTGCATTGTTCAGTATACATATTTGTATTCTTGCATATAAATGATATATTCATGATATAATATGTATCATTTGGTTTGGACATTAGACCCGATTTTGCAGACATGCAGATTTTAGAATATTTTGTTACATCTCTACCTCCATTCAATTCAAACACACTTCTGTTTTTATTTTTATTTTTTTGTCTTTTTCTTTAGATTGTGTTTATTTATTTATTTTTAGAGAGAGGGAAAAGGAAGGAGAGAGAGGGAGAGAAACATGATATGTGAGAAAAACAGAGATCGGTTGCTTCTCTCATGCCCCCAGCTGGAGACGGGGCCCACAATACAGGCATGTGCCATGACTGAGAATTGAACTCGCAACCTTTTGGTCTGCAGGTCTGTGGTAGCTCAATTCAATGAGCTACAACCAGCCAGAGCAAACCCAGTTCTTTATTGCCCTGTGCTGCAAGGGGCCAGGCTGAAAGTGGCTAATTCTCACTAACAGGTAAATTAGTTGCTGAACGTGTTGCATATTGTTTTTGGTATAATGCGCTTCATAAGTAATTGGCTTGGAGAAGGAGAATGTTTGCAGAACAGAGGTGTAAATTATAGGATTATCTCAGGAGGTGAGATTTCAGTCAGTGTGGCAGGAGAATGTGCATAGCAAAGGAGCCCTCAGAACCTCCAGGGTGGTTGTGCCTACTGTCATCAGAGGTGGTAATGAGTGACCTAACCCTGGGCTCAGCAAAATTCGTAAGACCTTTTTCACACAGCTTCTTCTACAGCTATTCCTATTCAGTATTCAAATACAAATGTATTTCTTCATATTCCAACTACACGCATACCTTGGAAATATTGCAGATTTGGTTCCAGACCACCACGATAAGGTGAATATTGCAAAGAAGCAAGTCACAGAAATATTTTGTTTTCTCAGTAAATATAAAAGTTAAGTTTGCACTATACTGTAGTCGTTGAATGTGCAATAGTGTTATACCTAAAATATGTACCTTAATTAAAAATACTTTATTGCTAAAAAGTACCAACCATCATCTGAGCCTTCAGTGAGATATAACCTTTTGCTCATGGGTTGTCATAATCCTCTTGACTCTATGCTGATGCCAGCTCACTGACTAGGGCGATGGCGGCTGAAGGTTAGGGTGGCTGTGGCAGTTTGTTAAAATAAGGCGACAATGAAGTTTACAGCACAGATTGACTCTTTCTTTCACACACAATTACAACATAGCATGTGATGCTGTCTTTAGCATTTTATCCACGGTAGAACCTCCATATATTTTCATAGCTGCTGAGTGACTTTATGTGCGTTCTTGTGAAATTTATGTATTACCAAAATATTACAGTGGGGGCATACACTAAGACATATATCAGCTAAGAAAGTTTGGAAATTTTCCCATTTGCAGCCCTGTAAAAGTTCCAGAAAGGGCAAATAAAAGATGGAGGGAGTGTAAATGTCTTCATAAACACGTCATCATGTAAAATTAGAAATGTTTCTGCTGTAGTGTATGCTGTCCGCTTTGAAAGGCATACAGCTCAGTATTGGTTATTTTCATCACATTGTTGTTTTAAAGTGCGTATTGACATGATCCCAAAGCTTTTCGATAATAACCAGTCTGTTTACTTTTCTCTACCTAGGCAGCACCCATTCTCTAAGTCTTTTAAACTGTACACCTGCCTGCCCTTCTCCCTGGCAGACATTCTTATTTATTACATATTAACTTAAGGAATGCTTGTTACTCCTGGGAGGGTAGAGAAAGCTGTGAAGCAGGTTCTTAAGGAGATCTATTGTAGGCTCATCTTTGTTAAGGTGTTCTGGGCCTTGGGGTTTGAAACATACCCACATGTAATGGTAAATATACACCCAGTTCCAGGCTAAATACAGAAACCTTGCTTTTATCCAAAACCAATAAAATAAATATTTGTTTTGAATTTTTCTGTTTAGTAATTGATGTTAATAGTATTCTTCATTATGTCTTCTACACAATAAAACATGATTGTTTCATTTTCTTTTCAAGTTTGTCATGCTGAAGTCCATTTGAAAATTGCTAAAATGGTAATAATCTTTTTGAAACCAACTTTGATATAATATGCTTATTCAATTAACCAGAATAGACAGTACAATACATTTTACAATATTTTTGGAATTGCCAAATGATTTTCAGATTTAATTATACTTTGGATAGGGGCAACATGATGCGTATGCTGAGGACAGAGTCAACCAGATTTCAGATTGCATCCTTCTACCGTTTACTGTACAACCTACGACCAACTATTTCTAGGGGTCTCCAACCTTTTGGCATCTCTGGGCCACACTGGAAGAAAAAGAGTTGTCTTGGACCACCTATTAAATATACTGCAACATGTAATCACACACAAAAAAAAATCCCATAATGTTTTAAGTAAATTTACGATTTTGTGTTGGGCTGCATTCATAGCCATCCTGAGCTGCGTGTGGCCTGAGGGCTACAGGTTCGACACCCTTGATTAACCCTCTAAAAACGATTCATCACCTTCGAAGGAAGAGGAGGATGAGAATGTTGCAAGGGTTACAGACAGTTTATGTGAATGTATTTGTATAACATCTAGCCCATGATAAAACTTAATGTTTTTATTCTTTTTGCTACTATCCTTCTAAGTCATTTAAAAAGATTATTTTATTGTTTTGTGATGAAAATTTTGCATTTACATAAATTAAAATGCCATATATATGTATATGTATATACGTTTATACTTGTATACATACACACACACACATATGAGGTCTGTCTAGAAGGTATTTGGCCATGTGTTATGAAAAATAGAGACATTTATTGAAGAAGATACAAGATACAAGAAACATTGTACACAGGACAATGATGCCTCAGTCTCCTTCAAAGTAGGTACCTTGGGACCTCACACAGTTCTCCCAATTGCCATCAGCTGCCCTGTGTATTTTTCTGAAATCTCATCAACAGTCTGAAATCACTTCTCTTTCAAAGCTGATTTTAATTTTGGGAAAAGCCAGAAGTCACATGGCACCAAATCTGGGCTATAGGGGTGACTGAGTCACCTGGGTGATTTGATGTTTTGCCAAAAACCTCTGCACAAGATGTGATGCATGAGTAGGTGCATTGTCCTGATGAAGCTGCCAGTCACTAGTTGCCCATAGCTGTGGCCTTCTGAATCACCTGAATAGTTCCCATGGAGGAATGTTCGAGCTTAATGCAAAACCTGATGCAGATTTATTACTCTACTCGCTGAGTCATTTTGAATACAGTGGCCACACAGTACACATTCTCATGCAATGGCATCTACTGCCCCAGCTGACTAGTACAATGAAGTCATCATTGTTCACACATGCACATTCCAGTCCGCTCTCCTTGGCTGCCAGGTTACATCAGTGTTGCACAAACTATTCTCGTTATATTAACAATGACTGGACTTTTTCCAGACAGACTTTGTATATACATATATACACATACATACATATGTATGTATGCACACACATACATATATATGTATTTCAAAATGCACAGGGAATACCTGTTAGCACCACCAGTGTACTATACATTTTAGGCAGTAAGAGTAAAGGGCATATAAATTATGTATGTTTTATAGTTTGAGGAGGGAATATCTAAGATAATGGGAATTAAGTGTTCATTTGGAAAAATCTTAGTAAGATACACAGAGCAGAAGAACTGGAATGAAGAGGGCATGCTTAAGCTATGCCAAAATATACTTCTGGCCTAAAATATCACCACCTATCTCTTGGCATGTGTGAGACAAGGTAAGAGAGTAAGGAAAAATGAAAGAGCATGAACACAAGGCACTTGGTCTACTCATTAGCAAAAATAAAGTCAAATTTTTGGTTTCTGAGAGAAAATATGTAGCAAGAAGTGAACAGTGAAGTCAAGATATAATCAACAATGATCAGCATGGAAATAGTGGTAAAGTCTTCTAAATGTGTAATAGTACTAATAGATAGTTAATATACTAGATTTAGAATATCTAGGTAAGACTTTTAAAAAATCTGTGAACATAAAACTGTGATAACTATCCGCAGTTGATATTCTCATTGGTTTTATAATTTATTTAGTTACCCTAATATACAATCCAAATGTACACATACCAGATGTGACCTAAACATACTGAATATTTCACAGTTGGATTATTATAGGGCATCAGGTAAAAATAAATTTATAACAACGTGACTGGTTTTCCTATTTTTAAATACCTGTTTTTCCAAAAGACAAGATCTTTGAAGTGTTCATGGTTTAACATTCTCTTTCTGAAAGTTTGGTTTCCATAAATGATTGACTTAGAAATTATTTGCATATGGGAGCTGATGATATGTTGAGTTGAAATTTAAGAAAAGTTAAAGCATAAAATCAAAACTTATTTATGTCTGGGAAAGCAGAGCAAGTCAAGCTGTATATTATCTGACTTTAACATTATTGTAATTTATCATATTTACTGATTTTCTCAGGTCAATACAAAACCGCATATATCAGGTTACAGGGCAGAAAATGAAGAAAAGTGAGGAAAAAAGCCATTTTTATTATCATTGTCCCCGCCCCATTTTTGAGGTCTAAATGAAGATCCAATTTCTTATTCCATCTGGAAGTCTCTATTCAGAAAACATAAATATGACAAATCTGAATTATATAATTGAAAACTTGAATGGCAGGCTCTCCTGTGATTTATTTTCAAATGATGGACCGGAGAGACCACTTGAAGTTGCATTAATAATACTTGTATGGGGTAGAAGTAGGTCTTTCCTCTTATTGGTGCTCGGGTTTACTTTTGGCAAGGGGAACTGAGTAAGTGAAAACTCAGATACTGACACTTCCATTAATCACATCTCACCCCTGTGAAAGTTTTTAATGAGTTAATGAATGCAAGACATGACCATATTTTTTTCCATTCACATGTTTTGAAACAAGTACTAGAAAGTTTTTTTTTTAATGAAGCGACCTTTTAAACCAGTGTTTCACAAACTTGCATAACAATTCTTCTCTCTTAGACACAAAATCAGAGGTTAGAAATCAAGACACCTTTTGGATAGAGGTCAAAAACACCTTTTCAAGAGTAAAAGTCTGAAATTTATGAAGAATTTCCTAAATATAGAAGTAAATAATTTCTTTGGCCAGGTTAATATATAATTTACATTTCCTAGAATCAGTTTATGAATAGATTTTCTATCTATTGCATCAGCTTTTAGGGATTTTAAGGGAAAGACTATACATTTTAACTAGCTTTGGTCATTTTTAAAATTTTCACTTTACATTCAACATTATTTTGTATTAGTTTCAGGTTTACAACATAGTGGCTAGACAATCATATGCTTTACAAAGTGGTCCCCTGATATTTCAAGTACTGACCTGACACCATACATATAGTTATTACAGTATTATTGATCATCTCCTCTGTGCTGTACTTTATATCCTTGTGACTGTTTTGTGACTACCAATGTGTACTACTTAATCCCTTCACCTTTTTTACCCAGTTTCCCACCCCTTCTCCCCTCTGGCAACCATCAGTCTGTTCTCTGTATATATGAGTCTGTTTCTGTTTTGTTTGTTTCTTTATTTTGTTCTTTAGATTCCACATATAAGTGAAATCATATGGTTTTTGTTATTTGTTTTTTTTTTCTTTTCAGAGTATTATAAAACATAAGGGTTCCAAGAAATAAACTGAATGTATTTTGAAACTCTATCCAATATCTTCTTTCTTCAGGACTTTTCCTTTCCTCTGATACTAGGAAATACGTGTATTCCACTTCTTGACAATCATATTAGCAGGGACAAGTGGGTGTGAATGGAACCTAGAGTTGAAATGGAAGAGACTAATCATCATTCACATCTATGGAGGTTGCTTACCCTTACTCTAAAATGAGGTTTGCCCAATGTTAGTGCCCAGTAGCATTATGAGAGGTTCTTCTGCACCTGTCACTTCTTAGAAGTGTCTGTTTGCTCATAGGTTCAGCACCTGTGTGTTACAGGATGGTACTTTTGGTTCCTTGGTCTCCCTCACATCTGTGCCTCTTTCAAATCCAAATCTAGGTCCTTCTACCTCTCTACATTCCTGAAGTCTGGTCTCTGTCCAAGACTGAGTCTCTGACATTTAGACTATTGTGATGTCCACAGAGACTTTGTCTTTCAAAATGCTTCCTTCAGTCATAGATGATGATAGAATTTTGAGAAATCGTTCTAATTGTTAAATCTAATGCATTTGTCTCTTCACTTATGGCCATTTTCTGCATGTCTTGCTGCCAGATTCAGCTGTTGATATAGAGCCTTTGCTGGTGTCTTGGTACCTCATCTGCCTTCGTTAACACTTGACGGTAGAGTAACTTCTAAGAGCACTTATATTCTCGAGAGCTTTGAATCTGTAGGCAAAGCTCCCTAGACATTTCTCGGTTTCTCCTTTGTGATGCACTGGGTCTAGGCCAGTGGTCCTCAGATTTTTGGCACCTTCGGCCACAAGACTTTATTGAACCACCTGTGCCACCTCTCCAACTTACCATGGCAAGAAGCCAACCCAGAGCTGTAAAGCCATTCTGAAAGTAAACTCTGAGTCCCCTGTCCCCAGGAATTGCCGGCACATCCCACCATCCATGCAGACTAGCATTCTTAAGCCTCCTGTCTTCCTCTCAGCAGGAATGAGCACCCATTGATCTCTGCATCATCATTTGAAATCACAGTCCAATAGTCCATGGGCTAGTGATGGGATGGATCCCTTTTTAAGAAAGGAAAGATGCACTTAGGGACTCTGGAAAGCGTGAAGGTGAATTTTAGAGTTTCCTTGGGTAGCTGAGAGAAACAACAAGCTTTTTTGGATTCACTGGATTTCTTGAAAAGTAATGCCATTTCTAGATGCTGTGATAATTTTGTCACAGTACTAAGATCCGGTATCAGATATGTGAAACTTTTGCATGCTAAATAAATCAAGAAGAAAAATTCTTGAGTCATACGATATTCATTCTAGTGAAAAGAATTAGGACTTTCTATTCAATTAATCCCAGTCTGAGCAAGTTATTCGATGTCTGAGTCTAATTCTTTACCTGGAAATCGGATGGTACTTCCCTGAAAGAGTTGTGAGGATTAGTAATGAGACAGGTTTGTTATCCAGGGGGTGCTGAAAGTGGTGATGCCCCTTCCTTCCTTCTTCACTCCCTCCCTCCCTTCCTTCCCTCTTCTCTCTCTCTCTCTCTCTCTCTGTCTGTTATTAATATGAATTGTGTAAAGTGATGGGAAAACAAACTATGCTGTATGTGGAGGTTCCCACATTTTGGAAATACCAGCTTTAAAGCTCCTTTCTCTGTTACTTTGAAAAAATAAATAAGAAGACTTTTAATATTGAGCTTTTAGTTTTGTTGATACAGAGATTATATGGCACCATCCTGGCTCCAGAGAAAATATGGATTAGGGGTTGGTCAAGAAAATATATGGCATCCATTTTTATATTTCCTATAAATTCAGGAAAATCAACAGAGTTTGTATTTTGAAGGTACAGAGCTCAATATGAATTTGCTTTTCCTCAGTTTGTTATTTTTTTCTCCTCCTCCCATGGTTAAATTCCATCTCGTGTATGTAATACATTCTACACTTGGAGTGCGGCTTCATTCCTACTCAGAGCTAGAGTCCTTGAGCTGTAACGATGATCCAAAAAATATATAATATAGAATCACAGATGGTGCAAATATTTGAAAATAAGTAAATACAGCCTAGGATTAGCTGCCTGGGCTCTGAAATGTCAGCTTTGCATTGCTTATTGGTCACACAAGGCGATTTCAGTTAAGGGAAAACCCAGAACAAAAGCATCATGACATAAAATTGCTGCTTTGGAGTTTGCGACATAAACCCATAATTGTTATGTAAACTCCAAAGTGAGTCACTCTGTAACAAGGTAAAGGTGCTTCAGAGAGGTCACAAAGTACCAAGAAGTTATATGGGGGATAAAAATTAAATAGTTATCATAACATGGAACTGCTTTACAGTGCCATATGCTGTCTTCCATTTATATTTTTAAGGATAAAATATCCATTCTTATGGATATGCTGTAGGTAGGCACATATTAAATGACCTGAGTATGGGGAGTAATGGTCAAATTGCCAGCATAAAATCCATAGATGGTGATTATTAGTAATGTGCATTGTTTCCCTTTTTCCAACTGAAAGATTTAAACAATAGAATCTAATCCTCTTTCAGCTTTGCCCTTTACAGGATGCAATTCTTTTCAGGCTGACAGCTTTTGGGGTGGGTTTGACGGGGTGGAGGGATTGAGCAGAAAAAGAAAACATACAATATTATCTGTGGACACAGACAATAGCGTGGTGATTGTGGGGAGTGGAGGGGAGTGGGTGGAGATGGAAGAGGTTTTAGGGGGGATAAATGCTAATGGAAAAATAAAAAATGAACTATTAAAAAGCTTGTAAAAAAAAGGATGTCAGAAATAACCATGGTGATTAATTCAACTGCTTTACTGATAAGACATCTGAGAATGATAAATGATGACTTACTCAAGGTTATAAAGCTAACGAATTTGGTAAATTAGAAACCAGAGCTCTTTGCCCCTAAGTTGGGATTGGTAGAAGGAGCCTCACTTGGTGGGTTCACAGAAACCTATTTTTGTTGTTGTTGATATTGATGTTATAAAAAGAAAAAGTGGTTGAATGTTACAATGGGAAGGTTCTACCTGCTTTAAAAGATGTTTTTGTTGTTTTTATGTTTAGTTTTAAAATTTTTTCCTAGGCGGTATGTTTAATAGGATTGGAACTATTATGCAGATCCTATCTGGAAGCAACACAGAGGAGGTTTTTGCATGTGTAACGGTTGGTATGAAGCCTAAATTTCCTGAAGTTTCTTATTTGTCTGATGAAGTGGCAGAGAATAAGAAGACCTGCTGCAGATCATATACGAAGTTCTGCAAGGCATCACTGATCGCTATGAAATCATGCATTTACAAGTAAAAAATCCTGGCTCTCACGTGGATATATAGCGAACATATGTCAAGGATTTAACTCATTAGTCAAGTTACAAATATCAAAATGGTAGAGTCTGTTTAAGCTGCGTTTGAGGAAGGGGGATTTTTGTAATCAGGAAAGGAACAGCATACAATGTTTTCAAAATTAAGTACAAACTGGTGAATATCAAACATTTAACCTTTGGGGTTATTTCTTATACCAGACAGAAAGTTTCTGCAACATATCGGTATTACACAATTCACATCTAACTTTACAGACTGTGGGCCTCTGTCAATTGTAAATGCTAAATCCAAGAAAGGTCCAATCTCCAAAGAGTCTGATGCTTATGCGGGCTGATTAGACAATTCCTCAGTCTGACATTGAAAAAGATGGATATGTGGTCATAATTAAGTTTTATTTCCAAGTTCTCAAAAACATTCTTATCCTTCCCAACCTCACAAAAATGGTACAGTCTGGGCCTACACTCGATGTCACAACCACCGCCTTAAGCAATTTTATCGGAGCTTCCTGTGGAGCCCCCGGCGTCAGATCTGATTCCCCAGCAGAGAGGCTCTGGACCGCAGCCAGTCAGCCAGCGCTGCCTGTCAGGCTCCTTCCCAGAAACTGGTCCAGGTGTTTTCGAATGACAGAAGAGAACGACTTGGTAATTTCAGATGGCTCTTTGTGGAGAAGATGAAATGGAATAATCGCACAGAAAGAGGTGAAAGGCCGTTCTCTAGGACCTAGCAAAATAAGGTTTCAGATCCAGTTTCATGGTAGCTGCCCTTGGAGTTGGTGCTGTCAGAGCTGCTTGTAGGAGAGAGATGGCACGGCCACCCACACAGTCTCATTTAAGACATAAGTTTCATTTTTGTTGTCATTTGCTTTTTTTGACTGCCACTCAAGCAATAGCTCATCTCATCCATCATGGAAAATATATCTGTGTATATCCGGAATTGCACCACTCTCTGACTTGGGATACTAGGAGAAGAGTGGGGACACAGGTTAGGGGGTATTAACAGAAATCAAGTACGGTTTTCATAATTTCTTTTACTTAATGTCTTCAAATGATCAAGACAAAAAAGGTATGTGAAATGACGCCCAAAGAATTCCTGATTTTGTGTTATAAATAGTGAATGAATATGACTTAAAATGAGTTTGAAGTTTATACTTACATATTCACCCATAAACGCACCATTTGATTCTATCAGGAGAAATCAGCCCTCCTGTGTATTCTGACCCAGTGCCTCTTAGGTTAGAGCTGTTGCTTTCCCAAATTAACCTAGAAATCTGAGGTCAGATGATGCAGCGATTGTGAGACAGAGCGCTTTATCAGGAAGCCAGGGCTCCCTTCTACCCTGGAGTGCTCCTGTGTGCTGTGGCACTGCGAACGCTTTGTCTCCCCAGTACTGGTTGAGTCTCGTGACATACCCAATGGATGAATTATAAGTTTGCCCCATCAAAATCTAACTTTATTATCCTGTTAATAGAAATAGGTGTGTATACACACACACACACACACACACAGATACACCCAGGCTTATGCTTCAAAAAAGCTCTTCTAAATTCTTGCCTGTCATCTTGATATTTGCAGAGGTAAGTGTTTACATTAGAAAGACTAAGTGTAGCTCCAGGCACTCTTGATTACCTCCCTGCCCCTCCCTGCCCCGCCCCTCCCCTCCCTTCCCCTCCCCTCCCTAGTCCTCTCTTCTCTTTCCCTCCCTCCCTCTTCTTTCTTTTCAAATAAAGAGACAAGAGGAGATAAAGAAGTAAATAAAAAATCTTTTTCTTTTTCCTGAAAATGTGTATCGCTTAACAAAAACACCTCACCTTTGTTTTGATTTGATGAACATTTAAAAGCCAGGTTCTAACATGACACTGCATTACACTAAGACCTTGCAAGGCACATCTGTTCCTTTTATCCTGGACCTTGAAAAATGATTTTAACACCAAAATTTTGTGCAAAAATACTTAAAATGAGCAGCTTGCTTTGTTCGTAAGAAGCCACAAGGGGAACTCTAGTAAATTATCAAGCTAACCTGCAGCTATTCAGAAACTATTTTAGGTAGGCTGTTTCCACTATTACTTCATAACCCATTATGCCGTAGCTTGATATCTTATGACAACAACTGTTTTATTTTTCCATGATTTTGTTGGCCAGGATTCAGGCAGGGCTTCGCAGCAGCTCCTCTGTTGCATGTGGTGCAGAAACTCAGCTGCATTCAGTAGTAGCTAAATTAGGCTGAAAGGCCAGGAGGTCTTTGCTCATGTGTGGTCCCTGGTGCTGCTTCCCATAGCCTTTCACTCTCTTCACACTGATTGCCCGGCTTCGTCATAACATGACTCTTATGACTTCTTATCATGCACTCGCCTTCCAAAAGGGAACGTTCCAAACAGTGAGGGGAAAAATTGCAGATTTCTTAGGAATCAACCTTAGAAGTTATAGAATGCCTCTTCTGCCACATTTTATTAGTTAAAGTGAGACACAGCTTGACCCAAATACAAAAAGAAGGGAAAGCGGATTCCTTGTCTGCATAAAACATGTAGTAAAGAATTTTTAATCATCTCAAATCCACCACAGACTCTAACAACATTAGGCAAAACAACAACAACAAAAAAAACTATATCTGGCTATAAATATTCCCCATATGAGCATGTGGAGAATTTCAAGGTTATTTTTGATGGTGAAAATATTGGAAGGATAAAAGTAGTGCTGTTGGCTCTACTCCATCAATGTACACCCCTTTGGAAAGTGAAGGCAAGTTATAATTGATAGAAAATAGTCCTTCAAATATAATGATGTTTAATGGACAGGAATTTAGATTTTTATTGTAAAATAGAAATAGATATAAGACAATCATTTTTATCGAGTTATAGTCATGAGATTTATTTATTTGGGAATAAATTTACTGTATTGCTTGGTTGAAAATATATTCTAAATAAACTTTTAAATTCAGGCAAATAATGACCATCCAGAGCCATGTGGTGCCATGAGGGAAGACATAGATTTAGACTTCTGAGAAGGTATACATTCATTGTAAAGGAAGGGACAGCATTGTACTTAGAGTTTGGTTATTATGACTGTGAGAATACTTTAATTCTGAGGTATAATTATGTAATGAATTCTGCCACTGTGAAATGTTTCATGTTGTCACATTTCATGCTGGAAGAAACAGCTAAGATGGGATTGGTGGAGTTCCAAAGATTTCACATAAAGTCAGCTTTTTCAGATGGGGAGAAAATTACCTGGAAAAAAGCTTTGGGATTCTCAGGAATGTAATATATTCTCTATGGGATGTCTTTTAAAATTGATCTTTTGCCTTCTTAGACATTAACAGCGTATGAAAAGTACCCTGTTCTTGGTGATATAGCCTGTTAAAGTGGATTACAGTGCAAAGTGTAGATACCGCTGTCCATTAAGTATGTCTCTATTTATGATAATTTTCTCCTTCATTTACCGCTTGGGTCAAGCGAATGTTGTTAACTAAAGAGGGCAGCTGGGGGGCTATCTCAGAATGAAGACCCCTGTATGAACTGAGTGATGGGAAGTTCCTTTCTTGTGTTCCCCAGTCTTCCATCTGCCTGTCCTGCTTAAAATGCTGCTTTGTACCTTGATCTTCCCTCATTTCCATGGTTGATGGGCGTGTAGACAGAACTTGGCTTTCCCACCTTGGACAGCTGGTGTGGCATACAGCACGGACCATGCCACCAGCTGTTTTTGGAACATGAAATATTTACACACAGTCACACGCACATGCACACACTCAACTAAGGAAAAGACATAAAAATTTGCTTGAAGATGTTTCTTGGTACGATAATGTAAGTCCTGCAGAACTAGTTGTGACCATACTTTAACCTACTTTCTCTTACTCAAAGTATAAAAAAGCATAGAGGAAAATTATTCACTGCTATCCTGTGATCTCAACCTACCGTGAAATGGCAGATAAGTAAGAACTGTATTTTGTTAGAGATGGGTTCTTCCATTGCCAAATTCTGTGGGGAAAAAAAAAATCCCATTATTCCAAATTGATTCTGACTTATGATACTGGGGAATAAAGTTATGTGTAACATTTTAAGCAATCCTAACTTGGTGGTTTGGGCTAAGCACCCTCCAGTGTAATACCATAGGACCCTTTTCTCAGCTCTATCATACTTTGTAATTGCCTATTTACTGGCCTTTCTTTAAATCGCTGTACCTGTGGAGGGCAGCTGTACCTCAGATTGGGCTTTGTTAAATCTGAATTACCAATGACGACACTTTAAAGAAATATTTATAAATTTGTGTTTGTAGTAGAAATAATTTGAATAAAAAGGAGTTCAGCATTTTGGGGAGGGGACCATCAAAATCTTGTTTAAAATGGCTCTCAGTTTGTGGATTAGTTTATGGGTACTAGGCAAGGTGAGCTGATGAGGCCTGGGTGAATTAATTTTGAGAGGTGGAATGGATATATAGCCTTTTGGCATATAATCTTACAGAAAAACAATCTAGAGTGAGCTGATGCATAGCATAAGGACAAGAATTCCAAAAGCTAGATCAAAAGGGTGTTCAAGAAAGTTGGAAGAGCAAACAGGAAATACGCAGGATCCCAAGGGTAGTAGGCTTGGAGGGGACTGTGTTTCCTGTGAGCCTCTAACGGGCTCTGTGGAGCAATGCTGGTTAGAGACTTCCTGTGGGAAGCAATGTGCACACGCTAAACTGACAGAGGAGAATATAGCAACCTGAGCTTTAACTTCAAATATATTCAGTGTCTTTGGACTTGAGGCCCAGACAAGGGAAGGAATAGACTGCTCCATTACTTTTCTGAATAAGCAATTGCAAGGAAGTCTATGAAACCTAAGAAGAAGAGTAATGGCCCCAAGGGTGGTAGCACCTATCCTAAGGGCCATCATGGGTCAAAAAGGACACAGTACTTTAAACTCATGTCCAGTTCTCTGAATGATGTGAGCCTTGGCTGTTTTGCTTTTAACCATAATGTAGTTTGTTGGCAGGAATCCTGTGCTGCCTAACGAGGATTAACTGCAGCCGAGCTGCCTGGGCCTCACCTGCATTGGAAAGGGTTGAAGAAGAGGAAATTTCTAAGAGGACAAGGGAGATAAAGGTTTCATGAGTGCCTGTAGATTTCTTCTGTTTCTTGGACTCTTACAAGATGATGGCAGCAGCCACCATGGACTTGACAAGAGTAGCATTCCTTTTGGACCTGCCCTGGAGGGATGTTTCCATTTATCACTCTGTACAGAGGTCATACATGGGAGAGCTATCACTGGCAAAGCCAAGCCAACTGTAATTAATGGCCCAGGCCAATATTGGTCTTTGAAGTCGTTGGGTATTGATAAATGTTAGATAAGCAAGGCAGCTATTTATCTCTTTGCCCAGTACACTTTCAAACATTTGTACAAGAGGCAGATATCCTAATGTAAACATTTGCAACCTCACATTTTGTTGGAGCTTCTGAATTGTGACTGGTGACAGCAGCTTGCCTTGAGTAATTGCAGTGAAACAGAATAATCTAGTAGAAACTATTGTTACCTTAAGTAATAGTATTCTGCTAAATATAGCTAATAAAAATAAATACCAGTTTTTAGCAATGCATAATGTGAAAGTCAAAGAGGATATTGAAAACCTTAAAGGATACTTCATTGCCAAGTTTCATCATTGCTTGGGAAAAACATTTAATATAGCCGTCTTTTTATGTCAAT
Source organism: Mormoops blainvillei (assembly GCA_004026545.1). Taxonomy (NCBI): domain Eukaryota; kingdom Metazoa; phylum Chordata; class Mammalia; order Chiroptera; family Mormoopidae; genus Mormoops; species Mormoops blainvillei. Next base: position 9,192 of record PVJD01001889.1, on the reverse strand, counting down.
AAAATAATGAAATGTTATTGTACGAAAATAGCATTGCTTGATATTTTTATTTTTAGAATTATGTCAGGACTATAACATAATGTGATGAGGTGGATCACAGCTGGATTATGAGTTTTGAGTTCTCAACTCTTATAAATGTTCATGACATTGGTTCGAAAGTTTCCCATGCTTAGAATTCACAGCAGGCTAACCGCCTTGTTCCAAGAGTTTGCTTTTATAAATAGGAACTTTTTTTTTAACTTTTAGACTAAGTGTACCATGAATTATAGGAACCTCTGATGTACTAAAAAAATTTGGAGACTGAACTGCATTGTATAATAAGGAAGAAGTTAAAGTCAAGAGCTTAAAATTTCAATACCATTAACATATACTTTGAGCATTTCAATAAAAAAAATAAATGTAGTGACAAGAATTTTAAAGTATTATGATGGAGTCTGAACTAAAAAAGAACTCAAGTAGTATTAACTAACCATTTTACCAAATTATTATGCAGCAGAACTATCACTGGTGTCCTAAAAATGATGACTATGTTAAAAATAAGAAGTATGTGATATTTACATAGTTAACGAGAAATATTTTTACTTTGTGTCAACTTATATTAAAGTTGCAAATGTGTTAATTTTGGAAGAAAATTGCACTAAGAATATATGGGTATTTTAGAGTTATGATTATCAAACCAAGAGGAAAATGACATATATATATTTATTTAATGTTATCAAATTGGGTATAGATAGATGTAGTGGATGTGCATCTAACTCAGTGTGGTGGAAACTCTAGGAAGCTAATTTTAACAAAAATATATAATCTAGACAATTTTAGATATGAAGGGTGCCATACTTAGAGGTAATTACTGTAATTATCAACCTATTAGTATAGATTGTAACGCAAGTGTGTTATACTGAATTTCTCCAGGAATGATCCTCACTTCTGTGCTGAGAAATATTAAAGTCACTTCCAAGAATAAAGCCGATTATAGTATAACAGAGCAATTCTTCACCACCTCTGCCTTACAATAAATATACCCTATTGTGTTAGTTATGAATTTCACAAAATCCATTAATTGGCTGAATTTTTAAAAAGTCTGTAATGTTAACTTAATTATTTCTACTGTCTTGCAATTGAATAGGATGTTTCTTTTATTTCTTCCTTATTCTCTATTTCTCACCACTCAGTCACTCCATTGTTTTTATTATTGTCTTTATTCCTGGACTTAGTTCTCTTTTCTTGGTTCTATTGTATTTTTATTATAAATATATTTTACATGGAAATTTTTCTATGTAGAGAGAATAAGAGTATATTTTATATGCTTGAGGCAACAAACATTTACAGATTAAAAGTTATGCACCGGAACTTCTGCTATTTACTGGATTTATGTTGCTGAACAAGACATGATATAGCTCTCACAGCCTAAAGTGGAATATAGGCAGAAATAGATCAGCACAGTGTTTTGGTGAATATAATAATGTTTGCAATGAATGCTATAGGTCTCTTGTAAGAGCCTTTCTTAGCTCATCCTTGGTGGTAGAAGTAGAGGGAGCCAAAGAAGACTGCTTGGAGGAGGTGACTTTTCACTTGAGACTTAAAACATGAGCAGGAACTAGGATAAATAAGGTGTGATGGTAGTCCTTTCAAGAAGTATGCAGTATCATGTACAAATTGTATAGATGACAGTCATCTGATACTTATAAAGGTATTACAAGCAATTTTATGTGAATGTCATAAAGTTCAAGGAAGGGCTATGTGATAAGGTTGGAGGAACAATGCCATAGAAATCATTGTCCTTGTACAGTATTCACAACAGCTTGGGCTCTCCCCTGGAAGATGAGAAACCTATTGGAAGGCTTTACACAGGTGACTGACATGACGAATTTCATGTTACATATTGGCTGAAGTTTGCATGGTGAACTCAGAGTCGTAATATGCTTTGGTAGAGAGTCTAGGCAGAGGCTGACAACAAAGTTCAGATGAGATGATGCTGCGCCTACACTAAAGTTGTGGTTTTAAGGAGTGGATGCATGTGAAAGAAAATGGAAACTCTAGCTTCAATTCATCAGGGCTTGCTAATCAAGTTGGACTGTACATCATCGAGGCTGGATATTTGACTACAGATCTATTTTGAGGGAGTAGCATGAGTCCAGGAGACCTCTATGTTTCTAGCTGCATTGATTTAGGGTGATGGTGTGAAACTCCTAAAATATATAAGGAGCAATAAATCCAGCTGATGAAAGTTAGTTTTTGATATATAAAGTTGGAAATGTGAACATTGTGGATTTGAGACTCAATCTTGAAAAGAGGGAAGAAGACATGAATTTGGGGCCCTTTGTGTTTTCATACAAATCCGATTAATTTTTTGTTTATTTCTTTTAAAATGTCATTGGGATTTTCATGGGAATTGCATTAAATTTGTCTATTGCTTTGGGAAATATAGACATTTTAACAATGTCGAGTTTTCCAATCCTTGAACACAAATATCTTTCCATTTCATCATTTTTTTCAATCTCCTTTAATAATGCTTTTTAATTTTTAGTATATCTGTTCTTCACATCCTCTGTTAAGTTTATTGTTAGGCATTTTATCCCATTTGTTGCGATTGCAAAATGCTTTTTTCCATTTTCTGAAAATGTATTTGTTAGTCTATAGGGATGCAGTGAATTTTTGTACATTAATATTGTACCCTGCAACTTTATTGTATTTGTTTATTGTTTCTAATAGTTTTATGGTGGAGTCTTTAGGATTTTCCATATAAAGAATCATGCCATTTGCAAAAAGTGACAATTTTACTTTTTCATTTCTATAACATTTGAAAATGTTTACCTGTAACGGGAAGAGGAAAACATGGCAGGTGATGGGATAAAAAGTTTATTCTTCCAAGAATATACATTATCTTGTAGAAGTGATTTTGGACTTCTATAAATGATTTACATAATTTTAATTATGACAAACTAACTTAATAAAGGAATCCCTAAACATTAAAAATAAGAGATACGAATAGACTAAACATATTTAGTAGGTAACATAGTTACACAGAAAGGAGCTATTTCAGTTGACTTAAAAAAAGTAATTTGAATATTATATGCCTAGTGGAATATTCTTAGATTAAAAAAAAGAACTTCTAGAAAAGTAACTTATTATAATTATCATATATTTGAGTATTACTCTTGCTGTTCTGGAACTCTGTGTGTATTGTGAGCTAGACCTTGAAATTTATGATGTATGGATGAGAAAACTGAGGTTTAGGGCATTTTGTAAACTTGTCGATTATAACACACTGGGAAAGCCCACCTTCAAATGGTGGTCTGACTTGCTGACTAGTACACTCTTCATTCTCCCATGCTGCTTTTGTAAGAGCCTGGAGTGATTTTCAAGTCATTGTAACCTGCCTTGCAACAGCCTGGTACACTTGCTGCGATCTAGATGTCAGAGGACGGGAAAGGGCGTTTATGTGTGAAGTTTAGTGCACTAGTACAAGATTCACATTCAACAGGAAATTACTCAGTGCTTCTTGTGCTTGTCAGTTAGTCTTGGTGGACACAGTATCTCAGGTCCCCTCAGTGACACAGCTCTTACTGAATAATTTTCCCTGTGTTATGCATTCAAGAGCTGTGTTGGTCAACTTCCTAGTGTGACATTTTGTCTGATAATTCTAAATCGAGACACTGTCTGGTGGAGATTTAGAGATATAGTTTGGACATTCAATACATGTTAATCATCATCGCTGACTGGGCAAACTTATATTGGAGAGCGGCATGTAATTTGAAGATGAGGGATGCCCTATAATTCAAAAACCTTTTTTATACACATGAAACAGAGAGGATTCTAATTCTGCTTTGTGGTGACCTTCAAGAAAGATGTCCCTTTAAGATGATGTGATTATTGTCCCTCTTATAGTTTGTCATGATTGTGTACTCTTAAAGATACTAAGTGTAAATGTTATTTATGTTCTGGTAGGATGAAAACACCACACACGCACACACCCCTGCACACCTGTAAAGATGAATAGATGGATATTTTGTTAGGTTGGTAACTGCAGTAGGAAGGGACTTATCTTACACATTCGTCTTATAAAAGTGTGTATATATTTTCAGATCTTAGTTTGAGGTTTTGCTCTAAAATCTACCCACTTATTTACTTCTACACTCAAGGTGTCTGCCTATGTTCACATTCTCATGTCTACTCGTGTTAATAAGTTTATGTGGTTGTTTTGTCACAATCAATACTATTTTGACTGTGTGTTTTTAGAAGTTGTTGTTGTTTATTATTATTTTTATTACTATAAGTTAGATCAGTGGTCCCCAATCTTTTTTGCACCGGGGGCCGTTTTCATGGAAGACAATTTTTCCAGGGACCGGGGTTGGGCGGGGACATAGGAGGTGGAGCTCAGGCCAGGGAGGGGGTGTGGGAGGCAGGCGGTGGGGTCCACAGCCAGGTCAGGGAGGAGGGAGGCTGGGGAGCTCTGCATTATGTGAGTGTCTAGTTGTGGGACTTCGGTCATTTAGAAGTGGTAGAAGCTTTTCGATGCTTTGCTAGAATTCCTAACAGCTGATTCTCCCTTAGTTTAGCTGCACAGTGTCCCTTCCTTTAATGACCATCGCAATATATTTTGTGGCACTCCACCCTCAACGAAGCAACAGGGCAACTCTTCAGTGCATACTCTGATTTTCTCTCACTTCTCTTCCATAATCACTTGTGCACCAACACAGAGTACAGCACTTTATTACTTCTAGGTGGGTGAAAAAGTAGGTTTGCCATGACATCCAAGTATTTAATGGAACGAAAGCATAGATAAAGAATACATTACAGATAAAGAATACAGGAGCAATACTTCAGGTCAATCCAAGGTGTTTTTAGTATTGAGGAAAAACATATGTTATCGAAGCACCATTTTTTTTAGGGGAACTGATATTCATTTTATTTATTAATTGTGGAAAATCCATAAAGCACAGCAATGTTTCTCAGAGATTTTTCCTGTATGGGTTTCTAATTTATTTGAAATAGGACAGATTTCAGCTGGGGAAGAAGAATCAGAATTCACCTTACATATATTTCATCACTGGAGCATATTCTTCCTTCAGGCGTCAGATATTTAACAGAATATATTCACATATATGAGCCTTGCTGGACTCTTGGATCTACCTGCTTCTCCTGCCTGGGCTTTCTTTGTATGTTGACAGTGACCCATCCAAACAATTATTCCTCTCCTCTCTCATCTGAATTCATATTTTAAAATTATTCCTATAAAATTTATTTATTTTAAACACTTTCCAAATAATTGGGGTTTCAAAGTTTCCTATTATAAAATATATAATAATTTTGTTTTAATTGTATTAGTCCATAAATAGCTAAAACTGAAGCTCTGTTTAAAAAATATATATTTTCCTTCCTTTTAGTGAGCACCTATTCCCATGAAATAGAACGCTTTTCAAAAACTTGAGCCCGTGCTGGTGTAGCTCAGTGGATTGAGTGTTGGCCTGTAAACTAAAAGGTCACCGGTTTGATTCCTCAGTCAGGGCACATGCCTGGGTTGCGGGCCAGGTCTCAAATATGGGGCATGAGAGAGGCAGCCACACATTGATATTTCTCTCCCTCTCTTTCTGCCTCCCTTCCCCTTTGTCTAAAAATAAAATAAATATCTTTTTAAAAATTACAGTTGACATACATCATATTAAAAAAAATAAAAACTTGAATTTTACGTTTATTATACTATAAGGAAAATCAAAGAAGATTTCTGACCATGTCCTCTTGGAAATTGTTAAGTATTTATGAGTCTTTATTGAGCTCTCCTTTCAGCTCTCACTTTTTAAGGAGGTGCGAGTATGGCATGCAAGGTAACTGTCCTGAAGGAGCTTGTCAGAGAACATCTGGGTGACAAAGCACAATCAAAATGAAGCATAAGTTTGAATACAACGACATACTATGACAAAATATGTAGAGCTGTAAGAGGAGAGCTTCTTCTCAGGAGCTGCTTTATATTATTAACATTGGGCCTTCTGTCACATTTTTAACATGCATTGATAAGGCTCAACCTGGTAGTGGGGAGATGGTGGACAGTTCTGACAGACAAACATGATGTGATGAAAGGTTTCATGATGAAGTACCGAGGAAACAGAGGAGACTTGAATAAATGGAATTGGTATTATGGACTTGTAAACTTAACCTTCAGGAGTTACCAGGACAGCTTCTTATTGAAAGTGGCATAGTCAAGATACTCCCTCTGGAAGTCAGTCAGCTTCAACCATTTTTAGTCACTAATTCAGCTCAGAATTCAAATTTTGGGGTAAGAGATCTCACTGACTCTGTTTTCAGGCTCTTTGGGTATTAACATCTTCTTTCTATACTGCATTTAAAATCTACCATAAACCCTAATAGATGACCAAAATTCATCACCAGAATTTGGGATGCTGGAAAATCTTGGCTGTAAAATTTAAACATTGGCTTAATCCATATACAATTTGGATGAAACAGCAACAGATCGGGGTCTTGAAGAATGTTTAAGAAAATGAATGTACTATAACTTTTGTAGTTAGTGTGATTCAAAATTCAACTGGATAAACTGTGTAGCATGTGTCTGTATTCCTTAAGATCTTATTACCAAATTTTGTAGCAGTCCTCAAACAATAATTTTAGTAATAGTCATGATAAACACTACTCTGTCTCTATAATATGCAGGGTCCAGCAGAAGTAAGGCCTGCTTGAGTGTGGTTGGTAGGGTAATAATAAGGATGTAATAATTTATAGTTTTAATTTGAACATTTCACCTAAAATGTCATATGGCGTGCTTGAGTATGATATTATTATGTTACTGAATTGAATACTTATGATTTTGTAATAAAAGATTTTGTAAAAAAAAAAGGGGGGGTGTTATTTGTCCTCGACCCTGTATAATAGCTCATCTATGCAATGCACTTGTCTTTGAAATATTTAATGAGTTTTGTTAGTTGACTTAGTTCATTTACTTTCAAACTATTTTTCTGTATTTCTCATTTACTACTTTCTCATCATAACTTAGTGATCCTAACATCCTTTTTTTCTTGGAAATTATTCATATAACTGTGTCAATACTAATTAAAATAGGTATATCCTAGACGATTAGGCTGAAACTTAAATGAGCAATTCTTAGCTTAAAACTCTCCATATTTTCTTTATCTCACTCAGAGTAGAAGTCAAAGTTCTTTTAATGGTTTAAAAGAACCTATAAAATATATACCCCTGAGCTCATCTTCTCAAACTCTTTTACTCATGCCATTCAGTCCTACGGTACTATGGTGGATTGTGGTGAAAATATCCAATTAAATGTCTGAAGTCCAGATTTTGTGTGTGTAACTGTGTAGTCCCACATCTGGAAAATATTAATGTATTTATTGCTTATATAACTGTATATCACTCTCTATGTATGCTCTGAAATTCTTGCTGTTCCTCAGACATGTCTTTGCCCTTGCTGTCCTATTAGCCTGGAATTACTGTCTCTCAGATATTTTCATGTAATACTCCTTCAGTTTCTTAAAGACTTAGATCACAACCTGGCTGGTGTGGCTCAGTGAATTGAGTGCCGGCCTGCGAAGCAAAGTGCCGTGGGTTCAATCCCCCAGTCAAGGCACGTGCCTGGGTTGTGGCCAGGTCCCCTGCGACGGGCGCGCAAGAGACAACCACACATGGATGTTTCTCTCCCTCTCTTTCCCCCTCCTTTCCCCTCTAAAAATAAATAAATAAAAATCTTTCAGGAAAAAAGACTTAAATTACTTGTCAGTAATTCTTTCTCTAGAAGAATTCACCTAAAATTTATACCACTTTCTTCCCAAACACTCTTTTTATTTTTCTCCACAGTTTGTCCCACCCTCTACTATGCTGTTTTTATTTATTTTGTTGCTTTGCATCCCCTCCCATGCACTGCAGAATGTAAGTTTAGCGTTTAGCGAGGACAAGGAGTTTTCTTGTTCCTTTTCGTTACTAAATCTCTGGCACCTACCTTACAAAGTCCGGTGTGGCATAGGCATTTAATAAATGCATGTGAAATGATTGAAGGGAAGCTTCTTCTAAGCAAGAGTCTACAGTATCACTTCTTAAGTAGATCTTATGATACAGGAGGAGGGAAAAGCCCTACTTACTTTTTTCTCAAATAAGGATTTTTCATGTTTGAAACAATAAGTAAAACCTACTTACATCTCTAAGCAACATTTACAGTCCATCTTAAAACATGCCAGAGGCTACTTATGATATAGATAATAATATTAACAGTAGTAGAAATAATAGCTAACATTTATTGAAGTCTTATTAAATCTCAGGCACAATTTTTATTAAATTTTTATTAAAGTTCTTATTAATTTTATTAAAATATTTCATAAAATATTGAATTTGTAACAAACTTAAAACTTTTAATGAGCAGTTTAGATGAGAATCTTATTATGTCCCTTTTAAATATGATGGAAATCAGCCATAGAGACTGAAAGTAACTTGCTTAAGGATAGACAATTTGTAATGAGGAGATTCCAAGTACCAGACAAGGAGTCCAAACTTTCACCAATAGGCTGTAGGCCCATGTGCTATGGCACAAGAATTTTTTTTTTACATTTTTTAAATTGTTTTTCAATTATAATTGTCCCCATTGTTTCCCCCATTGCTACCTGACTATTTAGTTAGGGGCACTGACCTCTTTCCCTCTGGGTTGTTAAATTAAAAAATAAATGACAATGGCCAACACCACAGTAGCCATCCAGTGTGAATGAATCAAAATTATACCTATGATTTTTTGTCATCTTGGCAAAAAATAAAATATATTTTTTGGTGTACTGCAGAATTCTAGTGATTAGTTTATGTGTGCCGTGAGATAAAAATGGTTGGAAATCACTGCTGTTGACCCCTGTTAACCACTACTGTGCTTAATGGAATCCAGCTATGAAGTTGCACAGGACTCGTTAATATTTTATTTACTTATATATGTATGTATGCTTGTATGTATGTATGTATGTTTGCTTGTATGTGTTTATGTAGTTTTTCTACATAGGATCTGCTGTATATTTGTATGTGGCTTTTACAATAGCCCGAGGCAGTGTGGAGAGTGTCAGAATCAGGTGAATTCTGTTATTTCTTTTGGAATCTATTGTTTTTTAAGCACTGAGAATCAAACATTTTATAAATAACTATTAAGTTGGCGTCATCTGATTTATATTTTTGGCTTCTACACTTAGAAGCATTCTT